>JAQMYG010000003.1:20872889-20884066 GCA_030014215.1 Clariallabes teugelsi
GTCACTCCCAAAGAGAACCTCAACATCTTCAGCTCTGCTACCTCTAGCTCTGCCTCCTGTCTTTTCTTCAGTGCCACCGTCTCCAAGCCATGGAGCATCGCTGGTCTCACCACTGTCCTGTACACCTTTCCTTAAAAAGGGCATGTTGTCTGATGAGTCCCGATTGAGCCTATTGATCTGGGATTGCTTCAGTGGGTCACGTCTAGGCTCAGCAATGTTATGTGACATTGAAATTTAGTCAGCTGACAACGTGAATGTACTGAATGACCAGGTTATCATATCAATGGTGTTTTCTTCTTCCCTGATAGCACAGACATATTGAAGAAATCATTTCCACACATGAATTGGCCACCACATTGTAATCAAAGCTAAAGGCTGTCAAACGACCAATGACAAGGTGGTCAATCTTAAAGTGTGTGACATTGTTGTTTTTTTTCCCATATAGACAATGTAGATTATCAATAGTATCAATAACAGACACTGATTGCACGGGAATATAAAAAATATAACCGGTCATTAACATTTCTAGTTGCTATGACTATAACACAACATTATAACAGAGCATGGCCATAGGACAGGACAAAATCTGTCTTAACGTCTCCTGAGAGCGTGTGAAATACGCTATACATCTTTGTAAAGGTTCAAGTGAAGTTTTACTGGGGGGAGAATAAAAAAACTTTTTTCATGTTTTGGCAGTTGAAGAAGAAAAATCTTCACAAGTGAGCATTCTCGAAGGCATTGTATAGAGCTGCATTCTAATCATTTTGTCTATTTTAGGGAAGAAGACCAGGGTATTTTTCTTTTCTGGATCCCTTCTCTCCAGGGGTCTGGCTCTTCATGTTGCTGGCATATCTGGCAGTTAGCTGTGTGCTCTTTCTGGTAGCCAGGTAAGTATCCAGGTCTGCACTGAGACACGCAGAGTATCAGATACTCCCTTTGAAAAGGAAAGGAAATGATGAAAGACTGCATGAAGTGTATCGCGCATACTATAATGTTGTTTCTACTGCATTTGACACATTGTTGACTTGTTATTAGATTTTCCTAAGGTTTCATATTAGATTAAATAGTGGGATTTGTGTTTTGTGTGTGTGATGTGGTTATTCTTGCTTTACCAGCCAACATGCTTTATCAGCCAACACCAGAATAGTGGGAGGATTTTATTGGATTTTGCCCAAACAGGGTTGTATTCTGATTTAATTGCTGGCTCTAAACTTTATCCCTGTTGTACTAAAGAAAACTATGCCACATGATGCAGATACAATATTTGGATGTTTTACCGCAATGCAAACAGCAACTCTCTAGCAGTCCTGTCACTTGGCGAGACTTGGTGGCATGCTCACCTCTCAGCAGCACTTTCCCAAAAGGTCATTATTTCACCATCGATCTTAGGCAAGCATGTGTACTTCACACTTCTCCACTGGGATTTAAAAAAACAGGTTGCAAAGCCACCAGGGACCATGAGTGACTTCATGCTTTGTCAACTGTTAAAGTTCCTGGTTGTGTTCCTGTTCCTGACTTTTTTTCCTCCCCTCTGTCTCTCGTTCTCCTGGAATTCAGGTTGACCCCGTATGAATGGTACAATCCACACCCCTGCCTGAAGGGACGCTGTAGTCTCCTCATTAATCAATACTCTCTGGGGAACAGTTTCTGGTTCCCAGTAGGGGGGTTCATGCAGCAAGGTTCCACCATTGCTCCACGAGCTCTCTCTACACGTTGTGTCAGTGGAGTATGGTGAGATCTCATCCACACACCCACACACATACATTCTAACCCTAGTAACCACTCATGTTAGATAAAAGCAATACATAATTTCCTTTAAACTTCTGGTCTGTTTTCCTAAGTCTATCAGACCTTCTGGACATTAGAGTCAATAGAGAATAGGAAGCTAGGGGAATTTATTTGAGCATAGGGTATATTTAAACTTTTTATACAGGGATATTTTGGGGCAGTTCTTTTGCTTTGCTCCAGTCTTTCCTCTTATATTGACTTTTTCTGTTATTTGATGTACAGGTGGGCCTTCACCCTTATCATCATCTCTTCCTACACAGCCAATCTGGCTGCCTTCCTCACTGTCCAGAGGATGGACGTTCCCATCGAGTCTGTGGACGATCTTGCCGATCAGACAGCCATCGAATATGGCACCATGCACGGCGGCTCCACCATGACCTTCTTCCAGGTAATTTGTCCACCAAGGACAAGTGACACTAACGCAAAACCCAGTGCCAGAATCAATGCCAGTGTCAGCAGCCTTGTCAGACATGTCAGCGCTGCTCATACCTGCTTGGACTCTGTCTGCTTACTGGCTTAGTGTCAACACAATTCGACATCTTTCTCCCTAGAGAAGACATGTTTATCCTTTTAATGTGATGTTTTCTGAGCCAGTGTTGCTTTTTTTTCCCTGCTTCTTTCCTGCTTTATCACACACACTCCAGATTGTCAGCCTGCTTTCAGGGTCTTGATTAGTTTCATCCATCATACAGCTTAAGTACACACTCTGCATTGAATATACTGTACAGGTGTTCTAAATGGGCGGACCGGAAAATACATCGGAAATGGATCTTTCTCATTTTCTGTGCAGAACTCGCGTTACCAGACGTACCAGCGCATGTGGAACTTCATGCACTCCAAGCAGCCCAGTGTATTTGTGAAGAGCACAGAGGAGGGTATCGCACGGGTACTGAACTCCAATTACGCCTACCTACTGGAGAGCACCATGAACGAGTACTATCGGCAGCGCAACTGCAACCTCACGCAGATAGGAGGTCTGCTGGACACCAAGGGCTATGGCATTGGAATGCCACTGGGTGAGATCTACAAGGATAATCAAGTTTTGCTTTATATAGAGTTCTCTAATGAATTATTGGCAGCCTTTTGAAAATGAGCCACAAATGAAATGGCACATGCAGTAAGTCACATCTTGCAGAAACGTGTATAATCAAATTTTCACACACACACACACACACACACACACACACACACACACACACACACACAGATATACTGTATATATATCTGCCTTCAAATGCATATGAGCTTAATACTATTGAATTCTTAATCCATAGGGTTTAATATGATGTTGGCCCACCTTTTGCAGCTATAACAGCTTTAATTCTTCTGTGAAGGCTTTCCACAAGGTTTAGGAGTGTGTTTCTGGGAATTTTTGACCATTCTTCCAGAAGTGCATTTGTTGTACTGATGTTGGATGAGAAGGCCTGGCATGCAGTCTCCACTCTAATTCATCCCAATGGTATTCTGTCAGGTTGAGGTCAGGACTCTGCACAGGCCAGTCAAGTTCTTCCACACCAAACTCGCTCATCCATATCTTTATGGACCTTGCTTTGTGCAGTCATGTTGGAACTGGTGTGGGGTTGTTTTTCAGGAGCTGGTCTGAGCTCCTTACTTCCAGTGAAAGGAACTTTTAATGCTTCAGCATGACAAAACATTTTGGATAACTTCATGCTCCCAACTTTGTGGGAACAGTTTGGGGATGGCCGCTTTCTGTTCCAACATGACTGCGCACCATACAGTATGATCAGGCCGATGATTAGTATACTGGTGATGATGAATGCTGAGTGGTCGGAACAAACAGTAGGGGAATTGCGTTTGCTGTCCAGGATGTTAGGTAGACAAGATTTTTTTTTATTGTGTCTTTAGGCACTTTGCATTAAAACGTGTCTCAGTTAAAAAATTGTTCCCATTTCTTCAATTTAAACTACGTAATTTAATTTCATTTACTTTAATATGGAGATATGAATATACAGTACTGTATATGCACTGCTTTTGGCCAAAAAAAAAGAAAAACACCACCTGGATTTAACTGAGCAAAGAATTAAGAGCCTTCAATTGGAAATTAGTTCAACCCTAACTGATGCAGTGCTTCATATTTCTTAAACAACCATGTCAGAAGACATATCCTGTGGTCGTAGCAACGATGGTTGTCTGTTTTAGAAGGGTCGAATTATTGTCCTGCATCAAGAAAAAGAAAAAAACTTCAGAGACTATATCTACTAAGATTTGGTTAAGAACTGCATAATGCATTAGTCAAACCTGGAAGGATAGTCGTGAACCATTATCTTTGAAGAAGAAATGTGGTCATAAAAACATTCTGAGTGAGCGTGATGTTAAGCCATGATTAATAGTGATTAATAGTGGAAGCAAGAGCATTTCCACAAGCACATTGCGAAGAGAACTCAAGGGATTTGGAACTAAACCACTGTGTAGCCTTAAGAAAACTTATCAGTGAGGCTAATCGAAAAAAAGAATGGACTGGTCTGATGTGTCCAGATTTACCCTGTTGCTGAATGACAGGATCATCAGTAAGAAGAGAGGTGGATGAACAGGGTAAATCTGGACTCATCAGGCCACATGAGGGTAAGAAGAGAGGCGGATGAAATAATCATTCATCATACCAAGGGCATGCAAGCCGTTAAGGGCAGTGTTATGATTTGGGGCTGCCTTGTTTAGGTCTAGGGTCAGCAACATTAATTGCCAAAAAATGAGGCTAGCTGATTTACCTGAATATACTGAATAACCATGTTTTTCCATCATTGGATTTTTTCCTTCCCTGATGGCACAGCCATATTCCCAAATGGCAATGCCAGGGTTCCTCAGGCTGAAATTGGGAAAGAGTGGTTGAGGCAGCATGAGACTTCATTTTCACACATGGATTGGCCACCACCTTAACCCAATTGAGAATCTTTGGGTCATGCTGCAGAAGACTTTACCCAGAGGTCTGACTCTCCCATCATGAAAATAAGATCTTGGAGAGATATTAATGTGACTCTGCACAGAGCTGTGTGTATATATAGTGTACATTTGTATTTAAGCAAAACAACTACTTATTGCAATGTTGTCCAAGACTGAAGAACACATGGACAGATATCTTCGAACACTCCTTCATGCTATCCTCTTGAGACCACGGAGTATCAGTAGAGCTCAATTCTGGATACTGCGACAGTCATTGCAAAACATTGATTTTGTGTTACATAAACCATGAGATTTAAGTGTGCTGGCTCATGATTGATGTTGATTTAGGGATATATTCAGCCGTAGAACTCCTAACCACCTGACAGAAACAAGCAGCTTTCAGTGGTAAGAAATCCTGGTAGAAAATTTTGACTCATTACAAATGCCCTTAAAACACTAGCTGCAAAGCAACCACAATGCATCGGCATGTTTATATATATATATATATATATATATATATAGACATATTCAGGTCAACAAATATCCTCCTATATTGTGCTTTTTATTGCCTTGCTAGATGATAAAGGGATTGTGTGTGCTGCCTCAAATCAGGCAACAAGGATATCAACAGTATAGCTTGTTGATACTGAAGCTTTTAAGAAATCTATTTTAAAACGTGATATACGGTAGTTTGGCGGTATGATGGCTTAGTGGTTAACACTGTCACCTTGCACCTCCCGTTCTGTGTACATGGAGTTTTCATGTTCTCCCCATGCTTGGTGGGTTTCCTCCTGGTTCTCCGGTTTCCTCCCACAGTGCAAACGAATGCAGATTAGACTAACTGACATTCCCAAATTGCCCGTAGTTTGTGAATGTGTGTGTGAATGTACCATGGTCACATAATGGGAATGAATACAATGGTCACCATTGGCCTCCACGGTTCCTGATTGGACTACAGAAGTTTCTAGATGGATGGATGGATGGATGGATACTGTAGTTTGCATACACTTGAAATATTCATGAAGATTGTTGAAATATTCTACACACTTTTGAGATAATTGGAAAAGTTAATAGTTAAGCGTGTTCTACACTAGTTTTAATGGAGAATTTGAGTCATTTGTGATACGACCAAGGATGCCAATAATTCTGACTGTATTTAAAACTGAATGTTTGAAAATGGAATCATTCTCATGTGCTTGAGGTGTGTATTCATGATGAATATGCTTCTGCATTTGTAAAAAGGCACTGTGTACCGGGATGAGTTTGACCTGGCCATTCTCAGACTGCAGGAAGAGAACCGGCTGGAGATCCTAAAAAGAAAATGGTGGGATGGTGGAAAATGTCCAAAAGAGGAGGACCATCGGGCCAAAGGTGACATGCTGGCTGATAAACTATTGTCATTATATGTGTCTTACACTTTAATTAATAATACATATATTTGTGTGTCTCTTGGGTAGGACTTGGCATGGAGAATATCGGCGGGATCTTTGTAGTCCTAGTGTGTGGCCTGTTAATTGCCATCTTCATGGCAGTGTTGGAGTTTATCTGGATGCTGCGACACACTCCAGGAACAGAGGTGAGAGAGGGCTATTTTACCTGCCTCTGCTTTGTGTCCTTCTCCCCGGCCACGCACCTCCCTTCCTGAGTCCCTTCCCCTGTCCTGAACCCTGTCCAGCCCTCCATCTTAGAGCACACAAAGTCTACCTCACACAGGTGCTTTCTCTTCAGGTCTGTACCAACTCAACAGGTGCTCCCGAGTGGCGATTATAACCTCTCTAGTGCCCACTTCTAGCATCAATACATACAAGTGTACCATTCTGTTCAATCTTTTTCATAAATAACTTGTACCTTAATGACCACACTGAGATTGTTTTAACAAACAGAACCTTTTTGATAAATAAAATGTCGGAGAATATTTGCAGAACCCCAAGATGTGATTTGTTTTTGTAGAGTGTATAGTCATGAAAGAATCAGAATTATTTTTAGGTAATCTTAAAACAGCTTTAAAATACGATGTGAGAATATTATGCAAATGTAGTGTTGTTTCTTTGAGCATTAGCAAATGTGTCAGAGGAGCATAAAACTCTCAGCTCTCAACAGTCCCACATCATGCAACCATCTGTCTGCTGCGTCGGAATGAAATGAGTTGGTGTGGGAGTTGATTAACTTTTGTTAAGCGTTCAGATTAGTTTTTGTCCGTTCTATTCTGCTTCTGTCATTCAAACATGAAAGCTAAATACCCACATGAGATTCTCCATCATGGCAGCAACTAAAAGACAATGTTGTAGGCTTTCACTTCATTTACACTCATTCACTCATCATCTATACCACTTTATCCTGTATTCAGGGTCGCGGGGACCTGGAGCCTATACCAGGAGACTTAGGGCACGAGGCGGGAGCACTATTATGCTTTGCACTATTGCTTCACATCAGATTCATTTCCCATCTGGGTTCGATTTCTGCCTTTGTGTGCATGGAGTTTGCATGTTCTCCCTGTGCTTGGTGGGTTTCCTCCCACAGTGCAAAAACATACAGATTACGCCAATTGGCGTTCCCAAATTGCCCGTAGTGTGTGAGTGTGTGTACTGTATGCGTGTGTGCCCTGCAGTGGATTGGCACCCCGTCCAGGGTGTACCCCGCCCCCATTCCCTGAGTCCCCTGGGATAAACTCCAGGCCCCCTGTGACCCTGAATACAGGATAAAGCTGTATAGACGATGACTGAGTGTCTGAGCAGTTATTGTAAAGGTAAAGGAGCATCATAATATTATAAGGGACAACATTATTAAGTGTTAAAAAGCCTGTAGCCTTCTCAGACATGTGTTTTACACTCAGAGTAATATTAAGGAAAGTAAAGTCCAGTTCCCATTTTTATGATTTTTGAATTAATAAGTACGGTTTAAATTTATGGCTGGCCATAGTTGCGACACACCCTGACAGCATTATGTAGGTACAGTATAGCATACCAATGAAACATTAAGCATAGATAAGGCAAAATATGGTGCTGCTATGTAAAGTGCCACAGGTAACAAATACCTATGAATAGCTCTACGGTGAGCATAACGATGGATCCCTACAGCGAGACATAAGATAACCAACAATAATCGCCCGTGGTATTGTACAAGAATATTATATAAATTGCTCTAATTTAATGCATCACTTCTCACAGAAAAATATTATGTAATATTATTAGAAATACATAAGTTCATGTACTAGTAGGGGCGTAGTATTAAAGTACTTGGCGCTTTAAACTCCTGGCCATTTTTTATTTTCTTTTAATTTTTTTTATTTGTAGCCCATTCCAGCAAACTGCGATGGGTACAGATTATTCTGACACACCCAGGCAATTTATGATAGTATAAAGTATTAACCATTTATTCTTTACTGTCAAATATAATACAATGAAATAATCAGTATACTTAAAGTTACAATTTCATCATAATACCTTTTGCTTAAATTATGCTTAAAATGTTTTTTTTTTTTTACATAAATGATCACCTGCATACTGTAAACATCCTATTAGTAGGACACAAATAGCATCCCAATCATGAACAAATCGTGAATAAACATGTAATCATCTTCTCTCTTGACCTTAGAGTATGTCTCTTTAATATTATAGTGGTATAGGATTAGACACACACAACTATTTCTCAACATGGAATTAATACAATGGAAGAATACATTTGTTTATAAAAAATTCCACAAATTCTAAACAATAATAATCAGTATATAAATAATTATTCTGAAATACTAAATAATACATTTTGGACAAGTGCAGAAAAAGTATGTGCAAAAATGTTAGGGGGGAGGGGGGGGGGTCATCATTATTGATCAATTAATAACTATTGGGTAATTAATGTAACAATGCGGAAGATCTAATGACCATAGTATTAAAGTACCAAAGCTAAAGTGTTTCAGGAAGTTATGGATCTTCTACTACCTGCCTGATACACAGCCCAGAGAAAACCTTACATGGATAGTGTGTTTTTGTGATGCATGTTTGATAGTCTCTGCACTGTGTCAGGTGTGTTGGCAAGAACACCTATGTTTGCACTACTGTATATTTGCTCATTCACTATTAGATTACGCCCATGAGCTGGCAAGCAGTGTATATTTGACTTTTCAGTAGTGTTACAAGATACAGTGTGAAGCGAAATAATTAACTTAATTCAAGAGATGTACAGTAATCGTTACCGACTTCATACACCAGTGTCTTAATTATGTCGCATTAACATGATGTACTGATAGTCCTGGAGTGTTAAACTATACCATGTTGAATCAACCATGCTCTACTTTCATATAAAAACTCAAACACTTCACTGCAAAACAGTATTTTAGTCAAAGATCAATCCCTTATCGATTGCAAACCCATTAATGTTGATGTTAGAAGTTGTAAACCGAGCTAATAGAGATATATTCAGAACTAGTTCGGCCCTCGACTTCATTCGCGTGGAATTTATTTGCACACTCATAAGCGTGTTTTTAAAAATGCACCGTGCCATCTGTTGAACTTTGGAATGAACAAAAAAAATGTAAGATTGATTTTTTTATGATATAAAAAAAAAGGTTTCTCATTTAAATTTTAATGTACAGTAGCATATCTTCACTTTCCATGGGCTGATTGCAATGAAACAAAGCCTATATGTTACCTCAAGCTCGGCCACATACACCTTGCATCAATAATTCCTATGGATGGGAATCACCAGGGACCACCTGATATGATATTATTACAGAAACTGCAAGCCAATTTGATTTGTCTTGCTATTCGGTTTGAATCACGATCAGTAAATATCCTAATTCCATAGTGTTTTTTATTATTATTATTATTATTCTGAACAAACTTTCTTATTAATACTAAATAATTGCTCATATCACACAGGGTGATGTGCTGTGTGAATAGTTAATTTAAAGCACATCACCGGCAATATTATAGAGGAAGGACAACATTTTACAACCTCAAAAGCAAACTTTAGCAAATAAATTAAAGATTCATTAAACCAAAAAAATCTATTTTGTATTTTGTGGCAATACATGAATTATGACAGAAGAATGATGATACATAGCTGAATAGACCTTTTCCCACATGTCTAATAATTACACAGGGGAAATTATGCAAACTCAGAAATGGGTTATATAAATTGATTTTCTTGAGTTTAATCCATGTATCTTCGATTCCTAGATTTCTTTTGAGTTCAAAAGCTTCAGGCAAGCTTTTTTTTTTAACTTTAAGAGCCACTTAAAACTAGTTTTTTTTTTTCACGACCACCACCTTCAAGCACAAGTATATTTGAAAAAATAAATACCTCTTTGCTGTCAAATGTAATACAAAGAAGTAAAAAAAAAAGTATATACATAAATGAGCAGTCATAATTGCAATTATCAAATAAATACCAGCAAAAATTGTGCAATTTTGTTCCTCACTATGAGTGTGTAACTAGCCTCTGAACATTGATTATAAAGAATTATATCCAGAATAAAGGTTTCCTGCGCATAAATTGAACTGATTTGCATTCAGTTCATTAGACTGTAAAAATAATGAAAGCATTTTTGATTTATTAAATTTAATGTAGTATGTAATTTGGTGTAATTGGGACACATAATGCCGTGTGACATGCTCGAATAAACAAAACCTTAATTAAGCAGGAACTTTACAGCGATAAACATTTAAATGATATAAAGGATATTTTAGTAACATAAATCTGATTAACACTTATTGCCTACAACCTACATTAGGTAAACTAATAAGAAGTGCTTGTCTCTCTTATTTTATCTGTTTTTTTTCTAGTTTTTTGTCTGCACCTTAAATGCTTTAAAAAAAAAAAGCTAACGCTAATGTACAGCTTACAAATGCACATAGTGCAGGAGTTACTCAGACGTTCAGATGTTCCACAGTCACTTGACTAACAGGGAAATTAATTTTTAATTCTGTTATAAAAAGTGGTGAAATGATGAGCTTGATGGTCCAGTCATTCAGGCCTCTCTTCTTCTCTGACGAGAATCATTTCAGTGATTCATTGCAGAACTCTTGCAGACCACACAAGTAATTCCTATCTATAAGCTATCATGACCTATCTAATCTGTTAAAGCTTTCAGCCAACTCTCAGGCAACATAAACATGATTAACTATTCAACTATGTCCACAGAAAGTGTGTGAGAAGGATGCACCTTCTGGCCGGCTCGCGAAGGTAATTTGTTTATCTGAAGTAGCTAACCTTCCAGCATCTATCTATCTGTCTCTCTGTCTCTGTCTCTCCACCTGTCTGTCTGTCTACAGTCATGTGTAAAAGTTAGTACCTCATTTTAATTCTATGTGTATCTGATTGCAGTATTTGGCAAGTACAACCTCGGATGAACAATTTATAATGTACGGTATAATGTTTTTACTGTAACATTATTTATTTAACAAAAATTAAGCAAAAAAAAAAAAAAAAACGCAGCAATACTAAGTAACCCATGATTTAATAGCTTGTAGCTCCACCTTTAGTAGCAATCA
>JAQMYG010000003.1:20903935-20924834 GCA_030014215.1 Clariallabes teugelsi
ATGTTGTGGACCCTGTTATTGAAGATAAAGAACAACTTTTTTATGTTCTCTCTCTCTCTCTCTCTCTCTCTCTCTCTATCTCAATGATAGGATTTGATGAGAAAAAGTAAACATTAAAAGTAAAAATTAACGTAATAAATTGTACAGTTTTTACATGAATCATATGATGACTACAATGTATGTGCATTTATTTTTTGCATATATTATTGTAAATAGAGTTCTTTTGAAGTTTTCTAGTTCAGTTCTAGAGTGGAAAATAATGTATTTAGCAGCTGTGAAGTGTGTGTGTGTGTGTGTGTGTGTGTGTGTGTGTGTGTGTGTGTGTGTGTGTGTGTGTGCGTGCGCGCATGCATGCATGTGTTTGGGAGTGCAGGTGCACCCTCATTGCATGCATGGTTGTGTACAAAAGGTGTACACACCAAGATAACCTACAAGCTTGACATAATTATCGTCTAATGGAGTACGCTAAAGTACATGTGGCTGGGATATTAACAACAGCAGCGAATGATAATATTTGACGGCACTTATCTGGCTGACTTGTTTATTAGTTTTGTGACCAGTGAATGCACACACAGAAATAGTCACTCAGCTGTGCTTAAAATGTGAAGGAAATAAATTGGGAGCAATGGAAGGGCAATTAAGATAAACACACACAGGAATCCCAAAACCACCTCTGAGAACGCTTGAGTTAAATGGTAAGGCTTGGCTGCTGGGTTTTGCTGTGCTTGATTTCGTTTTTCTGTAATTATTTTTATTCAACTATATATGTGTTTTTAATAGATAGTTTATGACTTTATCATAATGCAGCTGAGGGGTTTTAATGTTATAAATCTTATAAAGTTACACCGCCTGGACAAAAAAAACGTTTCTGAAGGGTCAAATTATTGTGGTACATCAGGCAAGAAAACAACTAGGGAAATGTTTTAATGACTCGAATTGGGTTAAGAATCCTTCAACACATCAAAACCTGGAAGAAAAGTGCTAAGCAGTCAACATTGTGGAAGAAATTATGAATGTAGATCACTTAAACACTTGCAGGGTAAAAAATTGACAGTTTTTTTGCAAAAAAAAACATAGCTACAGTATGTGTAATAGTGAAAGTTAAAGCAATTCCACATACCCACAATGAGATGAAAACTGGGACTAAACAAGGTCATGTTTTCCAGTTGGGTCTTGATTGACCCTATTCCAGAGTGATGGATGCATCAGGGTAAGAGGAGAAACGAGGTGATGCACCCATCATGCACAGTGCCCACTTTGGTCGGATCTAGTTGGTCAAATCTTGTCTCAGCAACGTTATGCTGCAATAAATTGAAATGTGCTAAATGACCAGGTTATCATGTTAGTTGAGTTTTTTATGCAGTGCCAGGTCCTAGTACCGGATAAATTAGGAGGGTTGCATCAGGAAGGGCATCCAACCTAAAATACAGTATGTGCTAAGTTGTGTGCCAAACGGTCGGTCCTCTGTGGCAACCCCATGACGGGAGCAGCCGAAAGAACGTTTATTGTATATAACATAAAACTATTAATCATGTCCACAAATTAACTGAGAATTTTTGATGTAGATGAAGAACTGCACTTCTCCACGGTTTCAGGAGTTTTTTATGTTTCTATTATGTTTTAGTCAAGATATCGGAGTATTTTACTCAGATTAGTGATCACTCAAATTGATCATTCGTACATTTATTTATTCAACTTCTGTAACTGCTGTGTGCTGATCAAGGTTGTGTTATGGTGAATTCGGAGACAATCCTGAAGGTTACAGTACCAGGTGTGTGAAATTAACACAACCACATAACATGTACACACCCTAATTTACACACTTATTCATACCTTTCGGGAGTTAAAGAGTAATCAGTCCACCTAGAAGCACATTTTGGGGAGGAAGAAAGGAAGAAACTAGAGCTGGAGGAAACCCATGCACACACAGGGAGGACATGTGAAACTCCATAAAGACAGTAGCCCAAGCTCAAGAGGGAGTTCAGAACCCTGGAATTGCGATTCAGGAGTGCGTATTAACAATTTTATTAGTTGACCATTCCATAAGGGACATAGAAATCCCCTAATGTATATATTGTGGATGGAAAGCTTTAACTGATCTGCCAGGGAAGGGGACTTAGAGTTTTTTTAAATGTCAAAGGTGCTTTAAGATCACTTCAAATTTAAAGAAACACAACCAGCCAAGACCCACAAGGATGCAACTTAATATTTTGAATATCAATTTGATGTCACAAGTATATATTCCATAGGATCTTCACTCTATATGCCACATACTGACCCAACGTAATTTACAGTAACTGAGCGCACCTCTACCACTATGCTATTCAAATAATATAGATACATAATAAATCACTTACTCTTTCACTCATTTTCTATGCTGGTTACCCTGTACAAGGTCAGGGAGGAGTTGATCACAGGAGCCTCGGGGTACAAGGCGGGGTACACCCTGGATGGGGTGCAAGGCCATCGCAATGAATTTTTTTCTCTATATTAACTTACATTACAGTAAGGCTGGCAAATCACAATGTAACATAGTACCATAACACATGTATTATCAATACACAAAAATAATTTGTATTCCCAATAGGCTAAAGAATTTACAGCCTAAAAACTATCTGCATTTTTTATTAACTGCTTTACTATACCACATGACTTAAAAGCCTGACTGTGTGTGAAAAGAATTGAAGTACCATGAGCCTGGTAAGTCTCATCTTCTATACCGCTTTATCCTGTATTCAGGGTTGCGGGTTCCTGGAGCCTATCCCAGGAGGCTTAGGGCATGAGACAGGGTACACCCTGGACAGGGTGCCAATCAATCACAGGGCACACACACACATACACACACACACACACACACACACACACACATTTACACACTACAGGCAATGCCTTTGGACTGTGGGAGGAAACTGGAGAACCCAGAGGAAACCCACCAAGCACGGGGAGAACATGCAAAACTTCATGCATAAATTTTTTTTAATTCTTATATATACAGTACTGTGCAAACGTGTTTATCCACCCCTCATTAGTTTATATTAAATTGAATTACATAGATTAAATTAAAGAAATATGGACCAATGCTTTACTGCGACATGTTGAAATGTGCTTAGAGATACAATTCACCAATTGGTTGTTTATGTTACAACCTCAGCAGCAACCTCATTTCCCCTCTCGTCTGTTCCAACCACGTATCTGCACCTGTTTCTCACTGGTTCATGCCTTAAGTTCGATGTTGTTGTTGTTTTTAATGATTGAGTTGTAGGTCACTGTGTGGCTTCACAAACATAAAGCATGGACTGGACTGGACTGAAAATGAGAGCCAAAACCTATTTCTCAAGATTACATTAAAAATACAAGAAAGAGGGGCTCTTTGAATGCCAAATATGGAGAAAGGAGGGGTGGCTCAAGACTTGTTCAGAGTACTGTATGTTGCTGTACTGCTGTATTCGTATACAAAATTTGTTTATAAAGTGATCACTTTGTATAGTCCATCCAGGTCACATGCATCTTAATTTGTTCATCCTTAGATGAATATTCTCCATCATTCCTAAAATAAAATCTTCCTGAAATTGGGTATTATATTGTAATATTGTTATATTGTATTAAAAGGACCCCATTTTGACTCAGAATCCCAGCTTCTTAATTTGAAAGATTCCGATGTCTAATCTTTCCACAAATGTAATAAATGCAAAAACTTAGTAATAGCTGTTTACAATATTTTATGTCAACAATAGTTTGATGTTTTGGTAAATACACTGTTGCTATGTCAGATTACCCTGTAACATTAGATAGTATAGACACAGTTTGATTTAAAGTGTATGTACATAGTGCCTTTATAACACATGTTCATAATCATAAGCATCGCATAAATATTTCATAAAGCAATGCTGGAGGATTTCCGAAAAGAATTGGTCAAAATGTAAAATGTAAGATGATATTGGTGCTTTTGTATAAACACATTTTTTCTACTAGTTTCTAGTTTTTTTTTCTACTGTACATCCTGAGAGTTAAAAGCTTATTTTTACTAACAGAGCACTCTGGATGCTTTGAGAAGGGTGGTGCTACAGTACACATAGAGCTTCATGAGAGTGTTATGAATGTTTATATATTTAATAATGTGGAAGTGATATTGAAGTAAACAGCCCGAATCCATTTGTATGATTTTATAAGCTGGATCTCCAGGGTCTGGGTTTGATTCCCTGTCAGGCACGATTTCAGTCTCTGTATGCATGGAGTTTGCATGTTCTCCCCGTGCTTGGTGGGTTTCCTCCGGGTACTCCGGACCTGCAGATTAGGCTAATTGGTGTTCCCAAATTGCCTGTTGTGTTTGTGTGTGTGTGCCCTGAGATAGATTGGAACCCTTTCCAGGGTGTACTCCTGGGATAGGCTCCAGGCCCCCCACGACCCTAGATACAGGATAAAACAGTATAGACGGTGAGTGAGTGAGATTTTAAAGCCCCATATAATTTTTTTTATGGAGCACATATGCTAGCCATTTGTATGATTTTATACCCCTTAGACTCACATGTTAATCAAAACTAGACAGCGAAAATTTCTGAAGAAATTTTAAGTGTGCCTCTGCGACGGCCGGGTCACTGCTAATGTGCTTGGATACCATCCAGTGCGGGCTGGAGCCTTCCGGTGCATCATAGTCACAGCCGTGATGTCACAGCAGAGGACGGCCCCAATGTTAAGTCTCTGGGACTTTTCGGGGTGGGTTTTTTGGGGATATTGGGAGCACCGTGCGACGACCCCCCACCAAAAGTCATAGCACATCATTCCCGAGCGAGCCGCACGGAACGGTGTAACATACACACTTGAAACTGCGGGACGAGAAACGGCCCAAAATTTTAGGGATATAATAAACCAATTGCACAATGATTTCTAGGGGAGAAGAGTAATAAGTGTGCGCCGGCACACTTAATTACAATATGTGCATGGGTTTCTCCAAGTGATGGTGAAAATAAGCCAATAGCCTGCAGGATAGAGTAGGGATTAAAATGTCATCTAAGTCAGTCAACTAACATTTATACCTTATAAATTATAGTGGTCTCAACTTCATGCAAGACAAATTAACGTAACACTGGCTCATGAGAACTCATGTTACAAAACCTTCAAATGTTCTTGAAGGTTCCTTATTCTGTCTTGCCCTTGACTTTAACATATGAAATCATGAAGTGACATCTTTTAAACATCCTGGTGCAGTCATGTGCCAATCTGTGATTTTTTTGTACTCACGACAATGGTACCAAAATGGTGGAGTGCATGGGTAGACATATGGCACATAGAGATTTTAACCCTTGTACTGTCAATGCAAATGCCATGTGACTTCTTTTAAAATGTGTTCCATGTGGTTTATTTGGTCTGTCAATACTGTATATCCTACATAATTCCCCTTGAGGGTAAAATGGGTATATGTGCTTATGGGATAATAGTACTTTAAATACCCCATTGCTCCGTAATCCGCTTTGAGCAATGCACTAGTTCCATTGGTAATAAAACCTCCCCAAAGCCTGATGATACCTCAACCATTAACCATGCTTAATGGTTGGTACAAAGCTGTCCTCCAGAAGGATTTTTCTTAGTTCATGTGGTCAGCTGCAAACTTTGGTTGGGTCAGTTTTCTAGCAGGTGCTTCTTTCTTGGGCGCAAGCCTTTTAGGTGATAGTGATGTAAAATTTGCTAGACAGTGAAACTGGTGTTCCAGCAGCTTCCAGTTCATGGCAGCTCTGTGTCTTGGTGGTTCCTTAACATCCAAACCAATTTCCTTTAGCTGAGTGTGGGTCTTCTTCCAGACCTTGCCAAAGTGCCTACAAATCCCAGTAACATGTATACTTATGTACAACTGTTTGAACTTATCTTGGAATCTGCAGTTGTTTAGAAATGGCTCATGTAAATCTACCATTCTCTTTCTCTAGGCTCCTCAGACTGTTCCATTGTTGGTCAATTCTTTGAGTGCTATCAAACATTTACATTTGATCGTATGGCAGACGCCCTTATCCTTACATTTGATTTGATTTGAACCCATTCAGGGTTAAGGGCCTTGCTGAAGCAGCCCAATGGTGGCAATTTGGTAGTGCTGGGGTTTGAACCTGGGACCTTTCGATTGGTAGTCCGATGCCTTATGCACTGAGCTACCCCTGACCTCTTCATTAAAAATTTAAGTGGGTGTACTGTGGGCGTATAAGTGGGCGTATATTGTCAGACATGTATGTATAATTTGGACCTATGTTGATATCAGAAAGCACAAAAGGAATTTAAATTCCACCAATTTTACCAAACTCTGGAGGTTTTCTTCTATGTTATATGTCTATGTTCTATGTTGAATGTCATAGACAGTAATATATACAGTCATTCCGACCTCGGAAAAAGACCAGTTTAAAGAAAAACAGACAAGTTAAATTATCACTCATTCATCAAGCTAAATTACATCATCATTAACTGACTCAGATAAAACAAAGTGATATTTTTCCTTTGATGGTGTTAACTTTCTCAGGCTTCCCTCTCTTTGTTCTTGAGTTTTTCTTTATTCCTTATACGACAACGCATCCTATAGTTCATGGCCAGGACTCTGTAAACACTTACTCATCGTTGTTTTCCCCGTGTTTCTATAGAACATTGAAATGGCTCATGCTTTTAAATGTATGAACATGACTTGGCCATGACACACATGCACTTTGTATTCACTCAGAAAATGAATACACCAGAGAATAAACTAGACATTTAAACATTCAAACACCTGTCATGAAAGATTTGCATTTGCATTAACACTACATCTACTGTAGTTAACATCTATTGTTAATTATCCAATAATTAACAATAGATTTCTGTTAAATAAAAACAGTACATTTTATTTCATTTAAATGGATAATAGCAAATTGAATGTGGTCTTAAATACTGTAGGAAGAATGAATTCTGATTAATGCGTGCTGACGTATCTCTTTTCCGACCCATATTATCATTTCAGGTGAGACAAGGACCTGTCAGTGAAGGTTTATAGGTGTAGAGTTACTGGAACCTTAAGTCTGCTTTTATAATAATTTACCTGCACGTCCAAACATTTGCCATGACATACAGCCAGTATTAGTATTCTGCCTCTTATATTTCAAAAGACAGAATGACAAATATGTTGACATCATGTCTGTCACACAAGAAAAGTTATTTGTTTGCTTTGTTCAGTGTCTTGTCTTCATTCTTGCACTGATCGATGCCTTTCAGATGGAGAAAGAAGTGATTGACGACGAGTCAGACAAACAAAAGACAACAGCCTGCACATGGCTCCCTCCAAAGAAACTGACAGAACCAAATGTGAAGGAAGAGCAAATAGAAATATATAATAAAAAAAAATTGAAGCAAGGTAGGTTTTCAATATCTGGACTTTGTTTACAGCGGTATAAGCCACAATTCTTACTGTATGCGTGTGCAATGGAAATGAAACAGTTCACCTATGGTATGGTGTTACAGCAGACATATAAAATAGTAAAAACAGCAATAATACGGATAGGAGACAGGCATTAAATAAACAATATTGTGAAAGGAAAAACTCTTGCCAGCGATAGTGATATGCCATACAGTATTTACTGTACACTCTGAGTATAAACCATTTTTATTACATAGTAGATTTGTATGAATTCACATATTTTGCATTGAATTAACGTTTCATCAGTCAAGTTTTCTGGGTACTCTGAGAACGATATTAAGTAATTCTGACAAATGTCACTACAGTGTTTCTGCTTTACAGCGCCAGGCTCGATTCACCTACATTACGAAGGAGGAGATCCTGACTGAAACCCATCTGGACATGGGGGAACAGCACCACCATGCTGGACACATTCTTTTAGATCGATGTCAATCAGAAAATAATACTACAACAGTTGCACTTGCACCTTGTCAAGTGGGTGGGAACCTTACAAATATACACTGTGCTGCCTTATTTTGTTTTCCTCGGTTTTTCTCCCTAATTTTAGTCGTGTCCAATTCCACCCGTCGCCAGGGGGGTCTCACATCAAGGCCACCACCGACAGTCAGGGAGGGCGAAGACGTGATGCCAGATGACCGCATCTTTCCGAACTGCTCGCTCACGAACCGTTGGGGGCGGAGTAACACACTCAGGGGACTTACTGCTCTTTCCGCTTGCGTGAGCTTGCAGACGCCCATGACTGGCTGTAGAGTCGTGATTGATGCGAGAGCGCTAACTGCCTCCCATCTCACCCCGCTGAGAGAGCTCAGCCAATCAGCTCTCTCTAGGCCCCCGGCTGCGAGAGGCTACAGCATCACCCGGGAATCAAACTAGTGATCTCCGGATGATATGGCGAGCGTTTACTACTGTGTTGTTCATTTTACCAGGTAAACATACACTCTTAGTTCTTCAGGTGGTGTTTAAGAGTTTATTTGATAATTGAGCCTTGTTAGCAATGTAAAAGACTTGGAATTCTTTTCATTTGGAAACACATTCTGTTGTGCGGTACTTTATATAAGGAGAAGTTTTTGCCCTGTTGCACGATTCTTGCCAAAATATAAATCACGATTTTTCTCCATGGGAAATGAGATCACGATTCTTTCACACAATTCACTCTCTCTCTCTCTCTCTCTCTCTCTCTCTCTTTTCCACCAAAACATTTATTGCACTCAAGTAAAAATAAATGTGCTGTCTATTTGGAACTTACAGTTGTTTTGTATTAATAAAGTCACTTTTTCTGATTTTAAAGTGAATAAAATCAGTAAGTTGTTGAACATACAGTACAGTAAATGTAATGTAAAAAATAACTAATAAATATCAGTTTTTTAGACACTCATCCAACTACAGTACTTCATCATCCCATCTGTTGAGTTATTATAATTATTATTATTATTATTATTATTATTATTATTATTATTATTATATCAACATAAGGTAGTAAATGTCAACAGTTGTTAGGTAGTTTGTAAATAAATGCACACATTACAGTGTAGAATGTATTGTTGTCCAAGGTTTTATTGCTCAGTCTTAACACACTTTATGTATAATTCTCTGGAGCTTTTAAGTGTTCAGTCATAGTTTCTGTGTAACAGTGTCAGGTTTACTCTTCTAATACAGTAAGTTATATCCCAATAAGGACTGTACATACCTGTCTTTGATTGCACAGTAATATATATTTTAGTTTGCAGTGTGTGTGAATGCATGTGCCGGTTTTTGGCATGAAAATAATGGCACACTACTCCAAATCCAAGTAAACTATCTTGTATGCCGTGAAATGAGAGAATAATTCATATGACTGCATCATTTGCCAATCTCTGATTGTCCTGATTGGTAAATGAATATTGTTTTAATGTTTAAATGTGACCAATGAGTGTGACAGATATAACATCCAGGACTGTTGTCAAGTAAATGAGCGAACACATGAATGCAGGAAAATCTATGCACGTCAATTCCGTCATTCAGAAACGAGATCGCATGTATGTATCGTGATTTTTTTTTTTCTTTTCTTTTTCCGATTAATTCTGCAGCCTTCATCTGGAGACCACTCACACACCCACTACGGGTAATTTGGAAATGCCAATTAGCCCAAGATGCATGTCTTTGGACTGTAGGAGGAAACTGGAGCACCTGAAGGAAACCCACCAAGCACGGGGAAACTCCTAGCTAATAACTACTAGACCACTGTACTGCCATTGTCAGGAGATCATGAGTATCAAATCCTGACAATGGTACAACGCTCCATGAGCCAAGACAGAAAAGATAGCCAGTTAGTCAAGGTGGGAGGATTGGGACACTTACTCCCCAGAGAATCGTGCTGACCAATCTCAGGTGTCTTAGAACTGATGTATGCAGAAGGAGCAAACAAACAGTGCAGTGTAACAATATAACTGTATAAACAGCAGTTGGAGGAAGTGGACATTGTGGCTCCATGATGGGTTTCTCGCCTACCATGCGGGAGGCCCCTGTTCGATTTCAAAATAACAATATTTTGTTGATGGCTATTATTAAAAGTGCAAAAAAAATTAATTAGAACGACCCCGTAGTAATCAGTTTCCACTGATAAAGGAAGCAAATGGTGGCTGACAAGCTGTTCTTAGCAACAGCCGGACTTGAACCGCTGATTGTACCTCCAAAGGGCACCTATAAAATGGCCAATGAGTGCACCTATAAGGCATGTGTACATAATAAACCGGTAGCTGACTGTTTGGTTTGCTTATCATTTTAAATGTGCTGACAAAACCATCAATGACAGCAATGTTTCTCTTTTTATGCGTATTGTTATTACCAAACAGTGATTCTGTTGGGAAATAAATTTAAAGCAACAGTGCCTCCTGCAGGCTGAAGGATGTACTGCTTTTCCAGGAGAGGAAACTTCTGGATCAGAGGCTGTGGCTGAACATTCCTCAGACACCTGTGCATTAACATAACTGTGGTTGTCTCTCCAGAGGCCTGTACCCTGTTCCTGATGATATTGTGTACATTTTCCTGGAAGGTTTTACATAAGCCCAGGAGGTTGCTTTGAACTGTTGACATCCATGGAAAATAACTATATGACAATATTAACGTTCTGTTACCAAGTTGTAAAAAGTTATATAAGACAACTACCCTGTCATACTGTATATAGTAGGCTACTGAATAAGATTTTCATCAGGCAATTATAATGAATAGGCTTAGTGGTTAGCACTGTCGCCTTGCACCTCCAGGGTCCGGGTTCGATTCCTCCATGGGTCTGTGTGTATGGAGTTTGCATGTTCTCCCCATGCTTGGTGGGTTTCCTACAGGCACTCTGGTTTCCTTGCACAGTCCAGAGACATGCAGATTAGGCTAACTGGTGTTCCCAAATTGCTTATGGTGTGTGTGAATGTTGTCACCACTGACCTCCAGTGTCCCTATTTGACTACAGAGGTTCCTAGATGATTGGCTCGATGAAATTATAATGAATGGGCAGCTAAATTTTGACATGCATTGGTATTTTCAAAAAATGTTACAAGGGTGCAAGCAAAAACAATTAACCTAACAGGGTTAAGTATATATAATTATAAATTATTACTTAATGCATATACAGTACACCCAGATCCATCATAACAAAACCAACAAAACCACTAGCTCAATATTCTGCCATCAAAACAACTCAGTCTCATCAAGGCACACCACAAGGTGTGCACTTATATCTGGCACCAACATGTAAGGACCACATCTCTTAAACACTCTGAATTTTGATGTGGGGCCTGCATGGATGTTGGGAATTTCAAATGTTTAGGTAGGTGGTACAGTATTTGTCAAAGTAACATCCACATGAATTCCGGATCCAAGGTTTTCCAGTAGACCATTATCCAGATCATCACACTGCCTCTGCTACCATGCCTACTTCACGTAATGCATTCTAGAGCCAGCTCACCCCCGGTGGTAGGTGATGAAAAAGCACCTGGCAATCCATATGACATAAAAGACAATGTGATCCAACAGACCAGGCCACCTTCATCCATTGCTCCATAGTTCAGTTCTGATATTCAAGGGCCCTTTGTAGGAGCTTTCAGCGGTGGACAGGGGTCAGCTTGGGCACTCCGACCAGTCTGCAGCTACACTGTTGACTGTGTTGACTGACACATTTCTATTATAGCCAACATTAACTTTTTCAGCAATGTGTGCTATAGCAGATCCCTACATGCATCACTGAGCCTTGGTTGTCCAATTGACCAGGTTTCCTTCCTTGGGCCACTTTTGGTAGGTATTGCATATGAGGGACACTCCACATGACTTAGTGGTTTGGAGATGCTTTGAGCCAGACATCTAGCCATCACCGAGTCAAGAGTTAGAGTCACTCAGATCCTTACACTTGACAATTTTTCCTGCTATGAATTGGAGAATCAAATGTGCTGCATAATATATTCCACTCTTTGATGTGTGCTATTGTAACAAGGTAAGCAAAGTTATTCACTTTACCTGTCAATGTTTTTAACATTATGGCTGGTCGGTGTATGATGTGCTTTATACAGGTACTTTATACAACTATCATTTGTGGTACGCAAACATTTCAGGCCATATCTCAGCACATAGTCAATCCCCTTAATCTTTATATATGCATACATTGTGTTTTATTATTTTTTTATATTATATTTTATGTGACTTTCAATGCTTTTCTCTATGTAGAGTGGAGTCACGCTGAGCTCAGTGAACATATTCTAATATATAACTGATATGAATTTTTGAGTCCTGATGTTTTCACACTTCAGTTAAATTAGCAAGCAAGCAGTCCCTACAGCCGTGTAAATTCAATCAATCAAAGTAATTGGCTAGTAAATGCTTCTACAAGAAAACAATATTGTTACATTGTTCTCATTTGTGTATTAAATATAGCAATCCATATCATACATAAAAACAAGCCCCAGGCCTGCCAAGATAAAGAGACATGGCTTTTAATCAATGATATAGTGTGATTCCATCATTTACTATCAACGCACTACATAATTATTTCTGCCAGTATGAAATTTCACTGTTCAGCAGTGTTGTGAAGGGAAAAGGAATTGATGAACATTATTTTATATTTAATAACTATCAAACTGAAACAGGATTTTATGTGTTTAGGGCTTTGAAGCTTGACATTGTTCACTTGCTGTATATGTACGTAGGATGTTCAGTAACGCTTTTTACATGGAGGGTCACTTCACTGACATTATTTGATCAGTTGAGATCCACCTCGCATTAATACACCATCGCTCACATGAATAAAATAAAATAAAATTTGTTCATCAATATTGACTCGTATTTCAACAGTAGAGTAATAATAATAATAATAATAATAATATATACATACATACATACATACATACAACAGGCATTTAAGTCAAAAAAGAACTTTTCAATGTGCAGAATAACAGAACGCAGTTATGAGAGTAAAAACTATCTTTATTTCTCTATATAATCACCTGCTACACTAATGCACTTATCCCAGCGTTTCACTAGTGCTTGGATACCATCATCATCAAGGTAGAAGGTTTTCTCATACGCCAGAGCCATGATCGGACTGCCTGCTTCATGTCCGAAACACTGGCCCCCCAGGAACTCCTTTAATGGCCCGAACATGTTGAAATGGCTTGGAGCGAGGTCAGGCCAGTACATGTTGCGTGGCGTTATCAGAATCAGGCGTTACACTTATTAAGTGTTCACGGTAATGACTGCAGTGAGCTTTGAGACACCTCGGCCGGGATCATCATTCACTGCCATACAGCCTTCTTTAAAACATTTGCACCATTCACTGTGGCTAAGAGTCTCATCTCCGTTCTGTGCTTGAGGTCTTCTGTAAAGGTCAAAATGCTTTACATCTTCATTCATGAGAACTTTTTTTCACAAGTCCTGGTTTGACTTGAACGCCCCTAAGAAATCACAGGTTCATATTTATTTCAGCACTCCTAATCCTAATACCTTCTTTACCATTCAGGTAAAAAAAAAAAAAGAGACATGTTTGGTGAACAAACCGCTATAATCAAAGCTTTCTGTAAGACAAAGATTATATAATGTTTTATATAAAGCCAAACACGGCTATAAGTCTTCCAAGCAAAATGTGTCCGAGCATTAGTGAAACACTGGGATAAGAGCATTAATGTAGCTGTGTAGGATTATTAATACTCTTATGTGTTCTTTCTGCACAATCAAAAGTCCCGGTTTGACTTGAACAACCCTTGTGTATAAACCAAATCATCAATATCTGCATACATCAGATAAATAAATGAATAAATAAATTATAAATTCGATAAATAGATAATGTTTGGCCATTCACAAGGAGTTGTTTAATTAAAACATAGCACTTTTGTACTATTTGCTATACTATGGTAACTTTGCTTATACTGTAGTACTTTTGCTTTAACAAAAAAAAATATATAATATTCAACTTTGCTACATTTTTTAATCACTGTTGCAGATTAAAAAAATTATGCATTTGACTTCAAAATACAGGATGGTATCTGCACATTTTAAATAAGTAAATTTCAAGGGCACATGTAAATTCAAGCAGTTTTCTTTTTAAAAGTGTATACATTAATACCAAATGCTTTGTAAGCAGCAGCAGGAGCAGCATCTGAGACAGCCAAGGCAGATGAGCTTCCCTGGCCCAGTATATCAGGTACCTTCAGGTTTACATGCTTCACAGGAAATAATGTGATAATCACCATCAAATTATGCCGGACAAATCCTGTGAATATATCAGTGCAGGATTTTAAAGCCAATAGATAAGATAGACTAACCATAACTTGTGATACTGTATGTTTTACACTGTGTAACCATCTCTGTATTAAACGTAATATGTCGCATCAATGTCATGTAATGATTAGATGTCCTGTTGTGTTAAACCCTGCATATCTAATTGCTGCTACAGCCAATACAGTAGATAACAATCTGAAAAATGTGTAAATGTCATCCTTCCTAGATAGCATACTACAGTATGTACTGTAACTGAAAAACCTGTATGAATTAACACGAGCTAAGTGGCCCGAACAGAATTTAGGATTTCATTATATATATTCAAGCATATTGCACAAGCGATAATTTTATTATACTTAACATTGGCACAGCTGTGATTCCGAGCCCACGGGACAAATTGCGAAGGTAATTACAGCCATGTCGATATTAAGTATGCAGGTAACAGCACAGTTGCAAGTGTGATATTCTTTTAGACAGCCGTTTTATAAATAAGAAATGAATATTAAGAAAATGACTTTTCAAAGACACAATTATAGCCAAATCATTTGTTTATTCGTGCTCAGCGAATGGAAATATATCCCGAGGAAGCCACACTCACTGAAAGTCAATTCCCTCGCTGGCAAGCTATTGTAGCTCTCATCTTCATCTGACAAACTTTCAGATTTTAAAGCAGAAGTTACATTACTTAAATATATACTGTTTGTTCTGTCTGATACTGATATCGTTTCACTTCTACTTAAGTAATAGTCCAGTTGTCTATTTTTACTCTTACTCATGTGCATTATTACTACAGTGCACTCATTGTGTTTATCACACTGTGTTCAAAGCCTTTTAGAAAAGACAAAATGTAGTTTTTCAACCTAATCTTTTTGTATTTTAACACACTTTGTCCATCTTTCGTATTCCCTCATTAAAAATGTTTTAAGCCAAGCTGCAAATGCACCGCTGTCAGGGGACCAAACAGGTGAAAGTCGACAGTCTGCATGACAGTGTGCGGACGTGCATTATCATGATCAAGACGTCCTTAGATAGCAATTCTCTGCGTTTAATCCAAAGTGTTGATTGTTGAACCCTTTTTTCCAATAATGGTCCAAAATTGGCCCTTGAGAATCACAGAAAACTGTAAGCATCGATTTTCCAGCTGATAGTTGACTTTTTTGATGATGTTTCCGTTCCATTCCGTTTTCTTGATGGATCCATATCTTGTCACCAGTAATGATTATTGATTTGAATTTGGGTGCAGATATCCTGTTTATGCTCTTCCGTGAGTTGCTTTTGCACTCACAGAAGACCACACCCTCAGACCACAAAAAAACTAATCACTGCACGCTGCTCTTCTTTCGTGCATTAATTTTTGCCTGCACCGCAAGCAACAACTTTACAAATGAAAGTGACTGGAGAGACAGTATTCTTGAACGGAAGACGCTGATAAGACAATGCCGCCAACAGCAGGTATGATATAACTGGATCATTTTTGATTCACCTTCGTATTGTACCCTTGTATTATCCTCATATAAGGCCAATAAAGTACGATTTTTTTTGCTTTAAGTCACTGATGAAGTTCATAGCCTCCAGGTGCTACTACAGAGAAACAGTCAGGTAAAACAATGCAAGGTACACAACATTAGAGTCTGTCTCCGGAGGCTAATTTACTTTGTTACTTGGTTAACATTAGTTGGTGCTGTTAATAATGATATTTTAACATTTACTGTGTAATGTCCAGGAACCATTCATGGCCTCATTTTCTTTGTAACAGCTAAAAGCAGTTGTTTTCATGACATCATCTTCTCCTTTTCCCCTTCTCTTAAAGCTAATAATAAGAACAATTGCAGCTTGTCATATAACTCAGAAACCACATAATGCAATCAGCCTCTGTCTCTCTGTGGTGAAAAACATAGAGAAACAGCTTTACATTAAAACACCCCATTACTGGTGGCGAGACATGGATTATGGAGCGGAAACATCCTCAATCGGCGACCGAGAGAAAATTCAAAAAGTCAATCATCAGCTGGAAAATTGATGCTTACAGTTTTCTGGGATTTTCAAGGGTCAGTATTGGAACATTACCAGGAACAAGGTTCAACAATCAATAGTGCTCGTTACATTGAGACGCTTACTGAAGAGCTGAAGCCTGAACTTCGGATTAAATGCAGAGGGAGTCGTGATCTTGTATGATGGTGCATGTCCACACCCTTCCTTCTTTTTGAGGTGCTAAAGCATCCTCCCTATACCCCTTATTCTGCTCCATCGGATGTTTGATCTCCTGAAAGCAGCCCCACGAGGATGAAGATTCACTTCTGATGAAGAAGTGAAGACAGCAGTGCATTTGTGACTCACAACTCAGCCTAAAACGATTTTTAACGAGGCAAAATGAAAGCATGTTGACAGATGGACAAAGTGTATCGAAAAGCAAGGAGATTATTTTGAAAAATTATCTGTCTTTTTTACATAAGAGTTAATTAAAATGAATTCTATAATCAGAGTGCAGAGCAGTTTTGACTCACCTCCATATAAATTATATAAATGAGCATATTAGTAAAAATAGAAAGGTTTTCAAGTTTTTTGTTCAGATCCAAGCATTCGAGAGCACTCTGTTAATCTCAAGTGTTACTGAATGACCTCTTTGACACTTATCTAACCAGGACTACTGGAGAGCATCAGCTCTTAATAATAATAATAGATTTTCTGCATTTAATTTGCATGTATCATGCACTGAATTCTCTGGGTGAGTGGTAAGAGAGTGCTTTTTAACATTTCTCTCATCAATCTGCTGCTGGACAAATCTGTCAGACTACATTTTATAGTCAGAGGTCAGGAAAGTTTAATGTTTCTCATCAAAGTCACATTCACGTACTTGCTCGGTCATAAATATTTCAGGCTATTTTTAATACAGCTGAGAAATTTTTATTACAAGTGAACGAATATGGAAAAGGTACCCTATATTATGTGCTTCACTGACTTGAAAGGGACTGATGGTTCCTGTCCAGTATTCCTGCATAGGTGCCAAACACATCATGACTCGGTCAGAATATAGCAATTACTGAACATAAAGGAAGGTGTTTGCTCAGAATAAGATAGAAAGATGGCCTTCTATAAACCTTGCCTTTTGACCAAAAGGCGTCTACTTTAAAAAAAAATCTATATTAAGAAACATTCAAGTGTTTTCTTTAATGTTTTTAGGATACGGTTCATGGTCAAACTCTTTAAGATTATCTCAGACAGTTATTCTTTCAGGCCGCATGGTGGTGTAGTGGCTAGCACTGTCGCATTGCACCTCCTGGTTCCGGGTTCGATTCCTGCCTTGGTTCTGTGTGTGCACAGAGTTTTCCCTACGCTCGGTGGGTTTCCTCCAGGTTGTTTGCGCACGCAGTGATGGGATGTTACAAGCTCAGTCATCTTTAACTCTTCGTCATCACAGCAATATTACTCGGGCCAAAGAGAAGAGCTGATATTTGGGCCCATTTTCTTCATATTGAATCGTAGAAAAAAAGCCAATGTGTCGTAATATCGGAGGGGAAACAGTGTGGGAAACACAATCGCTGGGAAAAATACCATAGACCTGAAGAGACGCATCAAGACATACAATAAAATCCAGTTTTACAGCCTCTCTGTGGTAATTATGTTACATGTTAACATAATTATATTGATGTATTTTATTTTATTTTATAGTTAAACATTAATTTTATAGGTTAGCAAATGATTGCGACCCATAGGAGCTACAGTATCCCTACAACAGTCCAAGTGTGTAAATTCATATAAAAGACAAATAAAGGTTTCAAAACACTTTATTATTTAAAGTGTTTATTTTTGTTTATATTTTTGTTTATATTGTCCATAATGCTTCTATTGTATTGTAGTTAAAAAATATAGACAGCAGTTCTTGTGATGGTGAAAAATAAATATAATAGCTGAAAAAATCAGATGAAAAGATACATTTTAAATGTTAAAATAATTATGGGCTAGGCTAGATGGACTGTAGCGTTAATTAATAATAATAATCTTATTGCTAAAATGTTATGTTTTCATTGACTACAACTGGACTAAAATACTAAAATGTCCAGACTTTTAGTCGACTAAAACTTGACTAAACAAAAATAGGATAAGATTGACTAAGACTAAGACTAAAATTGAAAATAGCTGACAAAATTAACACTTCCCCCCCACAGTCCAAAAACATGTAGATTTGGCGTCCCAAATTGCCTGTAGTTTGTGAATGAGCCCTGTGATGGATTGGCACCCTTTCCAGGATGTACCCCACCTCGTGCCCTAAGTCTCCTGGGATACACGATAAAGTGGTATAGATGAAGTCAGAGCGAGTTAATCTTTCAGACATCTGCATTTTATCATTTTATGCTCTCTTCTTACTTGTTAAACCACATGGTTCATTCATATTGCTCTATATTCATTCATTCATTCATTCATTCATTCATTTTTCTTTCCATTTGCATTTGGGTCTTATTTTCAGGTGCTCTCATCTTCAGGAGGACAAATTTACCCTAGATTCAATGCCAGGCCATTACAGAACATATTGCACATGCACACTGTGCACACACCCACACATTCATTCACACCTTCAGTCAATTTGTAAGGTGGGAGGAAACCCGAGAACTGCTCTGTGTTATAACACTTTAAGAAATTGTGATTACTGCAGTTAAAATCCAGACTTCCTGAGAACTGCACTGTACCTAGGGTTAGGGTCAGAACCCTTCATTAAACCTGTTAGTTGACCTGTGCTAGGGCCATCGTTAGATTTTCTTGCATGGGTTTTAATGATATTATTGGATGGAAAAAGAAAAAAAAAACATGTTCTTGCACATCATATAAACAACACATCATATATCATATAACACCTGTTGCAATACTGTATCTCTCAGTTACCTAGCAACATTTGCCATTGATAAAAATGCCAGTGAAATATCCGAGGCATTTGGGAGCATTGATGTAATGCTTGAAGACAGTTTTTTATATCTGTCTTAAATCAAAATTGAGATGCATATATCATAAGATGTCTTGTTCATTATACATTTTCAATCAGAGATTAAAAAGAGTGTTCTGCTCACTCACGTCAGTATCGCTGAACATCACAGCACAGCTTCACTTTTTTTTACCAACAATAATGAGACCACCTACAGAAAGGAAGTTAGACAGCTTGAGGTCTGGTGCAAGGACAGCTATGTTTCTCTCAATAGTCTGTGATGTGCATGCCCAAAGACTCGAAACATTTTGACTGCTGCACAACTGTAGATGTGCTGAGGGGTGAGATATTCGGCTAGTCAACAATCTTTCTCAGTGACAGCAAGATTAAAGATTGCAACCTTTAGTTGATTGTAGACTTCGGAAGGCGAATCTCACACCTCTCAACATGTTGGTGGTACAGCAGTGGAAAATGTGAGAAATTTCAAGTTCTTGGGCAAGACACATGACAGCAAACCTCGAAAGGTCTCTCCCCAACATTCATGCACAATTCTGTCAAAAGTGATAGGATGTGCAATTCTACAATTTACCCTTTGGATTAGTTGTAATACTTGTTAGAAAATCATGATAAATTCGTGTAAATGATGCTTATTACAAATTTATAAGGCAAATATATTTTCCTTTATATCTCTCTCTCACACACACAGTACATACAGTGCCCTGAAAATAGCCTGAGGCATGGAGTAAACACAGCATGTGTGTGCGTGTGTGTATGTGCACACTACCCGTCAAAAGTTTGGACACACCTTCTAATTTCATGGCCTTTCCTGATTTTTATTTCTTTATACATTGTAAAATAATACTAAAGGCATCCAAAATATACAATAATCTCTTTTGAACAGTTGATATTGAGTATCTGCTACTTATGCTCTGTAAAGTCTTCATAATGGCTCTAATCTGAGGTGCTGTTTATTAATTGGTGATTTCTGAGGCTGGTAACTCAAAATGAGCAAGTTTTGGTCTTGCTTTTCTGTGACGGTCTTCATGAGAACCAGTTTCATCATGGTGCTTGTTGGGTTTTGCAAATGCAGTTGACACAATACTGTTCTTGTAAGAACCTGTTCCAGAACAGCTGACCTTCATGTCTTAAAATAACAACTGACTGTTGTAGTTGTGACTTAATTACCTGATGCCATATCTGTTATTTCGTATATGTGTGAGAGTATATTTACACTGATCAGTCATATCATTAAAACCTTTGAGAAGAACACTACCTAGACTTTGGGTTCTCCTTGTTCCTTGTTCTCCTGCAAAGGTGGACTTGTCCGTCTGGTGTATACCATGTGTGCTCAATCGAATTGTGAACTGGGGAGTCGTGCCTTAGGCTTTTTACCTGCTGGGCCTTATGCGTACTGTAAGAGATGTGACCAGCATTGACTTAACGATGTTATTCAATTCCGATTTTTTTCAGGGGTATAACCCAATTGTAGTGGGTTCAACAATGTCCTTTGTTGGTTAGCATCATTGGCATGACCACAGGATGTCTTCTGACATGGATGTTTAAAAAATGAGAAGGTACTCATTGGATCAATTATGGTTAAATAACTTGTAGGGTTATAGTAGATGGATGGATGGATGGATGGATAGATAGATAGATAGAAACAAGGTCATCTCAAATCATTAGCTAGAACCGGGGTACTCAATAGGCGGACTCCGGTCAGCATCCGGACCCAAATACGGTTAAATCTGGACGGACGCCAAAACAAACATGCTAATTTAATCATAATCCAAATGAGTTCTCAATGAAGTGCGCAACTGTGTTTCCGCGCG
>JAQMYG010000003.1:20924934-20935490 GCA_030014215.1 Clariallabes teugelsi
TTTTTGGGTATTGTTCGAAAATTTTGGGTTTGACTTTTTTTGTAGTTCTCTATTTGAAATTGGACTGTCATTTTTCCAGACCTCGGACTGAATAGAAATTTGGTAAGTGGACCTTTCAAATTTATATTTGAGTACCCCTGAGCTAGAAGGTTGAATCGAATGAACAGAATTGCAAGTACTATCCAACAGGTCAGAGGCCCCAAACACACATCAAAACTGTATGTGAAATGAATAAAACAGCCAACTATAAGCTTTCGTGGCCTCAACCATACTAAAAGTCAGTTCTGTGTTAGGAAAGCAATTTTAATAGAACACTAACCAATATACAAAGAAAAGTGTTTAAATATCCAACCAGAAGTCTGCCAGAAGCTTGTTATGGCTACGAAAGCATCCGCTACGGGTGAAACTTGTTCAGGGACGTTCAATCAAATCTAAGCTGTGCTGTATGGATATGGTTGACCCTGGATGTTAGCCTAATACTGTCATGACACTCATATTCATGTTGACTAAACTTCTGACTGTTTACGTGTTTAGCCCTCATGGAGGACACACTTCACCCATCGCTCTCCACAAACAGAGGAAGCAAACACTGTGTAACAACTTACCCCGCAGTATGCAAGTTATACTTAAGTCTGTCCGACAACACCATGTTGCAGGCAAGAAGGTGGTAATTAAAGTAATATAAGGTTGAAAGATATTATTTGTGGGCATACAGTAGGTCAATTAAGGAAACAAAACTTGTGATATAAAAAGATTTTATGCACATTTTGACACAGATTTCTTGAGAAAACAGATGAATCGTTTTTTAAGAGTTAACTTTAGACCCTTGCTAGCAAATGACTTCCTTGGTCAAGCTGGTATAATAAAATAAGCACACTTTTCCAACCATCAGTTTCAAGCATTCAGCCATGCTGTGGTGTGAAGTAATAGAGATCTTGGTTCCTGTCGTACCTAATGTGTATATTATTATTTGTTTACTGTACTGTCTATTGTCTATTGTATATAATTTAACCTCTGTTCCATAGTCCATTGTCTGTATATACTGTATTTATTGACTTTTGCACTACAGCTGTACCCTTTTTGTCTCATACTGTTCCATGTTAATTATAGCACTCTGGACTCTGGAGGAACAATAACTCATTCTTACTGCTAAATAAAGCCGGTGAAACATTACTGTTTTTTTTTTTTTTTCTTAATGCAATCCCCAAACATCATTCATTTAATGAGTGCCAAGTATAACTGAATTTATTTGAGCTGAATGAATTTACATTTTTATAATAATCCTTTTATTATGTGCACTCGCTTTTTTTAGTTTTCTATTTCATCATTTCCATTTATAATCTCCATACTGCTTCTATGGTAATGAGGGGGCATGTTTAAAAAAAAAAATGTTCCAGGCCTGTTCAAGCGTTAGATTGGTCCAGGTAATTTGCTGATTAATTAACGTGTTAGTGATGATCATATTTTCTTTATCCAGTGATAAAGATGGAACCCGCAGGGCTGAAGTGGGAACAGGAACAAGAGAGAATAAGATGTGGCATTTGTGTATTACAGTACATCATCAGCCAGAGGCACAACACAGTCTGCGGGCTCGTTAATAAAAATGATGAACCGAGGCACCACAAATATGTGATTTATATATTTATGTTAATTCAATATTACATTTTACAGGCAGAAATTTGTATCTGGCATACAAACCAGTGACTTCTGCGATGGGCTTGAGGTCAACAATGCCACGTCACATTAGATTACGGTATCGCTATGCCATAGAATATTTAGCCTCTATGAACACATTGACACACTGTGAGAGCTGAAAGATATTTGTGCTTTACAGTACAGTTGTGTACAGTTTACCATTGAGTGCGTATAGGACCTGCAGAACCATGGATTATATTGTTTTATCCTGTATACAGGGTCGTGAGGGACCTGGAGCCTATCCCAGGAGAGTTAGGGCACGAGGTGGGGTACACCCTGGTTGGGGTGCCAATTCCTCACAGGGTGCGCGCGCGTGCGCGCACACGCACACACACACACACACACACACACACACACACACACTATGGCCAATTTGGGAACGCCACTAAGCCTAATCTGCATGTTTTCTGAATTGTAGGAGGAAACCAGAGTACCCAGAGAAAACCCCATCAAGCATGGGGAGGAGATGCAAACTCCATGCACACAGACCCAAGGTTGGAATCGAACCCGGACCCAGGAGGTGCAAGGTGACAGTCAAAATGACCTTAGCATTATTATAGTTTCTTTTTTATATCAAATTCAAAATTTTCAAATTTAAATTTTATTTGTCACATACACAGCCATACACAGTACGATATGCAGTGAAATGCTTACACGACCGCCAGTGACCTTAAAAGTAAAAGCTTATTTATAAGAAATAAATCTGAATAAAAAAGAAATACAATAGAAAATAAAATTTAGCTAGGTAAAAATAAAGTACAAATATTTCTGTACAAATAAAAATATTCTGTGCAATAGAAAAATATAGAAAATATGGGAATTTCTGTGTAAATAAAGAAAAATGACATGAAAGTGACTTATTTATTAAAGTGACTTGTGTGCATGATTCAAGAAACATAAATATGAAGTGTGCATGAATGTGTCCATGAGTGTCCGGGATAAGTGCGAGAGCCAATGTCATGATTGTGGATGTTTTAGAAAATGCTATTATATACCTTCTTATTAAAAAAAATAAAAGTACTTTATAGTACAGTGATCTAAAAAAAAAAAATACTTTGCAGGTTTGTGTGTAGCTCTTCAGTCACAGCCGAAGCGTGCATGCAGTCTGCATGGTGTGGGAGGGGGCGTGGTATAGGTGGGAGGGGCTTTGAGAGTGGGCGGTCCCTCGCACAGTACAGGCGAGTCGACGAGCTGAGAGGCGGAAGAGGACGAACAGGAAGTGTGCTCCTAACCAATTTCGAAGGAGGGAGGGGGGGGTGCGTGAAGGCGGCGTCCGTAGCTTCAGATGTATTTCTTTATCTGCTCTTCATCTGTAGCAGGCGGTATCAGTTGATTGTCTATTGTGCTGTAAACACGGCGTGTTTCTGGTTGAAAGCGACGTCTCGGGGCTGCTCTGTGTTACTCGGGCTGGCTCGGCCCCCCTCCTGCTGTGAGCTGAACTTCCCGTTGCGGGAGACAGAGTGGGGGGGAAACGGGAACCAGTGCGCACAGGGTGGCGTTGAAAAGACGCATTTGTTTCTTGGTGAAAAAAAAAAGTAGCAGTGCTAATAATCAGTCCGCGGTGTGTAGATTTCCGTGGGGCGGTTGTACGTGTGCACCAAGGCCGATGACAGCGCGGATCACTGCTGCAGAGGGGATTTAATGGCACCCTCGAGTCGGTAGAGGGTTTTTTTTTCTTCTCCCCCCCGACGAAGGACCCTCGCTCGAAGTGCACTCGGGCGCTGTCCTCACCGGGGGGTTTTATTTCCCACTCCAACCCCAACCTGGACTAAGCAAACCAGGGACAGATTTCTGCAACCAGCAGCACCTCCAGCAGCACCAGCAGCCCAGGCAGCAGCGCTCACGCTGTCCGAGTCCGAGGAGCTGAAACATGGCAGGAAATTTGAAGAAAGGCGGCGGGCTGATTGGCATGATGAAGGACGCGTTTCAGCCTCACCATCACCTCCACCACTCCCATCACCAGCCCGGGGCTGTGGACAAAAAGACCGTGGAGAAATGTTGGAAACTCATGGACAAGGTAAGCTCGTGAGCTCCCGGTGGAAGGGAACGAGGCTCGATCGTGACATGGCCCAGTCTTGGGCGCTAGCATGCAGGCTAACTCAGCTAGCGTAGCTTGGCCTGTGTGATGAGCTCTTTGACTTGATCCCAGATACAATCAGCTAGCAGCAAGGGTTAGATGTTCATCAGATAGTGAGATCGAGGTTTGGGGGTGGGTGTCCGTATAGACAGTGCGATCACATCACATCACACCACACTGTTAGCTCTTATAGCTGGAGCTAGAATGTGTCTGCTTGGTCTGGAGTCTCTTCTCACTTGCTGAAACGCGATTCCTGATTTCCACTTTGACCAACATGATCACAAACATCTCTCACAGCTCTGACACTTCTCATGCACTTCTCCTTCTCCTTCATCGCTTCTTCAAAACGCTCCTGAAACGCGCCAGAACTTTTCGTTCCAGTCATAAACAAACAATTCAATAAAATAAAAGCTTTTCGTGTTGTTATAATCTCAATTAATAATTTGTTGCTTCCAGGAATAATAATAATAATAAAAAACACCAGCTTTTTGGTGACTCATCCTGTACTAGTCGTGTTTTCGTCCAATTAAACGCTCTCGACTAGTATGTCCCACCTCTGGAGGTGTGGCTTGCTCTGTATAGCAGGATTTTCATCCCTTTTTTCCCCCCTCCCTCATTTTCCAACCATCCCATAACTGAGAAGTAAGGTTGTGTTTATGTTAGGTTTGCGCTTATGTTACAGGCACTGATCGAGAATTCAGATTTTTTAAATCTTTATACAGTACACCATTCAGATCTCATCAGCTGTAATGTGCAACGTCTAATATTCACAACTTCTGATATTTGATCTTTTATTTACTGAGACACATCGGATACATGTGATGTGCCTGCAGATCCTGATCATAATAATAATAAAAGAGCGCACAATTTTATCATGTACACAATATCATCCTAGTTGAAATCAACAAGGACTTGTTGTAAGTCTTTCGGCTGTTCCCATCGAGGTGTCGCCACAGCGGACCATCCAGCCAGCAACTTGGCACCGGTTTTACTGACGCAACCCTCCCATTTTTATCCGGGCTTGGGACCGGCTGTCTGGGGTGTATGAATCGAACCTGAGAAACCTACCACTGAGCAGAAAAAGCCTACATCAACAAGGTGCAAGTTGGGGGAAAAAAAAACCCTTCATTAATCTCATTTCTATATTTAGCTAGTTCACTAATACTACATAATACTGTCAGGTTTGTTTGGATTTGTCGTGGAGGTGTGGTGTTTTCTGAACGCTATTGGCGGTTGTATAAGTCAGTCAAAGACAACATATGGAAGCAAGCAATTTCACTCTGGATATTTTTATTTATTTATTTTTTTAAGGAAGGCTGTGGCATCCGCTTGCTCCAAAAATAAACGCATATATCCTAATAAAGCATACCGCAGAGTACTAAAATCCTGAAAAAATACAATAGGTTGGCTTAGTGATCAGGTCACGTGACTAGATTATCGCATGACAGACATGGTCTGTTATTAAGGCAGGGCCGTCTACCTGTATGTAGCAATCACTCAGGTTGATCCTGTAATTACAGTAAGGTTTTAGGAACGAACCCTATCTAAACAACTTACTCTTGTTTCTGCTTATATTGGATTATTTTTTATTTTTTTGCTCTATTGTTTGTCCTTTTAAAAAGGGTTGTTGTTAACGGCCAGTCAAGTAAGCGTTCGGATACAACGACGTGTTTGTAACTCTAATCAATCCAGTGTGATCATTATTTTTCCATCATTATTTCGGTACGTCTCGGTAGCTTTTAACGCTCAGAGCAGAACTGCAGGTCATGGAAAGAATTGTGGTTACATGTTGACCTTGTGTTTCCGGTGAGATTCTCACCAATACGTGAGGGGGAAAAAAAAAAAGAGAGAAGTGTTTGTGAGTGCTGACAGAAGACATGATTGCACTCATGTCTTGAGAACAAACGAGGCAAGCGCTTCGTTATGCGTTTTGTCATGTTTCGACCAAGTTTGTATTTCGATCGGTGCGCCGGATGTTTAAAAAAAATTTTTTTTAAATATTTTTTGTTTTTTTAACATGGAGATTCAGTTATGTTCACTATTTTTAGATGAAAAGCAGAACTAAGATCACGAGCAGTTCAGGGAAAGAGAAAAAAAAAAGTTTTTCAATCACGCTTCTATCGTTCAGGAAGAGACCTTATTAGCATTTCTGGTATGAGCGTGAATTTGGGTTCTGCTTGGGATCATTTCAGATAAGAACTAGAAGGAGAACTCTAGCATTTCAGTTAACAGTTGACTTTTCAATGGCGTCCAAGTTGACTGTAGGGGTATTAGTCTTAAACTCACTTCGCACTGTTCAATCAGACCAGGTCCCAAAACTTCAACTTCATGCTGAAGATCAACATGTTCCAGATGGTCATCACTGAATAGCTTTAGCTCCTCTGAAGTCCACTCTATACTTCTCTTATGATGGGTTTCTATTTAATACACTACATAGCTGTAAGTTTGTGGTCACCTGACCAGAACACTTATAGTTCCTTCTTTTTGAACATCAGATTCAGGATGTAGTCACTTTTTCTCTCATAATAACCTCCACTTTTCTGCCTATAGAGATTCGTGTTCATTCAGCTGCAAGCGACTTAGTGAGGTCGGATACTGATGTCATGGGACGAGACCTGGAGTGCGTTCAGCTTGGGGTTGAGGTCATGGCTGTAGTCATATCGGAGCCGCAGCCGTATCTATTCTTTGGAAGTCATATCAGTTTAATGGATGTTTTCTTTGAGGGTGACTGGGGATCATCAAGGAGTTAGTCAGTCGCCTGTGCTTTGATTATGTGGTTTTTTGGTCGTGTCGTCTGTATTAGATATGTTCAATGATTAGTGGGAAGAAATAGGATTAAAAAAAAAAAAGGATTTTATTAAGTACTTGAACGGGGTATACAGCAGTACTTTGGTCTCAAACGTGCTGTGCTTTCTATGTCAGAGGACGAATGTTTGGTTACATACCCTGTTTTTTTGGTGTTTTAGATATAGGTGTTTTCATAAGGAATTCATGTAAGGGTGCATACATTATTTTTTAAAACTAAAAACACGTACATGTAGGTATCTATGGTACCTACATGTTGGTAGTTAGATGTTTAAGAACCGTAACAGCACAATATATAGTTAATAGTGCCATAGTGTGGGATATTTACATTATATTTTTTTTTACTATCGTTTGCAACATTCGCTACCGGTGATGGAGCTGTTACTATTTTTGCACGATTCAATGAACCTTCCTTTTTTTCTTGACGGTCACAACATCATCAGCTCAACCTCTTACTCTTCATACGGTTATATTGTATGCACAACTAAGAGCTTTAGCCTGACCATCAAATTCTATCTTAATATGTAACGCAGAATTATATTTTAAATCCGACTTTTCAAACCTGTATAAGTTCCATGTGTCTTAAGTGATATTTGAGTCTTTTGCTGCGTGTCCTGAGGGACGTGCTGCCTGCTGTTTCTTCCATTTGAAGTAACAGAATGAATGAATAAATCCTCCAGCGTTAGTTTATTACATTTCATGCACACTATATCTATCTACGTATACATACACATACTCGCGTGATCTTTTCGTTTGAATTAACTGAACTAATGAGAAAATCCCCCAGCTTCAGTTGAATTAATATTAGTATTATTATTTGGTCACAAACAACCGAAAACAACCACAAAAAGATGCGATATTATGAATCTGTGCTACTTCTTTGACCCATTTTTTAATTTGTTGCTCAGTCATGTGTGCTTTTGGTTAAAATGAACCTAGTTTGTGTTGAAAAAAAGGATTTGTCACTCTATACTGCACAATCCTAAGATATATACGTATGACCTTAAACTCTTTTTATAACATATAAAAGAGTTTAAGGTCATACGTAGTTGTTGTTGGTTGCAGTGCCGCCCTGTTGCGCTGACCAACACCACAAGTATATGTAAGGCCTTCGGGTATATATATATATATATATATATATATATATATATACACACACACACACAACATCATCATCTCAGACGTGTGGGAAACATTGATGCGCATACATACATACTTATATGTAGGGATATGTACAGTAGGTAAACTTGTGAGCCCGGAAGTACCTCTGACTGAAAAGTCTTGCAGTTTATTCTTAACTCGGCGGTGGAAGCTAAGCAGAAACGTTACCCATATCCCGAGATTAGATGCTGTTAGGGACTCTGATAGAAACGCCCGGCTAAATAAATTACTGTTTGTTTCCAGTTGTTTGTATCTCTTTGTTAATGAATGGTTGCTCTTTGATTTCTTCAGGCTAATCATTACAGTAAGGTTATTCATTTCCTTCCAGTTTTTCCTTTTTTTTTCTTTTTTTTTTTTCTTTGCACACTTGAAGTATGTTTAATGGAGTGTGTTTAATGGTCTAAACACTCCTTCTGTAAAAAATATAATATGTTGACAAATGGTTTTCTGTTCGGTTTGAGCAACTTTTTTTTTTTTTCCGTCTCCCCACAAAAAGGAAGTCCTGGTCTAACGCGTCTTGTGATGGCCGTCTTAACATTTCCGTCCCGCTCAAGCTGCGTTCGTTTATCCAGTTCAACTACCACCACAGCCATTTGCGTGTATTTGAATGCAGTTTGGACTGGGAATATAAAAGAGGAAGAACAAATCAAATAAAGCTTTAGAACGGGAGTCGTTTTCCGTGTCGTTTCCTAGGTTCGGCTGTACAGTCTGTCATGTGCATCCCTGTGATCTTTAAGGCTAATAAAACAGTGCCTAAAGCTGTGTGAGATCCCTTGGGGGTATTGTCTGTCCCCCTTAAAGTGTCTTCTGTGGTGGGATGTTCAGATAAGGTATGCCTTTGAATGAAGGATTAATGATGAATGTAGCTGTATGATGAATCGGTGTAGGTTTCATGGGATGACATGAAGTTGTAGTGGGTAGTGCAGCGGCCTCATACGGTCAAGTCCAAGCTGCATGGACTTTCAGTTTCCCAAGTATCTCAGTCATGAACTTGTACATGCACGTCTTTTGAACCGGTGTCCTCTGGGGTTCTGTCCTCATGTGCCGTGATCCCAGGATAGCCTCGAGATCAACCACAGTTCTCGAAGAATGAAAAGTTGGTTCCAGTCCCTGAATAGACGTTCGATTCTAGTCTTGCATTAGAGTCAGACTTTTGTCAACATTTTGTAATCGCTGCCAGACTGGGTGGTGTCTGTATTCCTTTGCTTGTAGGGATGATTTAAATGTTAAAAAACTTGCTGACATTCAAGTAGGCCAAAGGTTTGCATGTAGTGTTCTTTCCTTCTTCCTTTCTTTCTTTCTAATGTAATAGAGTTTTGGGGCACGACACCAGCTAGCGAACCACAACGCAGCTGTAATTCAAATCACGGGTTCATATTAAATAATTAACAGTTCTCAGGGACGCGACAGATGACCGAAGAATCGTGTAATCTAAAGCTAAATATAGGGCTGTATGATTTGATCAAAAATTGCATGATGATTATTTTGGTATTAAATGTACCATTTTGTATTCAAACCTATTTCTCTAGGCTACCAAATGATCTCCATGAAAGGATGCTTGCCAGTATTTATCAACAAAAATAATATAAAAAATAAACAAGTACTTAAATTAACAAATTCCTTATAGATTTTAAAGTATGCATATATTGCCTGTAATTTTTGTCATTTAAATTGTCGTTTTTTACCAATTTAAATAATTGCAGTTCTATATCGCGTTTTCGATTTTTCTGAAAGGTTATTTTTACGTCATCTATCTTCAGGATGGACAACTTTGCACTTCGGTGTCTTGACAAGATTTTTTATTATTTTTGCGTGAGGCTGCTATTTAAAACTGCTTTATACGATAGTTATTTCCGAGTAAGTAATCAGATTGGACGAGAAGCATTTTAATGAGTGCTGATATAGAGTACAACAGCACTAGGATGTTTAATTACATGCATCATCTCTTTACAGGCACATTGCCGTGAAAAAATAGTTGGACCTTTCCTGAATTTCTTAATTTTTTTTACTTGTTTCCCATCTGTTATTGAATTTCTTTAGATTGTGTTGCTTTTTGAGGTATTTTAGCACGCTTTCTTTTCATTTTGTGAAGCTGCGTTGAGACACTGACCATTGTTAAAAGCACTATATAAATAAAATTGAATTGAAAAAAATTTCAAGGTCAGTGATTTCTTGATTCAACAGGTCTGGTAGTAATCAGGCCTGGGTGTGGCAAGTGAAATTTAACTCGGCTTCCCAAATACACTGTTCATTCATGATTTATCAAGGAGGCAATTACTTTTTTTTCACCATAGGGTGCGGCAGGTTATGGACAGATTTTTTTTTATCCTTAATTAAAAATTGCGTTTTGTATTCACTCAGGTTGTCTTTGCGTAATAAGATTTGTTTGTTGATCTGAATCGCTTAAGTGCGACAAATATCTTTTCTTTGAGACTATTTAGGGAACAGTTAGTTAGTTGTGGCTTTTCTAAAGTGGAATAAATGGAGACATAAAGAGAAACCCTAGGGTTTTACAGGACCGTCCATCACCTCCATGGTTTATTATTGATACTGTAGGGAGCCACTGCGAAAATGTGTATGGGGAAAACACTGGATTTTGATATAAGGATATGTGTGCCTGGTAGTGATGCGCGGGTCGTCTGTTAGCCCGCGGACCCCGCGGGTCGGGTTGGGGCGGTAAGGAAATTGTCGCTTTATTTGCGGGGCGGGTTGGGGCGGGTCATTAAAAACAAAATTAAATAAAAAAAATCCATGTATATTGCGTGCAATTCCCTATAGCCTATATTAAATATTTGGGAATATTTTATTAAGTTCTTTG
>JAQMYG010000003.1:20957743-20972975 GCA_030014215.1 Clariallabes teugelsi
ACTGCGATTTTCTGGTAACAAAATTGTGGCTAGTAAAAAGGCTGAATGGCTAGTGACTCCGGAAATCCACTAGCCACTATATATATAGTGTGTGTGCATGCGTGTGTGTATACGAATGATCCAGTGTACTTGGGTAAGGACGGAATTGGATCTGGAGGTGGATCGCTGTTTAGACGCGACGTCATCAGCGCCATCTGTCTCCTCCTCGTCTGAAATCTTCTATGTGCACGTAGCATGCACCGGTCTCATCCTCTGACCTACACAGCCAAAGCTGATAAAGTAGAAATGCATGTGAGGGCATCACTCTTGACATTATTTTCTGAAACAATAACAATATTAGACATTAGCCCCAAAAAAAACCTTTCTGTAAAACAGGTCAGGTACTGTACGGGGACTGGACTGGAAATGAGCCCAGAATGAGAACCGGAAGGTGTCATTCAGAAACTTTCTCTCTGGAAGCAAAATCTGAATAAAATGAGAGGTGGCTCTAGACCTTTACTCAGAAAAATGATTGTGCTGTAATGATTAAGTGATTCTAAGCTACAGTCTCCTTGTTGTTCTGTTAATATTATCATTGTGGTCCGATGGTTTCCTGCTCATACAGAAGCATTTAGAAGCCTGTGTTCCTGTGGAAGTAATCGACTCATTACACTGAATACTCTAAAGCAGACATCCCAGAGCGCTCTCAGTGAGGCAGCCTATCATTACATATCATATCCACCCTTTAATTAAGCTGCTTCCCCCTTATCCATCTGCATCAAGGCTAATTTGGGAAGAAGGAGGGGATCGTTTGAATCTGCTGTGATTTTAAAGAGCAAGGTTTGGCTCATTAAAACCTTAAAGGTACCTCTATTTCTCAGACGTTCAGGAATAAGGGAGCTTTTTGAATATGGTCATTGTCTGCTAGTATATGATTCCTGTATAGACAAAAATCTGAGGAATAAAACGTTAAGCCATTATCTTACATGGTGCACATTCTGTATGATCACTGTGCCTGTGGTGCGAGAGTCAGCGCTCCAAGTTATGTTCCTGGGAACTGCACAGTTTATTTGTCCTCGCCATCAGCCAGAAATAGGCCGAGTGTTTACTGAGAGCTTGTTTGCTCTTTGACGAAGCTCTTCACAGTAAGGCTGTGCTTTTTTCTGCTTATGAATAAACCTGTTTGATGGGAGAGCGTGGGCAAGTCTGCGGACCACAACTGACTCAGGTGTGTTTTGAGCCCATCTTTATCGATCGATCGATCTATCGATCTATCTATCTATCTATCGATCTATCGATCTATCTATCTATCGAGAGATATGTGTGGACAAACATAATAAGAGAGAAAAAACATTCTGTACGCTTCTTGTGCTTTTCTTTCCATAGCTTAAACAAGAACATTGGATTTTTTCCCCTAATGTGACCTCATAAAAGAAGCTACCCTCCCCTTACTGTACTTTGTGCTTAGCTCTGCTATTGTCTGGCTGGGCGTGGCTCAGCAGTAGCTCATTTACATATGCACTGAGATGGTGCATTTGAAGAAGAAGTGAAATAAACGGAGTTGTAGGTATAAAAATGCTGAGCCGTGTTTCTGGAGCTCTGAGACCCTGTCTTAACTTTAAAGATAGAGCTAAAAATGGTCGGATCAGGACCTTGTGCAAGAGGTATTTGACCAAAAGTGACACATTAAAAATATCACATTGAACCTTTAATGAGGTTTGAATGGATTAAATCATGTGCATCACAATTAAAATTGTGTACAAGTGAAACATCATTATAAATATGTTGTTTAAACATTCAGGATGTTTGAAATTCAGTCATCTCCACCTTTATTGCCAACCGTAAAAGGCGCCATATTTAGCATGCATATGTATGGATGCATGAATATAATTTATTTATTTATTTTTAACATACTTAACGTGGTTTTCAAAGCTCCCCAAAGTGTGTGGTGGCTGACCAGCAGTGCTGATCAAAAAAGTTTGGGATGATATCTTTTTATATAAAATCTAATTGGCTGGCTAAAGCCAAGGTCAATACAAAAATGCAAAAATTACCCAAAAAGCCAGAAACACACCGAGCACTCATGTGAGTGTAAAAATGATTAATTAGTGAGTTTTGCATTTTTCTATATCTAGTTGTAGAAGATGGACTTTATCACCAAGTGCGGTCTCGATTTAAACAAATTCGAACATTCAAAATAAATCTTTAAAAAGGAACTGTACATTTGCCTTTGTAACATGTGCAATAAATTTGAGGTTGCACACCTCACTTACCATGTTTAAAACAGAAGCGCTTTGAATGCAAATGAGCCAGATGGACGTTTAAATACCATTGGTTATAGAAGAGCCATTAGGACAGATGATTTGAATCGGCCCAGCCGATTTGATATTTTCACGATCTCTCGGTGGCGATTCGATTTGTATTGCGGTTCTAGTGTCACGATTTTATAAATGTCCCGATTTACATATCAATTTTTACTTTTTTTAATATTTTGTTACAATTCTAAACAAACTTAGCAGATAATTCGCTCCTATCACACAGCGTATTGTGCTGCATGCCAATGTATGAACAGTTTAGAGCACACCATCTGATGCACTTTAGAGGAACTGCAACACCTTAAATGCAAACATATTTAAATTCATACATCATTTTACTCACTCGTCGTCTATACAGCTTAATCCTGCACACAGGTTTGGGGGGGGCCTGGAGCCTTTCCTAGGAAGGCACAAGGCGGGGGTACACCAAAGTACACAAACATGAACACACATGACTTGCACTCACACGCTCATTTACACACTACAGCCAATTTAGGGAACTAAGTAAAGTTAAAATTAGCCTGTGGACTGTGGTAGGAAACCGAAATACCTGGAGGAAACCCACCAAGCACGGGGAGAGCATGCAAACACCATGCACACAGGGGCGGGATTGGAACCCGGACCCTGGAGGTGCAGGGCGATAGTGCTGACCACTAAGCCACTGTGCCGCCTACATCATTTTAAAGAACCGATTTTGGAATCAGTGTGACGAAACATGAACTGCTACATGAAGTATCACGATACGTTACTGAATCAATGGCAAAGTTTAGGCCATCAGTACCAGAATATTTTAGACCAAATCCCAGTTGTTTCCGCCAGGTGGTTAAGAGACACGGTTAGATAGATCTATAAGATAATGACCCCAGACACGCATAAGAGTCAACCCTACAAGAATACCCCGAACAGAGGTGGAAAGAGTCATAAACTTTTGTAGTCAAGTACAAGTACTGTTACTTCAGTGAAATTTTAACTTCTTTTAACAGCAGGGGTGGGATGGGGGATTTAGTTCAAAATGGACAAGCGGATATAAATCTCAAACTAGTTGTTTTTAATTGAAGGAACACCTTGACATCATAAAGCTCTTGTCTTTCTTGTGCTTGAAATCAAAGTGGTCGCTTAAAGATGATGTGACGCTTTGCGCCGGATAGCCGAGGGGGAAAAAAGAGCTCAGAGCCAAGAAAAACGTTCAGCGCACAACCTTTATCGCCTCTTTCGGCGTCACAAAATTATAATACGATACATAAAGTAAAAGTAAAGAAAAGGGTAAAAGAATAGAATATAAGGGAAAAAAGAATTTTTTCCTTCCTCGTTGCATTATTTTTTATTATTTTTCATTCATGATTTTTTTTTACTCAGTAGTGAATATGATTTCAAATGTAGCGAAGTTACAATTCTTCAAAAAAAAACATACTTAAGTAAAAGTAAAATTACAGATTTTAAAAACTACTTTAAAAAGTAGAAGTAGACAAAAAAACGTCTCAATAACAGTAATGCGAGTAAATGTAATGGGTTACTTTCCACCTGTTATCCCATTATATCACAGAAAAAGGCTTTGTGCTGTTATTTTGTCCAGATTGGACTTTCTGGAGGTAATGTTCGTGTTGGTGAAATAAATATGTCCCGTATGGCTCGGGTCAAAATATCACTCATTACACATTGTTCATTGTGTGCGTTCAATAGTTTACTGAATACATGAAGGTTTGAAAGGCAACAGGATGTCGCGTCAGGTGTAACACCAGTTGCAGTCTTGAGATTATATGAAACTCAACAGATAGTTGGTCAGTTTCAGACAACGGTAAACTCTGTGGTTTTAGCAAAAAAAGGTTAACCAAAAAGCTCATCGTCTTAGCCCACATGTCGATTTGTTCGGGAGCAAATCCAGTTGCTCGGCTTCTAACCTTTGCTCTCTCATGTTCATTAAATTCACTCACATTCATTCTCTTCCATTTCCATGTCTCGCTCTTCCGTTCGGTATTTGTTAACATAGACCCGAGGGGTTTTATCAGACTAACTGGCAGACCTGCTGCGCAGAATGACTCATTCTCATTACCGGCTCCCTCGTCGTGCTTCGTGACGGTTCTGACCGTGTGTGTGTGTGTGTTTGTGTGTGCGTTTGTAGCCATGGTCGTCGCTGCTGCGGAACTGGAACAGCCTTGCCGTGACTCATCCGGGATACATGGCTTTTCTGACCTACGACGAGGTCAAAGCTCGCCTGCAGAAGTTCATCCACAAGCCTGGCAGGTAATACACTCGCTACGATCCTCACCACCTCCACGTCTGCAGAACGAAACAATAAAACAATTATGTTAACCTACTGTATAGTCAGTATACAGTTGCGTCTGCCTCTCTCCTACGCAAGGGCTGTGCGGAACAATAGGGCATCCACACGTTTGTCTTTTTGGATGCGATGTCCCCTATATATTCTCACCCAGCCACGGTCACATCCAAATACCCATTCATTACACAAGCGGGCTTAGATAATCATTAGCAACCATTTTCACACAACGAAACAGCAGCACACAGGGACGATTCACGTTCAGTCAGGAGACCACGAGCTCCCGGCGGATCGCAGAACAGCTTGGTACCCGAGATCAATAGCTGTATTGTAAGACTTGTATGATGTCACACTGATTCGTCGCATGTTCATTAACGAGAACTGTACGTAGGTTCGTGCAGGCTTTTAGAGATCTGCATCGTTTAAGAAAAAAATCACAGATGCTAATATTGTACTTGCGACTCTTACTTCCGTATACGATAACACGATGTGGTCGACTGAGCCTCGTCATACTCAACAGCGAGAGGAAGGATGACTGAGAAATGACTGGCCAAGTTTCACATGGGTGTTACCCGATTTGTCATATTCCCCAAAAAGGAGCTGTTGGTAAAAGTAGCTGGTCTGTTGTCTGTTGAGGGAACGAGGCCACAGGTGGTTTGTTCAAAGAGTGTTTTCTTAGCTTCAGTTTTTTTCCCTATGCAATATAAACATCTGTTTCAGGTCCTTTTTTTAAAATATATATAAAAACACGCTTTGTTGTCAGAGGGCTATTCGCGGACAAGGTTACAGGAGCCCGCTCTATTCATATTCGCAACTCTTTCTCATCAGCGTTCGCTGCCTACTGGGAGAGGAAGTGGACAGAAATAGTCTCGTGTAGATCTCACACACAGGTGTTGACACTCATTTGTTACCAGCTCATTCTCCGTGGCCCTTTCCACCCTTCACATCCGGTTCCTGCCACTGTCGTTCACCAAATGAAATTTGGTCTGGATTGTTTGTTTTTTTTTGTTTCCTTTAAATTGTGATATTGGGAAAATATGAATTCTATTAAACATTTTAATATTGGGACATGTCTTGTCTGCTCTGCACTGTAGCTACATATTCAGGCTGAGCTGCACTCGTCTGGGCCAGTGGGCCATTGGCTACGTGACTGCAGACGGGAATATCTTGCAAACCATTCCCCACAATAAACCCCTCTTCCAGGCACTCATCGATGGCTTCCGGGAAGGATTGTAAGTGTGTTTTGTCATCAGTCATAATTCTTTATTATTGTGCTATATATATATATATATCCAGAATGTACATTATTACTGTCCATTTGGTTTGAGTGTCTTAATGAGCTCGAATGTAAACATCCCTACATTGGAAGCAGTCAAGTTTGAGAAAATGTTCAGTGACCTTTTTTTTTTGTGTGTCAAAGAGCACAAAAGAATCAAATTCTAATTTTTATTTGTCACGTACACAACCATAAACAGTATGAAATGCTTTTACGACTCTAAAACAAACATAAGCACAATGCCAATAGACAAGAATGTAAATTATAAAATATATCATGTATACTAATTTATGATAAAATAAAATGTATAGTAGAAATATGAAAAAAAAAATCATAAATTGCACATTCTATATACTTTATACAGTTTATTTGTACAAAGTGTCCACATTCCAATCATAATTTTTTAGTTTTAATTTAGTTTAGTTATTTATGAACTATTGCTTAAAATGCTTTTTCTCATATGAGGTGTATTGAGTCAGCAAACCCATGAATCAGCGAGGTGTTTCTGTGTTTTAGCTACCTGTTCCCCGATGGCCGTACTCAGAACCCAGACCTCACAGGGCTGTGCGAGCCCTCACCTCAAGACCATATCAAAGTCACACAGGTGAATCTCGCCGTCACAGCTTCTTCACTAACATGCTGTTTCACAGCTTCATGACTTCACACCCTTTTTCCTTTCGTCTATTCAACAGGAGCAATACGAGCTCTACTGCGAAATGGGCTCGACCTTCCAGCTGTGTAAGATATGCGCAGAAAATGACAAGGACGTAAAGATCGAGCCTTGTGGCCACCTCATGTGCACGTCTTGCCTCACATCATGGCAGGTAACAAAAAAGAAATATCCAAGTATCCAGACGTGCTAGTTAATAATAGTCGCCATGATGTTTGTTAATGATTATCTGATGGTCTTGTTCCGTCCTACAGGAATCTGAGGGCCAGGGATGCCCTTTCTGCCGCTGCGAAATCAAGGGTACCGAACCCATTGTGGTTGACCCCTTCGACCCCAAAGACAACAGCGGAGGTTCCTATGGGGGCTGCAGGGGCATGTTCGGAGCAGAGGGGGCGCCTTCACCCAGCTACGACGATGACGACGATGATCGTCTGGAAGACCCTCACCTGATGATGAGCAAGCTGGCTTGTAGTAAAGTGAGTCTCTTACGACATCAAATCCAGTGATTTAGAGAGTATTATTACACTGATGTAACTGATTTTTACATCCCTTCAATGCTGTGGCCCTCTAGATGATATGACGAAGATCTGATTGCATCTATTCTATCAGTTATATTTAAAGTTCAGTACACCTGCTTTGCATGAAGACGGTGGGGGAGAGAAATAATAGAAAATACATTTGTATAACTTTGCATATCTTCATTTCACTCTAAAGTGGTTTTAGTGTTGAATATTGACCTTATAATGTCAATTATAATTTCCCTATTATGTTTTTGGCAGTAATTAAAAATCTTTAGGTTGCCTTATATTATCCTATCGCTGATTAAAAAAAATTAAGCTACAAATAATTTGCTGTATATTTTCAGACTGATATTTGTAGTGCTGTATGTAGTGTTTAATTTCAATCCTGAAGTGTTGATACATTATTGATACAAGTTTATTTTTATTATTATTTTTTGTTTGTTACAGGTGGAGAGACCTCCATCCCCACTGTCAATGCCACCCCAATCATCTTTGCCCCCAGTACCGCCACGTCTAGACCTCAGACCCCCAAACCCTCCAGGGGCCTCCAGTCCTGGGGCCACATCTAAGGTAAAATTATTACCGATGCCTCGTGAAAGCACAATCCTGTGTATGGTAAATATCCATTTAATTATGTGGCTAAAAGAAAGGCAAAAGTTGTCGGAGTGTAGTTCCTGTTACGATTTAATCATACCGTCCTATCTTCAGGCTTCGGCACATCACAAGGACAAGCCGTTGCCTCTGCCGCCAGCACTGCGAGATCTTCCCCCTCCACCTCCTCCCGAGCGGCCTCATTCTGCCGGAGCTGATGGTAGAATCCTGAGACGGCCACTACCCTGCACGCCTGGAGAACCCCCTCGTGATAAACCACCTACCCCACCCAACCGCTGTGCGGCTGACTGGAACCTACGCCCAGTCCCCAAAGCTCCTTCCCAGATGCCTGCTGTAGGAGGAGAGACCCGCGGGTCACGGGAACTCTCCAACAGACACTCCCTTCCGCTCGCCTTGCCCTCGGCTCTCGATGGTCAGCGGAACAGCAACTCTACCAGTCTCGAGCACCAGCTGGTACACGATTTTTGTATGCTTCATCCTTGTTGTCACGTGTGAACAGATCAGCATAATTTCCAGATTAGCAACACGACCAAGTTTTGACAGCTACAATGTCCTATGTAGTCGGTACGCCTTAATTGTGTGAATGCCTATCAGTCAATGTTCTGTCCAGTTCAGGCTTGTTCAATTATTGAGTGTTGCCAGATTGACTGGATTTACTTAATTGGGATACCTTTTTTTTTATCATACTGTAATGGAAAAGGTGCTTTTTGCAGATAATCCAACATCTGTCTGTTTTTAAACTCTGTAATGTTGAAATTAGGATTGATATCAGTGGTGTTAAATTCATTTTTTATTTTATTTTATCGTTTTTTTTACCTCAGAGTTGGTTGAATGGATTGTTTTTCATGGATTTTGTCAATCTGGCAACCCCGGATATGTTATACCTCACTTGATGTACTGTAGAATTTTGTGGGACTGACAAATACAGTGTGTGTGCACCATGGCTTTTAACATGTAGTCTTGAGGCATATCTGAGTGAAACGACATAGAATATTTACATTTTTGCCGGTTGATAAAACCCGAAATATTACATATTCCAATATCTGAAAATGCTTAAAGTCCTCAAAAAACCTGGGAAATGAAATACAATTCTCAGTACTGCATAACTGCAAGTTCCCCCTCATCAGGTTAATAGATATGAGCTACGGAGAAATAATATGCAAAACAAACATCAAAAGTTAATACATTAATAAACAGTTAAATTCTAAATTGATAAACATCCCTAGTGTTTTTTCCTTTCGGCTTTTGTTTTTCTAAATTCTTAATATATTCATAATGACTTCATGGTTTTGTTTTACTGCTGCAGTGTTTTGGTGCGACAGCCTCTGGTGGATCCGAGTACGACAACCCGAAAGTGAAGCCCTCCGCATCGGCCAATGCCATCTATTCTCTTGCCGCCAGGTATATCTTGTGTGTAACTGAAGGATGCGAGTGTGTGATACTCATTTGCAAGTCTGAGTGCTTTTTATTTATTTCTTTGTTTATTTGTTTATTTGCATTTTCAGGCCCCTTCCGGCAGTGAAACAGTTCGAGGACGACTGTGAGAATTTTGACGATTCTGACTACATGACTCCCAGTTCTCTGCCTGTCCTGGGCACCATGACTCCTTCACTAGGGGACGCAGTACCCAGGCCTCACCACGCAAACACTGTTAACTCCAGGTAAATGGCTTTAAAGCGCCAACACTGAGAGTAATTATTAAAACAAATATTTTTTTTTCCCTTTAAATTAAAAGTGTATTTGATTGTCTAGGAGCTTGATCAGTGACCTGGACCTCGAAGGCCCACAGATGTATGAAGCCATGTATAACATTCAGGCCCAGGCCCTCAGCGCCACTCTGTCTTATCAAGCCAGCGATTCAGGTACATATATACACATTCACACCACATGAATGAGTAACACACCGTATAGGGAAGTAATGCGGATGATCTGGTAAAGCATCGTTAAACAGTCGTTCTTGCCATTATGTCAGCAATTATGGGCAACGATAACGAGACCCGAATTATAATGAGATGTTTGTAAATAAAAGGGTAACACATGGAAAAATAAACAATTAATGAAGGTTTAATACAGGGTGACTCACCCGAAAGAGGCCCCGAATATTCTGTAATAACTCTCGCTATCATGAAGCAATCTGTACCTAAAAAATATACTACAGACCTTGATGAATGTGTAGTCGATTGCATTACATGCAGTGCTGGAAGTAATCTCCGTTTTCTGCCAGACACATTTCGATGTGGTGCTCCATGTTCCTAAATGTATCGGCAATGATATCGGGGGAATAGCAGCAATTTTACGTCAGATGGTTTTCTTTAAATCTTGCACAGTTCGAGGCTTGTGTTTCACTCTGACATCTCTTAAACAAACTGGTGACCCAATAGGTTCGCCTTATGAAGACGCACTGCTCATTACTATACACCACCATCCTAATAAGAAGTCTGAGTGAAGGGGTACGGCGTTAGACGGCACGATGGCTTTCTGGCGCCCATCTTATCAGTCCGACTCGGAGGCACCCCGGCGTGTCCGAAACTATATATGCTGAGGAGCACATTGTACGTTGTTTTGTTCACATTGCTTCGTCATAGCGAGAGTTACTACAGAATATCCGGGACCTCTTTCGAGTGAATCACCCAGTACAACGTGATAGTGTGTAAATAAGGGTAATGAAAAGAGAAAAATACACACTTTAAATTTTTTAAAATAATTTTAACGTTATAAGCATAGGCATAATTTAGTGTGTCGAGGGGATTGTAACTCGCACAGTAATCAAAAGCGCCCAGTACTACCTCTCCCAAATATTATATCATTTACAATGATGAATCAAAAATATGAACTCTTATAAAATATGGAAAAGTGGTTGGGCTTCTAGATTCAGTGTAATTTGGCAAGCAAAATATAATAATACACACGTCCAATAAATGTATTAATTAATAGAAATAAATGATTAGGCATGCCATTTTAGTAGTATAGAAACAATACATTGATGCATTACAGATTTGGGGCTGAATGATTTTAATGCTGTTCAACTGCACTAGCTGCGATATGTAGAGTATGTTATTTTGGGATGTCGCTTCCTCTTAAAATTCATGTGAAACAGCCTTTTAGCAGAAAAAAAAACATACATGGTCATGGCTGCGGGTGGGCGAGTGGACATGTCCTTGGACACACCTACATTGGTGATCTCAACCCCACCACAATGTTACACCGTCGATGATAACCGAGAAAGAAAAATCCAAATTTCAACCTGCTAGGAACAGCATCTTGAATGTTTTAAACGTTCAGAAACTAGAGCTGCATCTCAAACCATATGATTTAATGCATTAAAGTTCGGGACGTGGCCTTAACACACGATGTGCTTGGAATAATGGTAATAAGATAAGATCAAATATTCTAATAATAATAATAATAATGAAAGTGATGAAGTCAAATAGTTCTAACCCAGGGAGTGACTCAAATGAGGAATTAAATTTTATTCACTTTCACAATACAGGAAGAACCTTTATTTAAAAAAAAAAAATAAAAAAAAAAGGAAGAGGGAAAAACAGTTATATCAATAGTTTCACAGTGAGTAATTTGGTGTCGTGAGTTTACTGATGATTCAAACAACATTATTGAACTGATGTAAGAATGGACAATGTTGGTCTTTAGTAATTATAGGTACATTTCTAAAGCAACTGCATTTTTTACAGCTGTTATTAATTTGCTAAATTTAATGACATTTATTTTCATTTTAATGTATTTAATTTACAACATATACAAAAAAAATCCATAGTGTGAATAACTGAAAAGATTGAATTCGTATGGAAATTTTATTCGTATAGAAATCTGTCTATAGCGGCGCTACATTTAGAACCTCTAGCCATCCGTATCTATAATGTACATCAGTTTCACTTTGTTCCCTTCCCTGTCCAGACTACTCCGAACTGCCTCCGTTGGTAAACAGTAACGGACCGCAGGATCACGATTGTGACGATGAGGAAGAGAACGGCTATGACTTTCCCAAACCGCCTCTGCCGATAGCTCGACGCACGCTCTCGGAGGCGAGCGGCTCATCCGCCACGTTCAGTCGCCTCTCTGTGGACAGCGAACCGGGAACCTCGAGTAAGTACACGCCGACGGATGATCATTTATTTTTATTTTTTTCACTTTGTGTGTTTGTCGCATCAGTTTGATGCTTGTTTTGTTGAATAAATGAAAGCATTAAATTATTTGTATGCAAACAGTTTGAGTTGATGGAGCAGTGGTTCCACACAGCACTCTGGTGGAGCAGCTCCTTTTGAAGGGAAGGCAGTCAAGGCAGCGGTGTCACTTCGTAAAACCGTTATTTACCGCCAACGAACACCGACATGTTCAATATCCAAATAAGTGCTTTCTTAATCACACCCCTGCCCACTTGTGATGGAATGCCAGCTACTTTAATAACAGCTATTATTGTGGTGTTTGTACCTGATTGCAATGTGTTGAGAAACTGTTTACTATTTGGAAGCAAATGAGTCATTTAAAGTGTGACGGTGCTAATCTAGATAAAGCATTCACTAAAGATAAATGTTGCACACCTCCAGTACCATCAGAGTTGTAAATCTTTTACATTAGACCTCAGTGGATGTAACTGTGTGTATTAAGAATACACCTATTAAGTCTGCAATAATCTGCAAATCATTGGTGATGCAAGACAAGTCTGTCCCCTGAAGCCCCTAATGTCTTTGTCAAACTAGAGGAGAACTGGGACAACTTTGAAGCAAATACTTCCCTCCAAGTGAGTTTCAATATTAAGCCAAACTCAAATAGTAATCCACACATCTAATCTGTGAGTTATTGAAATGAATAATCGACTATTTGGATTACGAATCACAGAATTGCTAAGCGGTTCATATTGAGCTGTCCGCTTTTAAATTTAGCTTAAGGTTGTTTTAAGCATAAAGACAATGAAGATGAATATTTAATTCAATGAAATTAGTTATTAAGTATTGTTAAATACCAAGTATTGAAACGTTTAAAAGGTAAAATGTTTAAAACCGAGGATAAGTAAAACAGAAGCAGAGGGGGAAAAAAAAAAAAAAAAGTTTGTTAAATGACAAAGATGGCAGATGGCAACTAGAGCAGTTAAGCTGAAATCTGAAGTCAAATGATTATAAATTTGTGGTGGCAGCAGCGTGGTCAAGCTCCGTTTTTTTTTTTTTTTTTTTTTTTTTTTAAATAAAGAGAGCGAGAGTCAGTTAATTGGGAAAGGACATGCACTCGAGGAGGATGTGGATACTAAGTGTCTGTGCTACATTAATCTTGGAAATCTGGGAAAGAAAAATGGGAGCATAGCGAAGTGCAAGAGATTTCTTGTGCACATACGTACAGTGTTTTGTATGGAATGAAAAAGAAAAAAAAAAAAGTTTACTAGAAATGTTGACTCATAGTAACACACAGACACTAATTAGCCACATTCTCCTTAGGTGTGTGTGTTTTTTTCCCACTTACCAGATTCTCACTCAAATCACAAGCTTGACCCTGGCGCTGCCGCCGCTGATTCTAGCAGCCATTTTTCAAAAATACTCCTTAGTCATGTAGTCATTTTAGAGGTTTTTTTTGTCATGAAGTTGTTTCCATTGTGCTATTGTTCACCTCACGCTATTGTAAGTGGTGATGCCCACATGTCCATTCAGAATTGGCATGAAAAACATTCATGAAGAGGTCACCATATAATCGTCAATTAAAATAATGGTTTGGTTATTGGTTTTAGTCGACCTTGTTAATTATTAGTAATATCCCTAGTGTATTTTGGGTAAAGACATCTGATGGACCTCTTCATTCATTGGACTGGCCAGTTATGTAGTCAGTTCGAAGTACAATCCCACACTCGGGCTGTTTAATCATTTCTAGTAGTGGTCTTGATTTATGTCTTAAAGTCCTCCCAGTGGTCCATCAAACATATTTTATTTGACTGTAACTCTTCTACTCCTTTAAGGAACTTCAAAGTTTTTGAACAAGTAAATCCAAATATGGTTTTAAAATTCTTAGAAAAAATCAATTTTAAACATCTTATCTAGTTAGCCATAGAAGCTGGCATGGCGTTAAAAAAGAAAGAAAGAAAGAAGTCCTCCCAGTCTGTTGGTTTTGCTTTATGGCTGAAGAATTTAAGGCTTGCTGTCCACACCTGGCACTTCACAAATAAAAAGCCGTTGAAAAAAAAAAAAACCTACCTTAATGTCTGCACTCGTGATTAAGTGATTGCCTTGACTAAACAGCATCAGGTGGCAGCGTGACACTAACAGCTAGGGATGGGGATCACCAGGGACCACCTGATACGATATTATAATGTATTATAATGTCATGATATTATAAAAGTGTTATGACATTATAAATATCCAGATTCAACATTTTTTATTTATTTATTTTTTTTTTGGTAAAGATTTTGTTACAGTTCTAAACAGACTTCAGGAAATAATTTCCTACTACATGGGATGCTGTTTGAATAGTTTACAGTGCACCACCTGTAGAATTATAGAGGAACTGCAATATTTTAACCTCTTCAAATGTAAACGTATTTATTTATTTAGGAGTCAGTGTTGTAAATTGATTTTTTTTCTATTCTATATCTATTCTGCATTATAATAATAATAACTGCGCATAATAATAATAATGTGAGTTTAATAAGGAGAAACAGCTCCTTATTTACACTTACTAACCATTTTATTAAAAACACCTGTTACCTACACATTTACAGTATGCACTTATCCAGTTAAAACAATCATGTGACAGCGGCGCCGTGCAAGTCATCAATCATGCCAGCTCAGGGGTGATGTGCTCTGAATGACTGTGACGGTTTCATGGTGCCAGACAGGCTGGTTTTCAAAAACCATCTGATTACCTCACACGATGGTGTTCGTACAGAACGGTGTGAGAGACAAAAACCTCCAGTGAGTGGAAGTTACGTTGGTGGAAATTAGGTCACGGAAAAGCTAGACTGGTTCAAGCTCACGGGAAGCTTACGGTAAATCAAATGACCACACTCGAACACTATGGCAAGTAAGAAAAGGATCTGAAAATTCGTAACATGCCAAACTTAGACGATGAGCAACAACAGCAGGTTGCACTCTGTGTCTCTCTGTATAAAGCTGTAGAAGACATATTTTTATCTTAATGGAAGCGGTCTCTTTTGTAAGCGCATTGTAACAGTCACAGTGCTCACAGACTAGTCTGACAGCATGGGAAAGTCCTCAGGCCAAAAGTTTATGCTGTTCTGATTTTTTTTTTTTCTCTCACAGAGAGAAAGTGCTAGAGAGAGAGAGTCAGAGTCGGTGACTGAGTGACAGACAGACAGACAGACAGACAAAGCACTGGAGACAGACAGACAAGACAGACAGACAAAGCACTGGAGACAGACAGAGAAGACAGACAGACAAAGCACTGGAGACAGACAGAGAAGACAGACAGACAAAGCACTGGAGACAGACAGACAAGACAGACAGACAAAGCACTGGAGACAGACAGACAAAGCACTGGAGACAGACAGACAAGACAGACAGACAAAGCACTGGAGACAGACAGACAAGACAGACAGACAAAGCACTGGAGACAGACAGAGAAGACAGA
>JAQMYG010000003.1:20984618-20995678 GCA_030014215.1 Clariallabes teugelsi
AAAGTGTGATTCTGATGAAGAAGCCATTCCTTCAAGCTGGTGAACGTGTGTGACAGTGCGTCATTGCTAAACAGCAGCGGAAAAAAGAGCAACTGTTTTAATCATTGCATGCGCATACAGTAGGTGTAAGAAATCCATCTTATGTGCATTTAGGATCTTTGACCTGTAAATATTTCACATCTTCAGGGTGAAAGCCGCGTACTCTGGGTGCAGCATGCACAGGCAGACAGCAGCAAAACAGACGAGCTTATGATTTCCTGCTGGCTTATTAGAGAAATCAGACAAACCTTTTTTCAGGTTGGCTGTTGCTGGCACTGAGAGGACAAGGGGTTAATGTTAGGGTTTGACACAACAGTTACTCAGTCACAAGTTTAACCACAACACCACAATCGATTTATGTTTACCCCCTAACTGAAACTGAACAAGAGGGAGGGACTATAAGGTCTAACGACTTCCTGCAGAACCTTATTTTCACCCTGCTGTTCTCTGATTTACACAAGATTTCTGTCTAGCTGAACAATAAGCTGATGAGTATCAGGAGAGTGCACAAGAGCACTGTTATTTCCTCTGTTATGATAAAATCAATTTTGATGCAAAAAAAAAAAAAAAAGAGCCACAACAAAACACACAACAAACGATGTACCAAGTGGCCTTTAGAGTGTGAAAAATCAAATGAGAACATGTTTAGACTAAAGGTTATTACATGCATACTGCATAACTGACAGACAAAATTAACACGAGAACAGTATTTTATAGGCAGCCTGCCTATCCAAAAAAACTTCAATAAATCTGCTATTTTATTTTTTACAAATAAAGAACTGCATTTCTTGGGCCTTTCCAACTTTAAACCAGCTTCAAGCGTCTATTACACTGCCAGGCAAAAAAAGGCCTCCATTTTAAATAGGGTAAAAATATTGACCTGCATCAAACATAGAAAACAACTTAGGAGATTTGAAATTACTGGAACTGGGCTATGAACCCATCAACAAGTTATCAAAACCTGAAAGGATAGTGGTGAACCCTCAACATTGTGGAATGTGGTCAGAAAAAAATCATGACTGGAGATCACTTAAACACTTGGTGAAGTTGCATGGTAAAAACAATCAACAGTAAAAACATAGCTATGTTTAATAGTGAAAATAAGAACAATTCCTTAAACACACAATGTGAAGAAAATCCGTCACATCACACTAAAACTAAACAGATGTGTGTCGATAAGAAAAACACTTGTTAGTGAGACTAATCAGACAAAAGTCTTCAGTTTGCTAGAAACAGTAATAACAGAAAAAGTCATAAAATTCTTTACTCAAGTAAAAGTACTGTTACTTCAGTGAAATTGTACTGAAGTACAAGTAAAGTTACCATAATAAAAAACTACTCAAAAGTAAAAAGTAGCTCATAAAAAATCTACTCAGAGTAAAAGTTACTTCTTTTTTTTTTTACAGCGGGGGTGGGATGGGGGATTCTAGTGTAGTTCAAAAAGACAAGCGGATATAAATCTCAAACCAGATGTTTTTAATTGAAGGAACACCTTTGTATAATAAAGCTGTTGCCTTTGTTGTGATTGAAATCGAAATGGTCGGTTATATATGGCCAGGGGTTTGCTTTATAAAAATTTGATGGCATTTCACTTTCAGCTGTGTCTGCATCACTGCCATCTGTTTGGTCCGTCTCCATCGTTCTTGTGAATTTAGCACATTTGTTCTCCATCAATCAATCAATCAGTGCAGTGGTTTCCGGGTGCAAATTTTCTCGTTGCATTATTATTATTATTTTTCATTTTCATTCATTTATTTTTTACTCAGTAGCGAATATGATTTAAAATGTAGCAAAGTTACAATACTTCAAACAAACATACTTAAGATTAAAATTAAATTACATATTTACAAAACTACTTAAAAAGTAGAAGTAGACAAAAAAACTACTTGATTACAGTAACGTGAATAAATGTAATTTGTTACTTTCCACCCCTGGCTAGGAAGAATAAATATTGGACCTTGGAGAGATGGAAAAACGTCATGTGCTCTGATGAGCTCAGACTGACCCTATTTCAGAGTGACGTGTGCATCAGGGTAAGAAGGGAAGTTAATGAAGCGATGCACCCATTATGCATAGTGCCAACTGTACAAGCCTATGGAGGTATGCGGGGTTCAAGTCAGCTGATGACACAAATGTACTTAATGACCAGGTTATCACATCTGTGGGTTATCAGAGGATGAGGAATCATTTTCAAAGATAATTTATAATCAAAGATAATGGTAATAGACATTTTTTTTGGCCAGGCAGTGTATTTGGAAGTAATTGTAACAATTTTTAGGACTTTAAAATGTAATATTATTGTAATTTTCCTGACGATGGACAAAAATATGAAGAATTTTTAAGCTTCATTCTTAATTACCTTTTTTTCCTCTTAATTTTCCATTTTTATTTTTTCTAATATTTTTTTCATTCTTACGATCTTTTGGAATGTTTAATCAGACACTTACCCACTGTACCGGATGCATTGATTGTTGTTGTGGTTGTTGTTGCTGCTGTTGTAGGTGTCTGATTACCCACTGTACCAGATGTATTGATTGTTGTTGTGGTTGTTGCTGTTGCTGTTGTAGGTTTTTGAGTCATTGCAACTATAAAAAAAGGTGAACTCTTAAAACAAATCTTCCTTAATGAAGGAGACTACAAGTGAGCTTCTGAAGTATGGATTGCAGCTTGAGCATTTAACAGACTCTGGTTTGGTTGGTTAAAGACCGGCAGCACAAACACGCTGGCCTGATTGTGATGTGAATCCACGCCTTCAGATTGCAGCACTGTGATATTACACGGTTTAGTGGATGGACAGTGTTAGAGCAAGATCATCACCTGATTTGGATTCTGAGCAGAATAAAGTGCCGCCTTTTGGTTTTAGTTTGACATTTTCTAAACTTCTATGGGGTAAAGTTGAAGTGATGGCACAAAGGCACAGAGCTTTAATGATGCATGAGATTGTGTAGCTGGTGAAGGACTTCTGTAGTCTGTAACAAGCCTAACCAGTCTTTGTGGACGTCCTCATAAAGCTCTGTCTCAGACCACAGAATAAAGCAGAATGTGAAAGTCAACACATGGAAGAGAAAAGTGTGATTCTGATGAAGAAGCCATTCCTTCAAGCTGGTGAACGTGTGTGACAGTGCGTCATTGCTAAACAGCAGTGAAAAAAAGAGCAACTGTTTTAATCATTGCATGCGCATAGGTGTAAGAAATCCATCTTATGTGCATTTAGGATCTTTGACCTGTAAATATTTCATGTCTTCAGGGTGAAAGACGAGTATTCTGGGTGCAGCATGCACGGGCAGACAGCAGCAAAACAGAGACAAGGCATGCTAATGATATCCTACTGGCTTATTAGAGAAATCAGACAAACCTTTTTTGATTTTTTTCGGGTTGGTTGTTCCTGGCACTGAGAGGACAAGGGGTTATGTTAGTTTTTGTGCCTCATTCTTAATCTCCGTTGCTTTCCTTAAAAATTTGTCCAATGCTTTATCAAATACTTACCCACTGTACTAGTTGTATTGCTTGTTGTTGTTGTTGTTGTTTTGGTTGTCATTGTTGTTGCTGTTGTAGTTGTTTGTCTCATTTCAACTAGAAAAAAGTGAACTCTTAAAAAAAACTCTTCCCTAATGAAGGGGACATGTGCATGTAAGGCTACATGTGAGCTTCTGGAGTACAGACTCGAACATTTAACAGACTCTGGTATTAGTATGGTTACAGGCCGGCAGCACAAACTCACTGGCTTGAATGACCCGGGAGCTCTCGGCTGTGCCCAGGTCATTGGAGGCCCTACAGGATGCGGTGATGTCAGATGTGGTGCTGATGGAGATGATGCTAAGGATACTGTTCTCTGTCCTGGTGTCCCATCTTCCCAGCGGAGCCTACAGACAACAAAGGTCAGGGCAAAAATGTCAAGTTAATATCCGAATCACAGACAGGGGGCAAAAAAAAAAAAAACTTTGACCAGTTTATGTCTTTGGAAAAAACCTCAAAGGGACGTATACAGGTAACATTGGGAAAATAAATCAATTAATTAACTAAGTATCATTGTTGCTGTTATTAATAACAATAAAAATAACAGTAATAATATGTTTAATTATTATTGTTGTTGCTAATAATAATAATAATAATAATAATAATAATACCTAAATTAATAAGAACTACTAAATTACTTCTACTAATAATAAAACTATTATTATTATTGTTGTTGTTGTTGTTGTTGTTGTTGTTAATAATAATAATAACAACAATAATAATAATAGTTATTAATTATAATAAGAGTAGTAGCAGTAGTAGTTTAGTGGTTCTTCTTCTTCTTATTATTATTATTATCATCGTCATCATCATCAGTAGTTTTTATTATTATTAGTAGTAGTAGTAGCTGTAGTGCCACCTCCATGTTGCCACTGTTGGACCCTTGGGCAAGACCCTTAACCCCATGCCCATACAAAAATCACTGTCACTCATTAATCATTTATACCGCTTAATCCTGTATACAGGTTTGCGCGGGGCCTGGAGCCTATCGCAGGAAACTTATGGCATGAGGCGGGGTACACCCTGAACAGGCTGCCAATCCATCGCAGGGCACACACACATACCCACACTCACGGGCAATTTGGGAACGCCAATTAGACTTAGAGAAGAAACCAGAGTACCCGGAGGAAACCCACCAAGCACAGGGAGAACATGCACACAGAGGCGGGAATCGAACCCGGACCCTGGAGGTACAAGGCGACAGCTCTAACCAAACTGTAATTCATTATTATTAATATTAGAAGTATTAGTAATGGAGGTACAGTAGTACGAGTAATTGTAGTAATTTAGGAGCTCTTCTTCTTGATTTTATAATTATCCTAATTATTTGATGCCAAGCAATGAAGGACTATTGTAACTTTCTTCTTTTTCTTCTCCTACACAGCACTTTTGTTGTATACCCCTCAAACGCTCTACTGCCACCAACATGCAAATTCAGACATGCAGCACATTTACAACACTATCAATGCGATTCCAGATTTTCAGATTCTTTGGGTGATTTATTTATTTTTTTTTTTTTTTACTTCATCCACTACAACGTTTGTCTGACCATCATAAAAATTTGGAAAACAGCATCATGAAACCAAGTCCACCAAAACAGGCTCTTTTAGATTTTTTTTTATATCACTTATAACACTTCCTTTAAGATTTTGATAACATTTGACTTTGAAAAGCAACTGAAATTCTGGAAACCTTAAACGAACAAATACAATAAGAAGTATACACAAAGATATAATACCTGATTCAATTAAAATAAGGTACGTAGAAGAGCGACCATTGTACAGTATATCATTAGTAGCACATCCAGTATACTGTACTTAGACATAGACTCAGGACTTTGCTCCAAACTTGCACCATGTGAGAAGTTTCCAGCTTGCTGCACATTTTATTTCATAGCTCAAAATGCCATGTGGCTAATAACAAATCACCTGACTCTGTGATTATTATTTCTGTGACTATTTTTTAGGTATTTAATATTCATTACTTGTTCATCAGAGAGACTCCAGTGGATGATGGGAGTTGGGTGTCCTTTCGCTTGGCAGCTCACATTGATGGCCTTTTGGGTATCCAGAGGAATCACAGCCACCCCCTCCGAGATCATCGGCTTTCCTAAAGAGAGGTTAGATGGGCACTGCTTAGCTATTATAATTCCCACTGACCCAGGAATTGGAAATGAAATTAATCTGTCAGGTAAAGTCTCCTGTGAGGAAAATCTTTTTCATTATTGTTGCACTTTTAGTAAAAAAAAGAAATCGTACCTTTTACACTGATGTGCACAGTATTGCGCTTTATCAACTCAGGAAGCTCAGGTACCATAACCTCACAAACATACGTCCCTGCTGTGGCAAAGGAGGCGTTGTGTAACTCCAGCACATTGCCTTCATGCAGCAGCACATCATCCTGCACACATTCACAAAGCTTAGGTTTAGTTTAAATTTATTTACAACACAACCTGAATTATGTCTGACTCCGAAACTACAGTAATTTATTATGTCTAGAAATTTGTTTATGTCTGTCCTTTTTATATTCTATTTTAAATGCATTATTTCCTATAACAGCATGTACTGAAATGTTTCGTTCTTCCATTACACAGCCACTTGCCAGTTACTACAATTTTAAATATATTAATCAACATGAAGTCATTCACCATTTCTTATGGTTTAATGTTGTTTACAAAACAGATTATTTGTTGTTATTATTTGCATTATAATAGCAGTCATTCCTCCATCATTCTTCTTTTTCTCTTCCTTAAAGATAATGTATGGAATAAATTAACAACAACAAAAAAACATTACAAAATGCTGACACTTGAGTATAATTCCATAAATGTTCCATACTGTAAACTTAACATTTCCTAATAGAAACTATATTAATATTTATACAGATTTTTTGTTCATTTAACAGGTGTGCAATGACATGGCAAATTTTATAAAAAAATTTTCATGATCATATTATCAAGAGTGGAAAGTCAAAAACAAGCTTTGTATTCTGTATGTATCTTATTACATACTTTCAAACTTTTGGCTTGGTGATATCAATACTGTGATAGCATCCGTACTTGAACCTAACCGTCCCTTCTGATTTACCGGCATACACTAGAATCTGTGTGATCGCCAACGTGTCTTTACCTTGTACCAGAATGCTTGTGTGTCCAGAGAGGAAAGGGCATTGCAGGCCAGAGACAGATCCTGGCCTTGATCCAGGCTATCTGGATTCTCAGGAGTGATTACAACAGGATCCAAATCTGGGATCCAAACAAAAAACACCAAACAAATAATGAACTACAATAGCTTAGCAAGCTGCCAGCTGCAGTAGCCAGGATGTTCAGTTTTACTCACAGTGCACCATGAGGGTCAAGTTGCCTATGATACTATTAAAAGTTTCTGCATCCAGACCGATGCATTCATATAAGCCACTCTTTAGTCGAGTCACATTAGTGAGGATCAGCCTGTCCTCTTCTGCCGTAATTGCGTCCTGTAGCAAAGAGAAGGAATTTGTTAACACTCTTATCCACTTGACTGACCTGTGGATCTTTCTGATCATCTTTACCATGGAGTAATACAGACATCAAGGTCATTTTAAAATGTCTAACAACAGTTGAGTACCCTTCTAATATTTTTCAGTGGGGAACAGATGGAAAATATTTATATTTTCCAAACTGTCTACAATTAAATTACAATTACAATTAAACTGGCTATCAATATTAACGCGCTAATGCATGTGATTAATCTAGAAAGTTCAACGTATTTATTTTTTTTTCATGCAAATTAATCATATGATCAAGTTTGATCCCACAATCGCAACGCAGTTACGCGCCTTTGGTGATAATGGCATGGTTTAGCGCGGATAATAAGCAAATGCAACAAACAGAAAATTTTGTTATAAAAAGCTTCTAGATGGAAGTTTGCATAATACCAAAGTTGTGTGATGGAGCTACCTTAAAGAAGAACTATTTTTACAAGAATACATTAAATACACGATGTGGGAATGGTGACTCAGGTGGCTCTAGGCTGTTAATTTTCAGATTTGAGGATCTGGATTCGAACCCTGCATCAGTGGGTTGCTACACCCATATTCCCATTCGAGAGATTTTGACTTAACATTTATTAAATGTTAATGTTAGAGACATTATAAAACTGCATAAGCTGTTTCCGACACAGACTATGACTGTGATTAACTAGAATACATTTTTTATTCGATTGACAGCACTAATAATTATTAACTATTTGTGTTAGATACGCCCACCCACCAAAAATAAATAAAATCTTTCCCAACAGTGTTTAACCGTATTTCTATTTTGTAACCTAGTAAAACCAGTTTAAGGATATATTTAATATTGGAAACTTCAAAGCACTTAAGTCACTCTGGATAAGAGTTCCAGATTTGCAGAATGCCTAAATGTAAATGTATTAACATTCTAAAGATCCCAAAACAGATCTGATATTAATTATCCCATTAGGACAAGGAAATAACTTTTTGACAATATTCAATAAGATTTTCACATCTTAACAGTAGCATGTCTTGATACTTGTTATAAATGAACAAACATCTAATGAAACATCAGAAAACAAACTTCTAATTGCAATGAACTCCACTTCCCTAAGGCTGTAAAAACATTTGCATTCAACCGTATCTATTTATAATCTATTTGACATTTTAAAATGATTACCCTAGTTTCACACCTAAAGACATATCTTTAGGTTAGAGTGCAAACTTGATAATTATGAATTTCTCAAGAAATATACATCTTAAAAATTATAACACTAGTTCAACTTCTCTTACTTAAGTTACTGCTATAAAAGTGTGGTGTTGGCTGGTGTGTATTGCAGCACTGATTAAATATACTTCTTACAGAGTTGTGGGTGAAAGAGAAGACTGGCTGAGGGTATCCGTCTCCTTGACATCTTAGCTCTACGGTGTCACCTTCTTTAACAAGGTGATGAGGGGATTCCTTGAACATTGTAACTTCCGATGATGGATCTGTGATGAAATAAACAAGTAAAAACACATAGCTGTGACATTTTCAAGGTTTGCTTGCAATGTACTTTTGATTAATATACTGTATATCAACTCAATAAAGTTAAATCAACTTAAAAGTCAAACAGCTTCTCAAACACTAGCAGGGAGCTGAGGCACCTGAGCACATTTTCCACTACATCTTTAGTAAATAGGTCACCATGTAATCCGATTTTTTTCCTCAGAACTATAGTGTGAAAACTATAAATTAATATAATTAATATAATCTAAAGTAATAATATTATATTCATTATATATATTATAATTACATATATTATACTATGATATATATATAAATGTATAATTATAGTAAATATATAATATTATATTATATATTTAATATAATTACAGTATAAATTTTAAATGTTCATCTCTTGTGTCTCAGCTAGTCATAATTAGGTTTATTAGTTAGCTAGTTAGTTTTTGTTAATTTATGTCATTTGTATGTAGCACCTTGGTCCTAGAGTAACATGATTTTGTTTCACTGTGTACTGAACTATATGATTGATTGTATATGATTGAATATACAATAAAAGCCTACATGACTTAATGTGAATATAAATATATACAATAAAAATAATGTAGCTCTTGCCCATGGGTGATATCATTTAGCCTACTCTGAGAAATTTCTTACAGTGGACTGTGATGTTGAACTGGTTGGACTCTATCATTTTCTCTGCCCCGGGACCTGAGTAAGTGACTTGACAATAGAAAAGCGCATCCTTGTCCTCCATTACCGCTGTCAGGTACAGGTCACTGCGTACTGTGTACAAGCCGTTGGATTTCACAGTTTCACTGTTCAGCACTTTAACTAAAACAGAGACAGAGACACAACACTTAACGAAATTATCAGGATATCTATGACACTGTAACATTATGATGTAATGTACTTACCTTTAGATGAGGAGCGTAAAGGAGTTCTGTGTTTGTACCATGTGATCGTGGGGGAAGGATATCCATTACTGACCAAGCAGGATGCAACCTGAAGGAATAGATTGCAGGGGTAATGTTGGGGTAATGTTGTACATGTTAACCAAAATGTTATCCACTATGCAGACTTTTCCCAATGTATCGGTTATACCTGAGATTCCTTATACGAAGGTTATATAAACTTTAATAGACATATACCCTATATGGACAAAATTATTCGGCCAAACCTGTTAATTCACATGTTTCAATCAACCAGTAAAGGGCATTCTTAATGCTTCAACATACAGTGCCAAGACATCTTGGACAATACTATGCTTCCAACTTTGTGTCATTGCGAACCAGGCCTTCTCGTCCAACATCAGTGCCTGACCCCATAAATGATTTACAGGATGAATGGGCACAAATTCCCACAGAAACACTCCAAATTCTTATGGACATCCTTCCAAAAAGATTTGAAGCTGGTATAGCCGCCAAAGGGAGACCAACTCCACATTGAAGTGTGTATATTTGGATACAGTGTCCATTGCAGATTTGGTCAAATACTTTTGTCCTTATACTGCATATTGTTGTTATTAGCCTTAAATTATTTTGATGTACACCGATCAGCCAAAACATTACCAACACCTAACATTAACACATTAACATTGATTTTATCAATTATATGCCAAAAAACTGGGGACAAGATAATGTGCACCAGTGGCTCAATAACCAATGGCCAGTAGGGAATTCCGAGTAAGAAAATCACAATCACAAAATCGCAAAAAAAAAGGCAAAATTCCAAGGCCTCCAAATGTGATGCACAGGATCACATGCTAACACCGCTAGGGTCTTGTGGAGTCATAGCACAAGAAGAACATACACAATACTAGACTTAGGTTTTTAGGTTTTAATGTCATGGCTGATCGTTTACAAGTGCCTGTGAATACCACTGTTGATTGCACAACATATATTGCCTGGCTAAAAAAAGGTGCAGTTTCATAAGGGTCAAATTATTGGCCTGCCCCAACAAAGAAAACATTTAAATTACTGGAATTAGGTTATATACTGACCAATGCATTATTAAAAACTTGAAGGATACTTTGGAGAAGAAATGTAGTTCTTCAGCGCAATCATAATCAGAAATAACCATGAGTGGAAATCAGGTGAATATGTGGTGAAATTGGATTATAAAAACATCTACTGTACATGCATAATGTGATGAGAACTCTCAGCAATGGGACTAAAAACCTGTGTGGTCACTGAGATGTACTGAATAACCAAGTTATTGACCAGGCAGTGTATGAGTACATTAATATAAAGATGTAGTTTAAATACTGTTTTGTGTTAGAGATATAAGTACAGTGGAACGAATAAGACGAGCAAAGATTTTTAATAAATTTTGACTTGAAAAACGAGCATTGTCTTGGTTTACGAGCACCGAGTATAATGTATCACGCATGCGCTTCTTGTTTTGACACCGGGCATCACGTCATCACAACTGAACCAACGGTTTTTCTCTCTCTTGCGCTGCGGAATTGTAGGTAATCGTCTCCCCTGCTGGGTGAATACACACACACACA
>JAQMYG010000003.1:20995778-21007608 GCA_030014215.1 Clariallabes teugelsi
GGCTGTAGAACGAATAATTTGGGTTTCCATTATTTCCTATGGGAAAATTAAATTTGGTTTACGAGTGTTTTGGAATATGAGCCCGCTTCCGGAACGAATTATTATCCGGAACTGTAATCATTATTTGTAGAACTGACATTCTGCTGTACATTTTATAACAGAAATACAGTAGAAGTAAAATTCAATTACCAAAGTAGAATTGCAATCAACTATTACCGCTATCAGTTCAGAGATGTTGTTGTGCTTTTAACATGTAACTTTTTACAGTTCAGGTCATAACTCTGTAGTTGTACATGTGATTACCTTCCTTTCTTCAGAGAGTGAGGCGTAAGTTCCTCGTTCAATCTCAGGGGGAGATGGACTCTCTAAAGGACAAAAGATAGTGACATTATTTCAGGGGCATTTTCTCCCCTTCAAAGTAGGCACCTCGTGACCTCACACACTTCTCCCTGGATTTCTTCCACTGGTTAAAACAATCTACAAAATCCTGCCTCATCGTATTTTCATTAAGCTCATTGATAGTCTGAAATCTCATCCGTTTCAAAGGTGATTTTAGTTTTGAGAAAAGCCAGAAGACGCAAGGCGCCAAATCTGGGCTGTAGTGGAGCTGAGTCACCTGGGTGATTTGAGTTTTGCCCTTCTGAACTATCCAAATAGTTTCCACCTAGGAATGTTCAAGCTTAATGCAAAATTTGTCTTGAGTTTCCATTATTTCTTATGGGGGAAATTCGCTTTGATAAATGAGTGTTTTCATGTACTGTACAAGCATGCTTCTGGAACAAATTATGCTCGCAATCCAAGGTTTCAATGTAACTGCATGGCCTGTCTTTACATACTGTAATATTCACTATTTTGGCAAGTGATGCCACCCTGTAAGGATGGATTTATCTTACTGTACACTTGAAGTTGAGTAAGTCCCTCCTCACTGTCTCCATCCACGTCCACTTGGCAGATGAAGTCACGTGAATCAGTGACTTGTACAGAGTTGATGGTCAGAAGGGAGTTTCCAATCGTGCCATCTTGAGCGTGAGAGACCTTGATCCTCCCTAAGTAACCTGTGCCCTGTTCCTCAATCACATTGTTGTCATTTTTGTAGTAGATCCGTGTTCTGCTGTTAGGTGATTTCTAAAACAGGGTAAAAACATACACAGAAATATATGTCACCAGTGCATGAAAGAGGAATTTTATTTATATCAGAAAAAAAATGTTCCAGAGAACTTACTATAAACCACTGGATTGTCGGTGAACCTGTGGATCGACTCATGTTGTATATACAGGGGATTTCTGCCATGTCATCCAGAAACACCCCTATTCTGTCCTCCATGCTGACCTCCAGCTTGGCACAGACTGTATACACACACACACACACACACACACACACAAAGTCATTCAACCACAAGAGAAGCTTTAAATAGACTATTGAACAGCATGTCAGACGATGTGAACTGGAATTTAATTGTTGATGACTGATCAACGATGGAATGAAAACTCCTTAGTGTATCTGTAGCACGTGTGCACTGTTTTAGAGTCCGGCAGACAACATTCCCATAACAAATGCTTGATATGGTGGGAGCGTAGCAAAAAAAAAAAAAAAAAGTGATAAGTAGCAGATGAAGGGAAATGCTATGAGTGGAATCCACTGAGCCCACCCATGTGTGTATCAATGTGCACCATTCGAGTGTGTCACTCCCCAGTTAGAATAAAGGCTTGATTTACACCATAGTATAGTGACCCACTGTTCATGTCGCAGCCTGGAAATTTGATGCTCCCCCCCCCCCCCTATAATTACCCTACAGTTCTGACTGTATATGGAATTGTTCAAGATAAAATAATATCAAAACACTGCGCAATTAAATAATGTATCAAGCCGAGATATGTTTATTTACTTCTGATGTTGCTATAATATGCATGAGTGGCTTTTTAAGTCCATAGTCAACAAATGAAAATGGAGGCCTCCTTCCCTTCAGCCGGCGTTGTGAGATGGAAACTGTGCGTGAAGGATGGCCTCCCATTAAATAAATTTAATTAGTGTTGCACAACAAAAGCATTTCCTGTACATTAGTGATGTTAGCTCAGGACTGGCTTGCTCTGTTGTGTCCATCAGACCTGGAACGTCTCTAAACGCAAGGTCGTACATTACATGGGCTTTTTCAGCACCAATCAATTTAATTCGATGTTTTTCCTGATGCCGCACATGCTAAAAGCACTGACGAACACTACAAAGAAAAGCGATGGCGAGGCTTGTTAGTACTGTCTATGACGACAGCGTAGAAGAAAAGAAATGTCCGAGATGTACAGTATATTAACGGTCTTTGCATGGCCTTGCATGTAAACGGCAATGAAACTTGAAAAAAGCAGCTTTTCACACTCAATCCACTATAACGTTGCAGTGACCCAAGTGTCCGACCTTTTTCCTGTGAACGATTTACCCCAATGTTGCCTCTGCTAAGAATAGGCTCGTAGTTTTTTTGGACTGAAGCAAATGAGTGCCCCTCTTATTCTGTCTGTACTGAGAGGCCAAAGGAGTGTAATTGGCAGCAGCTGGGAGTGAAGAAAGTCATTCACGGAGTCTCACGTGATGGGGGCAGAGACCTGGGATAGTGTTTTACACACAAAGCTACAATATATACAGTACTGTGCAAAAGTCTTCAATAAGTATATGCAAATAATTGCTGTAGAGCCTTTAAAAGTCTTCACAAATGTTTCTACATTAAAAAAAATGCTATGAACGTCAATAATTGGGGTGATGACTATTAAAATATAGTCTCGGGTACAATGTGTGCATGTTTAATAAGGAAATTAGCTGCTTAGTTTTATTGAACATCAGTAAAACCCGCCACAAGACCTCGTCACACCTGCTTTTTTTATGCTTGCAAAATCCAGAAACTTTCTTTAAATTTTTTTGTCTTACATAATATGCTGCTTGTATGATATTGTTTTGCTTGAATACTAATGTTTGGGAATGGACATTGGTGGCTCAGTGGTAAGTTTTTCGCCTGCCATGCGGAATGCCCAGGATACAGTGCCCACCCCAAGCCCCCAAAAAATGGCATGGTTGTGTCAGGAAGGGAATCTGGCGTAAAACCTGTGCCAAGTTGTGTGTGGATCGGATGGTCCTCTGTGGCGACTCCTCAATAGGAGCAACCAAAAGACCAACAACAACTTATGTAGGGAAATCAGGAAAAAAAAATTGTACTAACATTATAATAAATAAATAAGTAAGTCATAAAATAAAATATGAATAAAAAAGTTTGCACCAAAAAAAAAAAGAAAAAGAAAACATGGTGCCCAAGACTCGTGCACAGTTCTGTAAGTTACATAGTTGACTGCTAAAATTGATCAGTTGATTTACACAATTACAAAGTTACAAAGTTTCTACACTTTTTATGCTAATAAACACAATAAATACATTATAAAACACTCTTCAGCCTGGGCCTGACCATGTACCGAGCCTCACGCCCCGAGTGCCTTGGGATAGTCTCCAGACCTCCTGTGACTCTATACAGGATAAGCGGTATAGAATGAATGATTATTTAATACTAAATAGGGAATTCATTATTTAGCAGGAATGAGTTGAAAAAATATTCAGTCAGAAAAGATAGCAATGCTTTGGTAATAGATGCTAAACCAGCTGTCAATCAATTCATGCTACAGTATACTTCATGTTTTTCTTGCTTAAAACCTGAACGATGCTGTAATAGGTTAATATTCCTGTGGACCTGAGAACGATCTTGGATGAAGCACTGTTTAAAAAAGTTCCTGTGATACATTTGGTTTTATAACAAAATGAAGAACAAAAGCATCCTGCGAATAACCATACAAATATTTAGCTGTTTCTCTGGTTAAACAATTCAACAGTATGCACACTCTGCTGCCAAACAGGCTTCTGAAATGGTGACCTACAGTTAGTGTGTCATATCTTTAACTATGAGCATAAACATAATGTTCCTGCTGTTGCTGCTACAAGAAGAGTTTGACTAAAAAAGGACTGTAGCTGTAATCACACACAAACATTTATCTTTTTTGAAAGTTTTTTTTTTTATTAAAATATTAGATTAAAACACCAGATGTTATGCAATATCACTTTTCAATGACAAAGTGGTCTTACTGAATTTCAATAAAAGCACCTTTCACTGTTTTCCACATTTATACCACAGTCAATATTGGCCACGATACAAAGGTATCAGAACACTCTGTGCATCACAGCTTGCTATGTATGGAGCTTAGCAGGCAAAGAGTTTAAGGTTGTTGAACTGCTCTCCAGATTCCCCAGATCTCAATCCGATTGAGCAAACAAATCCGATCTATGGTGACCTGCAACCGACAGACATCACAGTACAACTCAAGAGGTCTTGTGGAGTCGTGCCCCGAGGGGACAGAGCTGTCCCGGCAGCACATGGTTCCCCCACCTACACCATATTGGGGTTAATAGTTTTGCAATTTTTGTTATGGCTGATAAGAGCACTTGTTACCATACTAGGCTCTCTCTAGTTAATCTTCCTACTTTGGAAGTAAGTCATCATACAAAATATGCAACTTAATATTGAGAAGCCACAAAATGCAAAAAAAAAAAGAAAAAATCTTGAAGACTTTGTGGTCACAGAAAACTTTAAGAATAAATGTAATCATCTATTTGTTAAATAACATGATTTGAATTAATTACTAGGCTAAGATCATATAGACCAACCTTTCTTCAAGTCCCTGTGAATTAGCTGTTACTACAGTAACAATAGTGTATTACAAACAAAAACATTTATATGAATATAAATAAATATACAAGGTCCAAGTCACAATCTGGATTTAAATAAGAAGAGCCATTCATTGAAAAATTGCTGTGGTGGACTGGCAGCAATTCTTTTATCTTCTTTTATGTCTTAAACAACCAAGTCAGGAAGTTGTAAATCATGTACAGTATTTCATTCTCAAAAGCATTTTGCCACAAAAATTCCTGACCTTAGTCCAAGTGAAAGCCTTTGGGATGCTCTTGGAATTACTTTACACAGTGATTGTACTCTCCTGACATCAATACAAGATCTTGGCCAAAAAATAATGCTGCTATGGACATAAATAAATGTTGTGATGTTGTTTAATGTGAATGTGTGCCATAATCAAAGCGATCCAATGAAATGTGGGTTAGTGGTTGGCACTGTCGCCCTGCATCTTCGGGGTCTGGGTTCGATTCCCGCCTTGGGTCCGAGTGCGGGGAGCTTGTTTGCATGTTCTCCATGTGCTTGGCGGGTTTCCTCCCACAGTCCGAAGATATGCAGATTAGGCGTTCTTAAATTGCCCTTAATGTGTAAATGAGCGCGTTATTTCTTGTGTGTGCCCTGCGATGGATTAGAACCCCGTCTAGGGTGTACCCCGCCTCATGACCCAAGTCTCCTGGGAGAGGCTCCAGGTCCCCCGTGACCCTGCATACAGGATAAAGTGGTATAGACGATGAGTGAGTGGGAATTCCAGCTGAAGCTACTGTCACTGTAGTGATTTAAAAAAAGGAATCAACACATCAATCGATCCTAATATTCAAGAATTCACCACAATGTGATATAATTAGCCAAAATAAGAAATCTGCATAGCCCCCCAAGATTTATTTAGCAGTGATATGTGCGGCTTTGTCATATGTGACATTGCAGGTCTAAGAATAAACTGTATCAGTTGTGAGTGACATTCACATGGAAAGGTTATGAGGTATGTGACGTAAAGCTAGACACTTGCACCAGCTGTGTTTATCTGAATGAAATCACACTAATTATCTGTGACGGAAATGAATCCCCTGGCATTTTCTTAAACAGTCCTGTGCACAATTACTGTATGCAACTGTTCCAAGAATCACAACTTTTTCAGTTTCACCACAGCCAATCTTTTAACTTGTAGTACAGGTCATAGTAAGAAGCGTCGGTTTAACATTGTGTGTTCTGCTTGTTCGAACAAAGTTTACATGAGTTTCTCAAGCGATCTCGTTTCCTTGCAACTCTTAGGCTACACAAAATCGCCTTTAAGTCTGAATGTGTTTGCATGCTACCCTGCAATGTAATGAGGTCTGATCTGATGTATACTCAGAATCTGAAAAATCAACACTCTTCACTATTAACGTAATGAAATCTTCTATCTAAGATTTACACAAAATGTTTTTGCTTTTATCTATTCTGTGCCAGCCCGGTCCCTACAGTCATTAGTTCTCTGTAAGAAACAAACTATCCGACTGCCACCCTCTCCTCTCGTCCTTTTAATTTCTACCCATCCACACAGAGGTGCCATACATACTGTATACATGTTAAAAGGGCACAGACCTCCTCAGATTTATCAGATTAGATGGCTGTGGAAACCGTTAAATTCAATTTTTTGCAACAGGTGATTTCTCACTAATACAATTTTGAAAACAAATGTGCTTTTCTGCCCCCCGCGACCCTGATCAAGGATAAAGCGGTATAGAAGATGAATGAATGAATGAATGTGCTTTTCTGTATGTTTACATTCTCATTTGATAGTACAGACACCCCTCTCTGTTTATAATGACTGGAGATTTTTTTTTTTTATCGCCGCTCAATGTGAACCAAGCAGAGATATTACGAGATGATACATAACCACGGTCATGATAACCAATTTCAGTTCATAACATGATAACAGTATGACTTCATTATTGTGTAAATTACCAACAGCTGGATAATTTCAACACTATATTAAAACATTAGCTTGTTGCTGTGGTGGGCGGCACAGTGGTGTAGTGGTTAGCACTGTCGCTTTGCATCTCGAGGGTCCGGATTCGATTCCCGGCCAGGCTCGATTCCCGTCTCTGTGTGCATGGAGTTTGCATGTTCTCCCCATGTTCGGTGGGTTTCCTCCGGGTACTCCGGTTTCCTCCCACGGTCCAAAGACATGGAGATTAGGCTAATTGGTGTAGCAAAATTGCCCATAGTGTGTGTGCCCTGCGATGGAATGGCACCCTGTTCAGGGTGCACCCTGCCTTGTGCCCCAAGCCTCCTGGGATCGTCTCCAGGCCCCACCGCGACCCTGAATACAGGATAACGTGGTATAGACGATGAGTGATCAAGTGTTGCTGTTGTTGGTTATAATTAAAGAGAAAAGGTTCCTGTTATCTGAGTTAATATTAAACAAAATTAGAAATATCTTTCGACTTTGTAAGGGTCACAGATCACATAAATCTGTAAAAACGATAAGTTCAGGATTTTTTTTTGTGGTCTCTGTGTAGCATAATCTAAGCCATTACACATAAACCCTTTATCTACAGTAATTAGAAATTATCAAATGTGCTGCTGAATAGCTTTCCCTTCAATTCACACAAATGGCATTAACAACCGAATGATTTAGATAAGTTATCTTTTAGGCTTTATCTCTTATATCTAGAAAAAGAAAATTACATTTACGTAGTGAAATTGGAACGCAAATACAAATATTGCAAATATAATAGTGTGACCAATTTCAATTTTATACGACAATGCATTGGATCCACAATCCATTTAAAAAAATAATAAAAATCCTTGGTGTAATTCTCCAAAATATAAACAAGTAAGCAATCTGAAAGCCGTAAAGGTATTTTAATCTGCACAATATGCTAATCATTTAGGTTACAATAATCCATGACATGGATACCATTTAGTAAAGTTAGTTCTCTGCATCACGTAAGGAATGTACTGTAACATATTTTTTACTTAGAAATCTTAAATCGATCATGGGGATCCCTTTACCTTCAATATAACCGTTGAACAGTGTGGAACAGTGTGGAACTAAAGGTAAACATTTAATGAAAAATCTCAAGATCCAGCGCTGTGTGACTCAATAGTAGCCAGCTGTGAATGAGTAATGATTCATAATTGCACCCAGAAGAGGATGGGTTCCCTTTTGTGTGTGATTCCTTCCAACTCTAATGTTGTGTACTTTGTAAAACTGTTCTGTGACGATGTCTATTGTGAAAAGCACTTTGGAAATGAAATTGAACTGAATTGATTTATAACCTCATTACCAGCACGGAGACAGTTTAACCCACACATAGTTTTCACTATAATTAAATTCATTTATTCATTTGAAGATCACTCTTAACAATAAATAATGTTACAATGGACCTTAAAAAAACTAGATCTAATGAGAACAATGGTTAGAAAAAAACGTCCTGAGGCTTTGTAAGGACCTTGAAACAAAACAGATCCTTCAATGGAATCCATCTTTCTCTGCGCAAGGTTACGAAAAGGGATATTAATAAGTAGGACATAATAAAAATGTAAAAAAGTGCACAGTAATAGCAAAGCTTGAGAAAAGAATCGAAGAAAGACATAATATCAGTCTCTCATGGTCAAATTAATTTAAAGTTTTAAAAAATATATATATTTACTATTTGCTAAGGCTGAATTTTAACACTGTAATATTAGCAAAGAGAAGGTTAGAATTAGAGAAAATACTAAGGCAAGCAGCTGCTGATCTCTCGCACACTCTCACATGACAAAAGAAGGAAACAACACCACTGACCTCTGGTCTAAGTTATGGCGAGTATTAGTGGGTCAGTCATAGCAGGATATCTGAAATATATACATACTTTTGTTTAGGGTTCTATTAATATTTTGCACCCCATTTTCTTCAAATGTGATCATTTAAAAATCAATGAATGCAAACAAAATATTATTTTGTTCGAAACCCCCTGGACTTTTGCCGTAAATGACTTTTGACTTCATGTGGAATGCGATCAGTTCTCATGCACAGCTTGCTAACTACTGAAAAAGGTCGTCGTTGACATAGCTAATGTACTATATCTTAAGTGCACTTAGCGCTGGTCTCTGAGGACTTCCCACTCATGGCTTGTCCCATGCTCCTCCGCTTCCCTTCCATCATGTTTTCCCACGTTAAGAAATTCCCAGCACTGGATCCTTGTCAAAGCAGGAAAACTAAAATTAACTGCAGTTGAGTATGGGAACAAACCAATCGCCCAGAATTTGTACTATGCTGTTTCATACGTACATCATCGAATGACTTGCTCCAAGAACAATGGTGTATGTAATGAAAATCTCTCAATGGAGTGAAGGGTCTTGGCTCTAAACATAGCCAGTCGTTATGGAAGTAATTGCTGCAGCAAAAATGATGAAGCACAAGTGAGCAGCTCACTCCTTTTTTGGTGTAGCAGACACTGGCATGATTCAGTGCACTGCATTTCATACCTTCAAGCATGCCAAAGGAACTTCTGCTGCTGTGGCACAGTGTAGTGTTGAGTACAAGGACTATTAAAGGCATTGGAATCCAGGGATGAAGAAAAAACAAAACAGCAATTTCAAAAACTTAAAAATATTTTAGTCTCATAAATGGAATGCAGTGATGAAAGATAAAATGACTTGTTTTGTAGCATGGCCAAATAAAGAGATCATGGTTACTGTAAAGACAAACTCTAGCTTTAAACTGTCAGGGGGGCGTTCAAGTCAAACCGGGACTTTTTCCAAACCTGCCTGTTTCATGTCTGAAACGCTGGCCTCCCAGGAACTCCTCCAAACATGTGAAAATGTCTTGCAGCCAGGTCAGACCGTACAGGCAATAACTGCCGACTGAGTTTCAGAAATGTGCATGTGGTGTTTGTGAATGATGTGTACAGTTCCCACAGACTTCTGCAAGTTGTTGATAAGTTGATTATGAGTTGATTATTATATATCTGTTGATTTTCAAGAATCAGGCATGAATATTCAGATGAACGACTGCAGTGGGCTATCAACCTTCTCGGCCGGGATTGTTATTTACAGACATAAAGTGCCGGAACCATTAAAAAGTTTTACTGAGGCTCTTTATGAAGAGTCTCATCACCGTAGTATCCTTGGAGTGTCCTGTAAATGCCTTCATTTTATACCTTTATTCATAAGAAATTTCATCACAAGTCCCAGTTTGTCTTGTACAACACAGATGCCATTTTTGATATATAATATTATTATCATTATTATTATTATTATTATTGACTGAAGAATCAGACAGGCATTGGAAATTATTTGTTAATGCTTTCCAATCCACAACTAAACAGTAATGCAAAACTCATTTGAAGATCTGAACAATTAAATGTGCTGAACCGCTTTAATGAAGCCACTTAACAGAGTCTAACAGCTCGAAATAGAACGAGACTTCGGACACATTTAATTTCATACTTTAATCCTTTACCACGGAAACCACTTGGTAGTTATTTCAAGCACCTTATAAAAGAATCTAATAAGTCATAACTCAAGTATGTGCTATGCAGTCTTCTCACATGCCAAGAGTTGCACGTATAAAGGAGGATTCAAGTATTTAAAACAACCAGGACTATTTGCTACTGTGATCCTAGTTTGCTTAAAAACATAACGGTAATGGTTAATATGAGCATTTCACACTGTATCGATGTGAAAACAGCTGACAGTAGCAAGATGCTAACATTAGCACAAAGCACTGAGCAGAGAAAAAAAAATAGGCAGGAGAAGAATCGTACAAACATTATAAGTGGTTTGGGACTTTAACTGTTGCATAACACTGAGCCCTGGAACCGACTGCCATCCGGACACCATTAGCAGACTAGAAAAATAGAAAAAAGTATAAAAATACAGCATAACATTTAAATCTATCTATTCCAGGCTCCCCAACTGTCTGTCTTCTCCCTGTGTCTGCATTTTCTCCAGGGTCCTATAGTTTCCTCTCATCGCCCCAAAATGTCAGTATGTACTGTAGATAGGCGAAATTAAATTGGTGTGTGTGTGTGTGTGTGTGTGTGTGTGTGTGTGTGTGTGTGTGTGTGTGTGTGTATGCATGATTTGTGATGGACTGACATCACATCGAGCGAGGCTTTAGATCCACCACAACCCTGATCAGGAAAAGTGCCCACTAAAGATAAAAGAAAAACGATTGATTGAAATGAATAAATAAAAGCAGGCATTTTGATGCCTGACATGACTAAGCTTTGTGGATCAAAAAATACAGGCGATCCGTTTTCGCTCAGTCATTCTCAACTAACGTTTCTGGGTACATCAGAATATTAAAACAGAAACAAGCAATTTTGCTTCATCATCATATTGTCTGGTGCAATTTTTTCATGTTTTCTTGTTCCTTTTTGTGACATATGTCCTATGAGAGTGCTCATGAAGGCGAGGCAGGACTCGCAGACAAGCAACAGAAGCCAGACACCGAATTAGACGGATTAAAACCTGTTCCGTAAGCAGACACTTGGAAACCGAGCTACGAAACAAGGCTTCCCGTGCTATTAAACCATTCTCTATTTCGCTTGCATTTGATGATATTTCTTTCAGCGTACAATTAAGCAAGTTCTATTGTTACTTAGTAGAGTAAGTGTGCCATTATTTCCTGTTGGATCGCTGCCCCAGTTTAGACAAAGAAATACAGTATATTATTAGTCAGGAAAAAACTATTTGTAGCACATCCTTTAACACTGGATACAGTATGAAGCGGGTTTGCCAAGTTACTCTCTACAGAATGCGGTCAGCTACAGTACATAGTTCCAGCGGGAGACAATTCAGATCCAGACAAAGATGCCTGAATTCCTGAATTAGAGTAAATATTTAAGACGTTCTTTTAAGATATTTCTTAAAAGAAATATGCACCACTGGTCAGTTCCATCTTTATTTTAGTAAACAAGAATTCTCTGGAGCAACGAGGCTATTCATGAAAAAGGCTCTATAGACCAGGCTGGCTTAAAAGGCTACTAATACGTCTGGAATCAGCAGAGACTGGTGTTTCAGGAAGCATCAATTATTAACCAGAACATAACGATTGGAGAGAAGAAGTCTCTATGACTTCTGATTGAAGGCCCCGTCGCGGGGGGGGGGGGGGGGGGGGGGGGGGGGGGGGGGGGGGGGGGGGGGGG
>JAQMYG010000003.1:21035844-21049715 GCA_030014215.1 Clariallabes teugelsi
CTTCCGAACCGTAGTCCAATGCCTTAACCACTGAGCTACCCCTTGACTGATTAATATACAGTATTGTTTGTTTGTTTCTGACTCTGTCTTTGTGACATGAACAGCAACAGCAAAATCAACAATTCAACATCATAATCATTATGATAAAGTGAGCTCGATATTAAATGAACGCTGCATCTGATAGTCACGTCAGTTACACATTACCCACAATTCCACGCGATAGTGACACGGACTCTGCGCAATATTAGCGCAGAGTTGGTGCGCGCTAACGCTTGGAGACGACATGGCCGTTAGTAATAGCAGGTAGCTGATGGCTAACAGAAAGTATAAAAATAAAACAGTCGGAATCGGTGTAGGGGTAAACTGTGGTCCTGTGACAGAAAGGCGTTTCTCGCTGCCTGTGGCGCGGTGGGAACACGGTAGAGATAAGGAGCGTTAACCCTGCGGGTTTGTGTAGCAGCCTGGCTAACGACCGAGCAATGCGTCCCTGTTCAAATGTAAACATCCGGCCGCTGGTTCGCGCATGTTTGTGTCGTATGAAGCAGCTTGTTTTAACATCTCTACCGGCACCTGATTAACTCATCAATCTGTGTGTAAGCCTGATGAAGAGATTTCTACATCTGTCATTTTATAAGCAGCGCCCTGTGTTTGACTTCTGCAGGGTTTCCAGACTGTAAGTTGGAACTGTTACTTGCTGACCTTTGGCTCGGTGCAAGCTGTGTGTTAACAGTTCTGATCATTATCTTCATGCAGCCACAGCAGAAACCTTCAACTGCACCACCAGGATGATTTACATCTGATTGCATTCGAATGAAGTGAGCTGAGATCTTCACTATGGGTTTGCTTCACTTTGTCTTCAGCGCTTTTGGAAAATGCATTGATCTCATCTGCCTGCTTTTGGACGTCAATTTCATGGTAGTGAACTCCTTGGTCCGGTTATTCGCAGCACTCATCCATCTGATCGGCACTCTCCCCACGCTGCTCGCTAATTCACTGTTGGAATGTGTGGACCTCTGTCTGTTCTGCACGATCACCATGATGGACGGCATGACCGCCGTGACCCACAACGTGATCGGAGGCTGGATGCAGCTCCTCGGCGGATTGCTCGAAAGCTGTAAGATGATGGGCTACCTTTCCACGCATTTACTGCTGCGCACCAAAGAGCTTCTGCACCGCGGGCTGCTCTCCGGACAAGGCCTGCTGCGGCAGATCTGTGAGGGCTGCGGCATCGTGTTTAGCCTTTTGCTTTACTTCATCAACACCATCGTTAATCTCCTTCTCATAGGGACGCAGAACCTGTACGCCTTGCTGCTCGGCATGGTCGAAGCTGTAGCCAGCCCTTTACAGAAAGCCCTCGAGTTGGCCCTGACCGTCCTTACGTTCTTCTACAGCACATTGGTGGGGACCTCGCTTCTACTCTGGACGCCGTGCAGACTTGCCGTGGAGTTCGTGAGCTCTCTAGGACAACTCTTGATTAGCATCTTCTTGCTGAACTGCTATGGGCTGCTGGTAACCATAGCCATAATCCTAAGTGCCGCAGTGTACCTGAATCCTGCTTTGTGTCAGAATGCAGTTCAGCGAATAACTGACTATGTTAATGTGGCGCCTGCTCTGCAACGGCTCCAGAGAACACGACAGCGGTTGTACTTGCTGGAAAGACACTTGTGGCAGGGTATAACCTGGGTGCACAGTCGTCTTGGGCTTTGGATGACGCTCGCAGGAAGGGGGACTATACCAACTGAAGATGGGACAGTTCAGGATGTCAACCCGCAACGGCAAGACCCCACCGACATGCCCGGAAGAGAAGAAACGAGGGATGAGAACGCTGGAGACATGCCCGAGGCGCAACCGCCACCTCCACCGCCACCACCACCACCTGCTCCTGAACTCCTAGAGCGGACACACCCCAGTTGCAGCTCACGGAAACCACTGCGGAAAATGGCGTCGGAGGACAGCTGCAAAGCTCCTCCCACTGAGAACCTGCTCACGCTCCTTCAAGAGCAGGAGGAGAGAAAGAAATGCGTCATATGCCAGGACAGCACCAAGACCGTTGTGCTTCTGCCGTGCCGCCATTTATGCTTATGCAGAGACTGCACCAATATCTTGATGCGCCAGCCCATCTACCAGCACAACTGCCCACTGTGTCGCCACATGATCCTCCAGACCATGGACGTCTACCTTTAAACGACTGTTTGTTTAACATAACGATGAATCTCAGGTTAACGATGCACGGCTAGTTTCCTGTCGTAAGCTGCGTTAGTCAGTAAGGCTGTGCGAATTCTGTTGTCCATTCCACTGTGCTGAATCTTTTGCTAGAGTCAATTGTAAATACACATGAACATTCCCTTTTATACACATACACATGTTGAGGCTTGTAGCTATCGCACAGCCCTTTTTGTATGCGTTTTTCCCTCTCTAGGATTTAGCTTTTGTATTGATGCACACTAAAGTTTTATACTGGAGTGCTGAAAACATGATTGTAAGTTTTACTCGGAGTAAGAACTGAAAGATGAGCTTATTTCATTTTACTGCAATCCGAAACAGTGTATGCACTATTCATTGGCCTAAATGTGAGCTCTCATTAGGCACATATTTGTGACGCTGCCATATAATGTGTATTGCTTATTTTTGCTTGACCACTCGAATCACCAGATTTCTTTCTACAAATTCCATTTGTTAAAATTGTTTATCGATTTGCTCTTTTCTGGAAGCCATTTTTGTTTTGAAGGGTCTTATGTTAAAAAATAGTTAATACCCAAGCTTTTCTGTTAATCCACTTTAGATCTCGATGTTTCGGTTTAGTGTGTTCGTTTTTGTGTCCTTGGATAAATATTATCGATTTGTGCAATATGAAACTCAGACATCAGAAATCCATGATCCATGAATTTCATGTTATTCTGTTATGAAGGATCATATTAAAGAATCACATTCCAGGAATGTTGATATGATCAATCCTGAAACTAATTATGTGCAAGTAATTGTTTCGTCAGTTATACAAAACAAAATTATGTCTGTATGTTTACTGTTTAAATCCTGAAACAACAATCAATCAATCAAGGAACTGTCTTGAGCTTTAACACAGGTTAAATCCTTGGGCTGCTCCCGTTTGAGAGGTGGACCATCCGATCCGCACACAAATGCTACGGGTTTTACACCAGATGCCGTTCCTGATGCAACCCTTCCATTTTATCCGGGCTTGGGACCATCACTGAATTCAGTGGAATTCAGTGGCTTCAGTGTTTATTGCTATCACTGTTGCATGGTATTCACTGCATTGTGTTGTTTTGAGCAGAGTTACCAAACAGATATTAACCAAATACAGCAGTGTCATGTTTTTTTTTATTTTTATTTTTATTTTTATTTTTTAATCCACTTCAGGTTTGTGCAGATTTCTTTTTTAAATGTGTCCAAATTGTGATGCAGACTGAGGCCTGCTCAGAAAAAGATACACTGAATTAATTTACACTGTGTCATTACCAAGTACATTTATAACATGGTCTGAACAGGCTGATGTACTGTAGCATCCTGTGTTTGTGTGTGTGAATGATCAGAAAGAAGCAAAATAGAGGCCACTTACTGATTATGCTGAGTGTGTTTTTTTTCATAAAGAGGTTCTGCTTGTACTGTTTTGAAATATCTTTGATCATGATTACCTCTGGGTATCATGGTGGGGAAACTTTTTCATAACTGAGAACTTTAAAGGCTCTCCACTACTAAATATTAAACTACTTCTGATGTGCTTAGCAAATCTGGTGCAGCCTCATTTGTCTTCTACAAGGGCGGTACAGAAAGTAATGCAAAAGTGAGCATGACTTTATTATTATTATTATTATTATTATTATTATTATTAACTGATGTACAGTACTTTGCAAAAGTCTTAAGCACCCTGTGGTGTTGGTTTTTTTTTGTTTTTGTTTTTTGTTAGATATACATGTATATTTTATAACTTCATTAATAATTCAGTATGGAAAAATAAATAAAACTTCCAGCAGAAAAGGAAGCAGCATATTATATAAAAGATGGCTTTTAGACCGAGAAAGAAATCTAAGTTTTGCAGGTGTGAAAAAAAGAATAGGTGGGATAAAGTCCTCAGAAGGACTGTGGCTGGTTCTGCAGGATGTTCAGTAAAACTAAACATCTGGTTTCCTTACAAAGGTGCACAAATTGTACCTGAGACTATATTTTAAGCAAAGGCTTGTGACACTAATTATTGACTTTGTTTCATTAATTATGGTTTACTGTTTTTTTTATGTAGAAACTTTAGACTTTTGTAGGTTATTCAAATCACACATGGTAAGGACCCTCTTACTTTATCTGAAGGTATTGTTGAAGGCTACTCAACATAGTCCCCCCTCACAAGCGATGCATTTGCACCATTGCCAAACCCCAATCTCCTATCCTATTTGAAAATTCTCTTGGTCACATTTACTGCCTGATTTGTCCTCAATGTTGGTTTCCCCTTCTTTACATTTTATCCATCTGTTTCTCTTGTCAATGGTGTTATCTCCATAAATATTCCATTACAATGGGAGACTGTGACAAAGGGGGCAGTTGAGTGTTAGGTACTCTACTGACACATTTGATGTCAGTTAATAAAAACGTTATGCCCGCTTTTGCATTACGTTCAGCATTCTTTTTAGAAGTCAGCACTTCACAGTTACATTAGTAATTGTTATTAAGGCATTTTATCACACCAAGATCATTGTGCTTCTGCGCTGCTACCACTTGTGCCTATGCCAGAGATTCCAAAACATTTCTGGAAAACAACCCCAAATAGGCATTTATGAATTTTCTACAAACTCCAAGGTTTGCCTACATCTACTAATGTACATGCTGTACACAATGCCATACATTTGTGTAACAAGTTCGTAAATCCAAAGGAATGAAGTTACTCATTTAGTAATCGTAACACTCTGATGTTAAATACACTAAGGTGAAGGTGCACTGACGAAAACTGACAGTAGAAATCAATGTTATGTCTAATAGTTAAAGTGCGTTTCCACAGGCACATTCGACAAAGATTTGGGATTAACCAGCTTGTTAATAAGACTATGAATAAGAGCATAAAGCAATGCACTGTTACTACAAAGAACATAAACCATTGTAACTGTCCTGGTGAGAGCCTTAACAAAGCAGTGGAAGTTAGATACTGTAGGTGTCCATCCAGAAACCAATCAGGGGGCGTTGGCTCGAGTTAGGGGGAGAGTGGGAAGGAGACAGAGAGAGATAAAGAGAGAGACATAAAAAAAAGAGAATGATAAGGTGAGCGTTAGCACCTTTAAGAACAGATGCAAGAGGTACTAGTCTGACCTAATCAGTGAAGATTTCAAAAGTATTGGAACATCGAAGAATTTATTTATTTTTGACCACAGGCCAATATTTAAGTGATAAATTGATGCCAGTGTTTAACTGATGTTTTGCAACAAAGTGACAATGTACATAAAGTACAGATCTTTATTGCAATTAATATTAATACTATTTTATATGGATTTTATTTTATACTAAACAGACCAGACATACAGTCACCTCATTCTCTTATTAATCTGATTCCTCTGCTCTGACTTCACCCACAATATAATGACTGAGAATCAACAACGGACAGATCCAAGAATGATTCGTGATGAGTAACTCGGAGTTAAAGTCTGATGTCAGACTCTGTCAGACTGTTGTATGTAATGTCTGCTATAAATAATAAGACATAATTTCAACATGTTAGCTCATTTAAATTCCTTGAACTCATGGAAATGACCTTTTCATTTCTTCTATCTCTCTAAAAGAAAAGTTGCCAAAAAAAAAAAAAAAAATGTTCCATACATGCCCATGCCAGCTGTTCAGACAGTGAAGGATGTGTATGTGTGTGTGTGTGTTTGGTTGAGGGCAAGGGTGGCAGGCGTACAGGTTATTTCGTGTAAGCCAGTAATGTTACAGCCTTTCCTGTTAAAGGGTTTTAATAATGGCCTTTGGTGAAATCATTAAACCAAAGAACATCTGTGACTTGGCATGAACATGTCTCCATTCCAACCAAAGCAACACGCAGCTCGCCTTAAAGAGACACTTGTTTCTTTTGTTTAAATCAATTCAGCGGTCAACAAGTCAGTGATTAAAATAAAACAAAATGAAAGTTACAGATGGATTTTATTGAAGCCATAATTCAAATGTGTTCTGATATTGTTTAAAAAACATGAATATTTCCGTACCAGTTTATATTGTGTAATTTTATGTTCTCACTGACAAATATAATATGCAAAAGCTATTGGTCTTTTATATAATACTTTATTTACAGACAATTACATCATGTCCAAGTGGCTGAGCAAACTGTCTATTTCGAAAAGATATTAAAAAAGCTCAAACATCAAAATATATATATATAAAATTGGTTTGTTTTTGTCCACAAGACCATACTTCCATTTTTTTCCAATTCCATCATAACCTTAAGACACTAGCTTATATCAGCTCAGTGAAAGTACATTTTCTAGAATTTCTAATTTGCTAACAAAAAATCTTCGTAGTGCTCTGAGTATAGGCATTTTGGGGTAAAAGCCAAAAGTAGTACCTTCAATCTAAGCAAATACAGCAGAGTTTTTCCAATCAGAATACACCAGGAAGCCAGTGAAAGTGCTGTCTGTCTTAGGGCTGGAGTAAAAGCCTGTATACTCCCCCAGAGCCATCTGCACCCACACCTGGTCACCAGGAATGAGATGCAGCAGAGTGCCTCCGGACAGTGAGGCCGGCTTGGACCAGTTGCCAAACATCTGGAAGTAGGAGCCCATGGCATGTCCATTCTTCATCAGGTCGAACTGGAGGCTGGAGCGGTACACAGTGGCATGGACGGCAAAATAGTAAACACCTGGCACCCTGCATGTAAAGCGTCCAGTCTCGGCACTGTAATCTCCCTGCTCATTCAGGATGATTTTGTTGAAGCGTACAGCATCCCCTGCTGGTAAAGGCGTGCTCATGGTTTGGGATTCAGACAACTTGGCGCTGAATGCTGACTTCGGAGCCACTGCACACTCTCCGGCCGATCCCTTCTCACCTTTCTCTCCTGGATCGCCTCTGTCACCGGTCAGGCCCCTCATGCCTGGCTCACCTGTGAGATATTAACACAAGTAGAGATGTTTTGGCTTTTTGAACTGTGTTTGCCTGCTTGTTCCAGTGATGGATTTGCACCCTGTCTAGGGTGTACTTCACATAGTGCCCTGACTTCCCTGGGATAGGCTTCAGGCCTCCCATGACCCTGTACAGGATAAGCGGTACAGAGAATGAATAAGTGAGTATTGTTAGTATTTACAATATGTGCTATAATGTACAGTTATTGCTTGTTATAATTCATTTATCTACACAAACCATTTTAATCTAATCAGGGTTGTACTGATTGAACACCCTATCAAATGAGACCATTTTTATTGTACCTATCCATCTAGGAATCTGTAGTCCAAGAGGCCAGTGGTGACCATTGTATTTATTTCTATTTTTACAACTGTGGTAGGATCTCTGGTCAAAATTCATAGCATTTACACACTATGGGCAATTTGGGATTAACAAATAGCCTAACCTGCATATCATTTGATTTTGGGAGGAAACCCACAAGGAGAACATGCTCACAGACCCTGAGGCGGGAATCGAACCCAGCCCCTGGAGGTGTAAGGCAACAGCGCTAACCACTAAGCCACGTGTGGTCATCATTGTTGTTGATGTTGTTATTTTAACCTTCATTAAGCCAATATACACATACCAGATTCTCCACGATCTCCCCTTTGACCTTTCTCCCCCAGTGGTGCATCTCGGCCATCTCTGCCATCTCTGCCTGGTTGTCCTGGCCTGCCGTGCAACCCTGGAGAACCCGGGATACCTGGGCTGCCCATACACAGACTGTGAATCTTATTATCCTCAAGTGGACTTGAAAAGTGTGCCAGCACAACAAGAAGGAGGGAAAGGGCCCAGGACTGGAGAGGTGTCATTTCTTTGAGTCTGTCAAAAGAGTTAGACTGAATGAGCATGAGATGGACTGCTTTTGCATGATATTGGTAGTTAGTTAAGACAGGCTTGGAAGTCATTCAGCGGTGATGTGAAAAGCATAGCTCTCGAATAGCAAAATATTATTTCCAACTCATTAAAAAAAGCACGCCAGGGGAAATTCGATGATGCTCCATAATGCTTGAAGAATGAGCTTGGCTTAAACCGTCAATGCAGAAAGCATACAAAAAATGAAACAATAACAACTCGGTTTATTTACATATCCTCCCTCATATAAGGGAGGAGGAATAAAAAAGCACATTGGTTCGTGTCTCTAGCATGAACTGAAGTGCATACAGTCACTAAAATCACTCCATAATCTGCATCATCAGCAAAACAAGCGCAAAGCGCTCAGCTATTGGTGGATTTTCATGATTTGCCCCGGGCTGCATGCTTCTACGACTTCACGCCTGACTATAAATCAGTGGGGTCCTCTGCATGACTTCTGTTTTTCTCACACAGCTGGTTCAAGTAAAACTAAGTAAAGTGCTGACTCACATTAACATAACACAGACCATCAAAGCACGCCTCAGAAAGCAGACAGGACCATGAAAGAACAAACAGCTTTTTCTTTTTTTCTTTTAGAAGAAGAACAGAGTGTTTGGTTTCAGCAAAACTAATGCTATCTCAAGAGACAAGCTTTATGCGTGTTATTGTTTAAGGGCACGCCAAAACAGAATAGAACAGTTCTTGGGAACTGCTGCGTGAAAACCATCACAGCAAATCAGTGCCAAAAGGAAAACCAACCAAAGCCAAACCCATATCAAACCTATAGCAAGCACAAGACCACAGGTCAACTGGTATACTTGAAATGTTTTAACTTTCCTGGTGCTGTGGAGAACAGATTATAAAAGGTTGTGGAAGCTCAAAGAAGCTCAATGCTTTCTCTTTTCTTTCCTTAAAGTAAAATAGCATGATGAATTTAACAGGGATGTTTGAGAGAGGATACGGAAACATCACTGTCTCAATCTTTGACAGGCTCAAAAGATCTACTGATACTGCGTTCAAACAGTAAGTGCACTTTATCCCATCAAATTACCAACAACAGATGATACATCTGACTCATGACCACATGATGCATGGTCAACATACTTTAGTCAAACAACCATGGGTGCATGGAAAACTGGCCCTGTTTTTAAAAAGCTTTTTAGTACTGTAGGTAGCAGGGTCACCACACATCCGTCGCAATGTCACATACCTGCAAATACAGCATAAAAATTAGAAAGAACTTACCATAAATTCTTCAGAACTTAGACGGGACAGTTTCTGAGCAGAGAGAGAAACAAAAGCAGTGGACTTTGGTGTCCCAGACTGGGGAGCCTGGGAAAAAGTGAGCACTCTGACGCTTGAGAGAGGAAATGGGAGCCCAAGCCAATTAGAAAAGGAGGGAGGGTAGGAGACAAGGATTGAGAGAGAGGGAGAGAGACAGAGAGTCTGAAGAAATGGTGGAAACATGAACAATGACCTATAATCTCTGTGAGCGAGAATTCATGTGGGCTACAGTCTGAGTATCTCACTTTCTATGATTAATTACTAAAGAATGAAAGCACAGGGGAATCAGAGCACTGTGGTCACTGGGACAAACCAAATGCTTGGTCTAGAGAAAGGTAACAAGTGCAAATGAAGTAATTTGAACCAAATTATTTCTCGTTTCTCATTATTCATTGAAATATTTAAGCCTAGTTTACTATAAAAGATCTGTCTCTGTTGTTACCACCTTAAGCTGCCAAAACCATCTTTCCACATCTTCAACGTCTGGCTCGCAGCTGTTACTCTAAAATGTGTTGCTGGCTCTACTGTGAAGAGGGACATGGATCCGGCCCATTAATACATCCCTTTATCAACTGAGAAGATTATAGTCAGTTAAATCTACTTCACATGTCGGAACTTGGAATACAAATAAACATTAAAACTTTAACACTCCTTGAAGTGAAACTTAGCATGGTCTTACTATTCACTGAAAATGTATGACAATATGTGGTCTTATGAGATTTGCACTTTCTAAAAACACCCATTTATTCTTCAATCCATACAATCTGAATGGAATGGCTGGTCAGCACAGCACCAGTTTATACCTAAGAGTTTAAGGATAGTGTGGCACAGTGGCGTATTGGTTGGCACTGTGGCCTCACATGTCCAGGTTTGAGGGTTTGAATCCCAACCTTTAGGTCTGTGTGCATGGTGGCTACCTCAAGGTGTTCCAGTTTCCTCTCACAGTCCAAAGACATGCGGATTAGGCTAAGTGGCCTCCCAAAATAGCCTGGAATGTGTGGATTCTTTTGCTCTGCAATGAATTTGTCCTTGTGCTCTAAGTCCTCTGGGATAGGCGCCAGGCATTCTGTGACCCTGTACAAAATAAGCAGTATAGAAAATGAGTAAATGTTTTTTAAAAGAAAATTTTTTTTTTTAAGGTATTCCTGATTTTCTCCTAATTTAATCATATCCAATTCCCACCTGCCATTACGACACTCCCATATAAAAGCTACTACTACCAGTCAGCATAGGGACAAAGGGACGAAGACGTTTCCTCTGAGCCACGTGATGTCAGCCTGCAACTGCATCTTTTTGAACTGTGAGCTCATGCACTATTAGGAGCGGTGTTACACACTCTGAGGACAGCGCTATCCACCCCTTCTACATGCCTGAGCTCACAGATGCCCGTGATTGGCTGTATAGCCGTGATTGATATGAGAGGGCTAACCCATAAAAACATGAATTTCCAGAGTTATCTAGCTATTTTCTTGATTTACATACACTGCCTGGCTCTGTGCTTCAATTTAAGTAAGCAAATACTGAAGAGCCTTTGATTGGATAATTACTGCAGTGACTGATATGTTTAAGCTGGCAACAATTCTTTTAACCTTATAAATTTTAAATGTATTAAACTTATCAGAAGATGTGTCCTGTGGCCGTGGAAAACATAGAACTGTAACATAGAAATGTAAATTATTGACTTGCATCAAAGCAAGGAAAAAGCCAATGACGTCGCTTAATTTTCTGTTATTGGGTCAAGAGCTGACCAAGACTTTATTAAAACCTGGAAGGATAGTGCTGAGTTGTTGTGGGAGATTTTTAATGTTACCTTAATAAAAATATTAAACAAACGCTGTATCTCTAGTCAAAAGGGACCAAAGAACGACTCAGGACTCGCAGATCTGGATGAAGTAAGCAGGATTTATTGCAGCGATAAAACCCAAGTGAGCCGCACTTGTAATGCTTAGGTCGTAACGCCAAGCATCATCAAGAGCAGACTTGATGTCTGAAAGTTACATGCAGGCTCATTATATACAGTTTTCAAGGGGAGGGATACACATTATCTCCTCCCTTAGTTCGTTTTGTCCCTCCTTACCAAATTATTAACCCATTATAGGCAAACTTTTCCCATGGAATTCTCCCAATATGTTTACGTTTTTCTATCATATTATGTTACGTCATATACCTCGTCATCTGTACCAAGTGACTATATTTTTTCCCCATTATAATGAATTTTTCTTGCAAATTACTTTTCATTATCTTTTCACTTCTTTTGGTTAGTTTATAAAAAAAAATAACATGCAATATGCGGTTCATATTTTTACTATACAGTTCTCAAGAGACAGACCATGGGTAAGCATCTCTTTGTTCGGTATTATGTAGATGCACATACTAGTTTATTTTTGTGTCTACTCTTATTGAATCTTAGTATTCGTAAAACTGATCGTGTCTTTTGGTTATTTGTCTATATTCTTACTTAGACATTTGTGCGCATCTGCAGGTGCACGTGTAGCACGTGTATCCAACACGTTTCAATCCTTCATTAAGTGTGCTCGTGTCTCTGCCAAGTCCGGCACCTCATCTTATCATGGCGCCTCATCTTATCTATTTATCATACACATGACAGCTAATTATAAAATAAGTACAGTTCATGTCTGGGTCACTCTAGGGTGTACACTGAGTATCACTACCCATTCCCTTACTGTTTATGTTTTATGTCCTGTCATACTCTGTCTGCTTTTCTTGTCTCACCTCTCAGTGAACCCAGTATGTTTTATGACTTGTCATACTCTCTACCTACGTCTATATTATTTCACTAAGATTAATATTATGTTGATTAATATTATCATATTGTTACATTGCTGCATACACAAGTATATTTTACTAAAATATGCTTACATTGTCAACATCATGGAAAAAATGTTGTTGGATAAAAATATAATAAATGAGTTATATATGCCTATATAACAACCAAAAACGCCTGCTGAAAATCCTGAAGATTTTCTCTTAACCACGCCTACTGTCCTTGGATGGATTTTGAAGTGTTGATGTGAGGATGTGGGTTTATTCAGCACCAAGAGCATTCAGGCCAGTGAGGTCAGGCACTGTTGGTTGAGGAAGCCTGGTTTGCAGTCAGTGTTCCAGTTCCTTCCAACAGTCAAGTTGAAGTCAGGCCAGTAGAGTTCTTCCCAAACCAACCTTGGCAAACCATGAAAACGAGCATTATACTGTATAATTCTTCATATAACAAGACTAAAGACCAGTCATTCCCAAACCCAAGGTTACAGCAAACCCAAACTTTAAATCAAAACTCTAATAAAGACAAGATGAACAAGAAATATTTCCCTCTATATTTTAATGATGAGCTACACAGAATTAAAATTCCATGGCTTTCTTTTATTAGCTTTACTTAAAAAAAACAAAAAAACAAAACATAAATGTGATAGATGGATGGCCAAGGGATCATGGAGGCCAGTGGTGACCATTGTATTTATTCCCATTTTTACAACTGTGGTAGGACCTCCAGTCAACATTCACATTCACACACTATTGGCAAATTGGGAACGCCAATTAGCATGTCTTTGGAATGTGGGAGGAAACCGGAGTACCCAGAGGAAACCCACCAAGCACGGGGAGAACATGCAAACTCCATGTGCACAGACCCAGAGTCAGGAATCGAGCCCGGACCCTGGAGGTGCAAGGCAACAGTGCTAACCACTACACCACCGTGCTGCCAATATGTTAATGGTCTAACCTAATTACAAAATAAAAAAATGTTTTATGTATTTATGTATAGACAAAAATAGACTGGACAAATTAATTAGGAGTGCTGGCTCTCCTAAGTAGTCAGCTGGATCGTGTACATGATGTGGCCAGGAGGAGGATCCTGGGCAACCCTTCTCACCCCTACACAGTGTGCTGGTCGATCAGAGGAGCACATTCAGCCAAAGACTGATCACTGCCAAGTGTTCTACTGAGCACCACAGGAAATCCTTTCTTCCAGTTGACATTCAACTGTACAAGTCTTCTCTGTAAAAACTGTTTTGTTTATTTTTTTCTACTATTTATTTCCACTGCTCACAGGCAATACTCAATAATCACTGTTAATACACTGTGAACATAATTACATATCATTCCATTTCACTTCACATTCACTCTGCTGTATATGAACTCCATTCAATTCAATTTAGTTTTATTTATATCGTGTTTTTAATAATGATTATTGTAGCAAAGTACATTTATTTTGAATGAATAATACAAAAAAAGTGATGGAAAAGAGATTAAAAAGTGTGAGGGGGCCTCCGAGTGGCGCAGTGGTAAAGTGCTCGCCCTATCATCAGAAGATCGCTGGTTCGAACCCCGGGTGATGCTGTAACCTCTCACAGCCGAAGGTCTAGAGAGAGCTAAATTGGCCGAGCGCTCTCAGAGGGGAGGGATGAGAGGTATTCGTGCTCCCACATTAACTACGGCTCTACGGCCAAATCAGGGGCGTCTGTGAGCTCGCGCACGCGGAAGGAGCGGCTAGTGTTTCCTCCGAGTGTGTTACTCCGCCCCTAACGGTGCGTGAGCAAGCAGTTCGAAAAGATGCGGTCGGCTGACGTCAC
>JAQMYG010000003.1:21049815-21069164 GCA_030014215.1 Clariallabes teugelsi
TCGATTCCCGGCCAGGCTCGATTCCGGTCTCTGTGTGCATGGAGTTTGCATGTTCTCCCTGTGCTTGGTGGGTTTCCCCTGGGTACTCCGGTTTTCCAAAGACATGTAGGTAAGGTTAACTGATGTTCCCAAATTGCCCATATAGTGTGAAGAATTGGCACCCTGTCCAGGGTGTATCCCACCTTGTGCCTCAAGTCTCCTGGGATAGACTCCAGGCCCCCTGTGACCCTGAATACAGGATAAAGCGGTATAGAAGGTGAGCGAGTGAGTGTACTGTATATATGAAGTAAACTGTGATCCTTACTTTAATAGTTTTTATTTTTCCAATAATTTTCCTGTAATTGTAATTGAGTTGATGCAGTTCCTTTCGCTTTCAAACAGTGAGCAACTGTAACAAGGCAAAGCAATTTCCCTATTAACCCTGGGATTAATAGCATTTTTTAAAAATCTCGCGTGGCTCACTTGCAGTACCATTACAGCCGACCAGGGGGCGATAGCCCACACTTCGCGACTATTGTTGCAACACATAAGAGAAATGGTCAAGTGCATACTTTTTGGGCATATAGTATTCAAGCACAGTGACAAAAATTACATTTAGTCGAGTATTTTCCGCAACTATCGGGTACTTAAACTCATTTTTCTACCAAACCACACTACCACAACAAAAAAAGTGCATCAAATAATGAAGCCATGTTGAGTAAACAAGACATGTTTATTATTTAAACTATCACTTAAATAAAAAAAGTGCATAGAAAATAAACATGATTAGAAATTTTCCTTTTTACAGTTATGTACATTTTTTTTTTCCTCATACATTCGTTCTTAAGTAATTTGTAGTTTGTCAATGGTTTTTCCTTCATTTCTGTGAAAACTGAGAACACTGTTTGGGCAACGGGAAAACAAAATAAAAGAATAAGCATTAGCAAAGACATAAAGCACAGAAAGAAAGAGAATAAGGAAGTGTTTAAGGAAAACAAATGCCTGAAATAGTGTACAAGCACGACAAGCATTTCCCCCCCTCCAAAGGTTTACTGTTAAGCAATAACAAAGCTGATGTTTAATAAATGATAATACAGCATTGTAGGGTCCTACCATATGATACAGATATGCTTCAAAGTTGCACAAATAAATAAAATACTAATTACTGTTACTTATTACAAAACATGACAGAAAATCTGAGGAGAAAGAGGTACGAGGAAACATATGGGGTCTGGTAAAAGATCGGGGTTTTGTTGTTTTCTTGACAACCACAGAGTATGTAAAAATGTACAAAGAGTAAAATCAAACCTACAGCATTGAAACAAATTGCTAACCTCAAAAGACTTTACAGCCACATCTTACAATTAATTTGTTTCATTGTATAAATATCATCTTTCATCCGAATGCCCCTGCTCCACAAAAAAAGAAAAGAAAAAGGAAACAAGTCCTATTTGCAATGCTCCAGTAAGAGCATACACAGGCAGAGAAAGAAAAACCCCATAAGGTCAATATTTAAAATGCTGCACATTACTCTAAACTGTATCTGTAACACAAAGTCATTATAGATTACACTGAACATTGCTATTAACCATTATGAAACTGTTGTTTGCTACTGTAACTACGTTTGTCTGTCCATTCCATATACTGTGTAGAATATTGAAGTACAATTTACTATCCATACATATGTTTAGGTAGAATAAATTCATTATGTGTGTAAGAATATGTTTAGATATATTTTTATGTATATATATATATATATATATATATATATATATATATATATATACACACTACGGAGCAAGTACAGGAGAAGGTGTGCTACCACTGGTGTGGTGTGGAAGAATAAAGTCCAGGAACCTGGTAGCTTCTCAAACACTGACTGAACACCATATTTTACTGCTTTGTGAAGTTGCGATGAAACTAGTTTTATGGAGGAAATAGTCATTAACAAAGCCCTTAGGATTAGTAAAATCATAATCAGATCGACAGATGCAAGTTCTGTACAAAGTTCACCGTTGCTGTACAATCCTCACCGACTAAATTAAACATAAAGCTCTTCTGTAACGTCCCTGCCTTTCACATTGGAACAATCATTAAAAAAAAAAAAAAAAAAAAAAGTTACTATGATAAAAGATCAATCAAATAATACATTCAATGAAGGCCTAGCTGCAGAGTTCAGCCCGGCCCTGTGCCGCATCCAGAGAGCCGGACTTAGAGGAACTCGAATACCTGAATCGATGACGAGACCCACACTGCAGGGAGCATGGCGAGAAGCTCCCGGCAAGAATCTGCGGCAACACCATCAAACCCACAAATCCAGAAAACGTAATCTCAAAAAAAATATTTAAAAAAAGCAGCCAATTAACGACAATATAAAGCGTAATTAATATTCCATTGTGTTATCATGAATCTGGAAATAAGGCTTGAGGAATCTGCAACTGCCTTAAAAAAGATATTAGAGTTCACATGAGGCGATAAGACAATGCTACACAGAAACTGGCCTTTTAGTGGCTCGTTGAGAAAACAAGAGCCAGAGGTGCACACCACAGCAATGGAGTGAGCTTTGTCTGGAGGTATTTACACATCCCCTAGTCTTTCTGCAACATCAACTAGCTCCATCTCACCTTGTCCCTTTTATACAATTCGGTTCTGACTGTCAAAAAGACAACAGTGTAAGCATAAAATCAGTTTGCATCAACGAGAAGTGAAATACTTTCACAATTATTAAGACCATTAAAAGGGCATGCTTCGCAAGTCCTGCAGTATTCTCCCAAGATAAAAGAGAGGTATCCACCCTAAAGAGAGAACACTCCTCAATATGTCTGTCTCTTATCAGGTCATTATCTCTTATCTGCCATGACAAATGATTGGATTCTTTCAAGAATTAAAAGATGGAAAAAAACAATTGTTGAAGAAGGCACCACACTGTTGATATTTTAAAAATGTACATGACAGACATCCATGGGAAGTCTAGAAATTCCATCACAACATCAATTCATTGTGTAGGAAATAAGATGTTACCCTAAGGAGTGACGCAAAGAGCTAAAACAAACCGTTGAGAAAAAAAAACACACACAAAGAGCACATCTGTGTGCTTTAAATGGCTAGCTAGAGCGTCCATGCAGTGCCAAGGCAACATGTGTCAAGCTGGGAAGAAGACTGATGTTCAGTGCACAAAACAGGGAGAATGAGTTTTTCCTCTATTCTTCCAAATATAGTGCTTTAGAAGAAAGTTTTCATGGGCTAGCCTCCGTGGCAGATTCCTTCAGGTATACTCGTATCTATGAAAATATTTTTTTTTACAATAATAAAATAGATGAAGTAAACTTTGCAGCTGCTTAAATGTAAAATGATTTCAAGCTATTTTATTTTTTTTTTTTTACTATATTCATTATTTCTCCCCATAAAACTGTTGTCCTTTGCTTGAAAAACAGCAAAGCGGGGACTTTAAGGGGAGCTTGGTATTCATGTGTGTGATATTAAGGCTGCCATTGGAGGAGACATGCCGTTTCAACAGATGAACGCATAGAACTAAATGCTTTACAGCCAACGACGCTAATTATATACTATCGTCAGAAATGTTTGCGACTAACTTGGATCGGCAATGAGAGTTACTGGTGGACTGCGCAATATGGGAACAACTACGGCTTTCAGTCTTTGGAATAGAAAAAAGAGGATAAGGAAGAAAAAAGCCAAACTTGTTTAAAAAAAGTACACTATTAAAAAAATAATGACAAGCATTAGTGTTGTAAACCACCATCCACTACAAAAATGTTGGTAAAATAAATACAATATTTTATTAAAAATATAAATATCAATAAGTGCTATTCACTAGTGAGTGCTTTTCAGTTTTTTTTATATAGAAAAATATACATATTATTTACATATGAAAGGAAATAATGACATTTACCCATCTACGACAAAAGAAACAGGAAACAGAAAGCTAACTTTCATCCGTCTTGAGAAAACATTTGGGTGCCGTTGATTTTCTCAGTAAATACTACCAGCTACAGGCCTTAAAACATGCACATACTAAATTTCCTCGTTATAAATATTATCAGTCCAAGTTACTATAAAAATCGATTTTAAGTAAATTTAAGCAATCCCACCCACCCATTGAATTTCTTTTGTCCCTTGGCTGTCAGTCCACCAGGATCTCAGCACATCCAGCCTCCAATGATATACCCCCAGGCGTTATTACTTCTTAAACAGTTCAGGTACACTCATGGTTTTTTCCCCCTACCCCTGCTCTGATAAAAATGTCCAAATGTCCATCACGAGGAACAAAGCGCTCCCTCTAGCGTTCTCTATCTGCCATCTCAGGGCTTATATACAAATAGACCGCATCACCAGAAGGAGAAGGCCTTGATGTACATTCAGAAAGGGTACGAACAAACAAACAAACAAAATCTAACCAATCACGAAACAAAACGAAACAATGGACCCTTCACAATTCGTCTACCTAAAAAGACAGTGTACCGTTCCCTTAGAAAAATTGCACTTTGGTGTCAAAACAATGTGGCAATTCCATTGTACTAGATAACCCCCCACCCCCCAGACACCCCCCCCACATTCCATAGGCATGGGCAAATGAGACTCAATATTACACATTTGGAATTTGTAAAAGACAATTTGGGCTGAATAGGTCACACAATTTGCTAAGAAGCAGACTGCTTATCCTCGACTGGCCTGTTTCGGGATGCGTGGGAAAGCTCCACTGAAGAAGTCCTTTTCTCCTTTTATTCATCATGACATTGCTCTTAAAACCTTTCCTGAATCAACATGAGGCACAGTGCCATATTCCCTCTAAAAACCTGAGCCTGTTTCAATAAATAACCATATTATTCAAAATACACACATCGACAAAACACAGTTTTGTTTGGAAGGACAGCGTTCAGTTTAAAGTAAGAAAGGAGGAGGTCTTAATTAAGGAACTTGCGACACTTTTTGGCCCCACAGTTGCAAGGCAGCTTATTGCCTGGTTCCTCGATGGGGAACTTGTAGTCGTATGTGAGCTCTTCGCCCCTGTAGATTTTCCGCATTGCAAAAATGACTATGTGCTTCTGCCCGTCGATATTGACCACACGCGAGTAGCAGTTGGGCTCACAGGAGTGGTTGATGAAACGGGCCGAGTTGCCGTGCATGGTAGCGTCTACCACCTCATAGTCATCGATGCGAAACATGTAGCAGCCAATTCCCGGGGGACAAAAAAAAAAAAAAAAAAAAAAAGTTTAAGAACAACTTTCACATTCAGGTGAGAAGAATATACTGGTAGTACAGTGCCTTGCACAAGTATTTACCCCCTGTGGAGATGACAATATTTTGTATTTTTCAAACTGAAACAATTTTAGGCTGCTTTCAAGAAAAATTTATTCAGTTATGAATCACAATTCTTTTGTGTGCAGATTCATGTATTTTATTATTAAAAAAAATGTTTTTTTTACATTTATAATAGAGATGCATCACTCGATCAGCCTTGGAGATAACCGATCCTGTGACAAGCGCACAAGCTTCTGAGTGGTGCAACCGCAGTTTTATGGCAATATATTATCAAAACTTGCACGCATTAAAAAGCCTCTGCACATTACAAAGTCTTTTTTTCTCTTGAAAGTGAATTAGTCTCAAAACCCACTCATTGCACATGCTTATACCAATCTCCCCAAGCATGAATTAGTCTTGAAACTCACATGCCACGCACACGCGTTCTCACAACTGATCAACCCACGCTCATTTACAAGTCGAGTTTTGATTCATTGGAAAGAATTTGGGGCGGTAAAACGTCATTGTTTCTAATGACTAGTCATACTAGTCTAACTAGTCTAACTACTAGTTTCTAACTAGTCATACATAGCCCTCATGTGCGGTAAGAGTGAATTAGAGTGAATAAGAAGTTATTTTGTACTGTTTAAATGCTGCCTTTTGTTCTTTGTGAGAAAAGGGAGAAATATAATGCTATAAGGAATGGGCTACATTTAATTACTCATGTATAATTCAGTTGTGAAGCTGGTGAATAAGGTCTTTTAAAAGGTTCAAGGCCTTAAAATTGTAACAGCATTTAGGTATTGTGATAATATCGTATTGGATGATCTACGGTGATTCCCATCCCTATTGCTTTCACACTAGGCATGACTGATTCATACTGTGCCTAGGTTTAATTGGTCCACGTTCTCCTCATAGTGTATTACACAGCGTGAGTAGGACAAAAAGCTGGGTGGTTGGGTAGTTTCATGTGTGTCAGGTGGCCAAATTGGGGAGAGACCTCGTTTCCCAGGCAAAGCCTGAGAAAAAAAACAAAAAAAAGTGGCTTCCTGTCTTTTAGTTCGGATGTACTTGGGGTAGAAATATTTTCCAAAACAAGGAACCCTGACACTAAGCAGCGTCTCAAATTAGCAGCTGTAAACCTCCCAACTGGCACAATAATTCATTTACCTGGGGTTGAATCAGCCGTGAAATGGCATCAAGGGCACGTTTTGTAGTCTACGTGATATCAGCACGCATGTAATGATACGGGGGCTGTACTGAAAGTAATGCAAAAGTGTATGCATAACTTTAATAACTGACACAGGTGGTTCAAATTGCATCTGTGAGTCTAACTCTTCCTCTATTTAAAGGTACTACTCAACATAGTCTCCTTCACAAGCAATGCACTTTGCGCCCTCGTTGAACCCAACCCCTGATCCTGAAAATCAAGGGAATTTGGAAATCCCCTTTGTCACGGTTGGTGGTCTGCCATTGCATGGTTTATCTTCAACAATGTTCCCCCCGGCCCCCCCCTCCCCTTCTTTGTACTTCTTCATCCTTCTGTGCACGTTTCTCTTGTCGGTGGTGTCATCTCTGTAAACATTCTGTACCGCTGTGGGAGACCATCAACTGTGACAAACGGGGTTTTCAAAGAGGATGTGAGAGTTGGGTTCAACGATGTGCAAATGCATTGCTTGTGATGTTTGTATAGAGGTACTTATTCTACCGACATGTGCAATAACTTATGTCACAGTTAATAAAAAAACGTTATGCCCAATTTTGCATTACTTTCGGTACAGCCATCGTTTTAACATCAGCTAGAATGGTATTGTTATAGCTTGTGAAACTTCATGCGTTTTTTAAACCTTCATTGCCACTCCTGATCAGAGGTACAAGAGAATCAGTGTGTGTTTGATTCATCGTAATCAATTAAAGCAGTATTCAATGAATCATGCAGTTTGTTAAATATATTATGTGAAAAGCTGATGGATCAAATCGAGAGACTTTTTAGAGAACGATTTGAAACATTGTATAGTTAAACCCTTAGTGAAAACATATGCACAGTATGTGTATACTGTATACACACACACACAAAAGTACACTTTATCATCCACATGTTAGTATGAAAGTGCAAGTGTTTACCTTGGCATTGTAGTACTTTTCTCGTTTGTCGGTTAGGACAGATCGGATGACGTTGCCTGAATACTCGATCACCATCTCTCCAGCATCTATGTGTCTCTTACAGAACAGACCCCGGCCATGTATGGCTGACCTGCCAACAGTAACGCATTTGCATTACAACACTACACCATATTAAAGTTGCAGAGCCACCAGAAGTTAGGAAAAGGTAGAACGTTGTACCTGTACACGCCCACAGAGTCTCTGGATGTTTTCTTTAGGTGTCTGAACCTCGCAGCCAGAGGCACGTCTGTGATGCTGCCCCGTCTGTAAGCGAACAAAAGGAATATTATTCACCATGGAATAGACAAAAACCGAAAAAGTTAAGGTAAGGCTGGTAAGGTAAGGTAGGACAGACCGAGCAGATCTGAACTGTTCCTCTTCATTCTCCTCTTGAGGGCTGTACTCAGGTGGTTGCCGATATTTGGAAGCCAGGAAGTTAAACATGTCCAACACCGACCTCCTTCAAGAATAGTCATGAAGAATCATGAACATCATAAATCAGCAAATTACTAGTCTTCAAAATAGACATAAAATATTTGTAAAACAATTGTTATAAAGCATGAATTGTTCCGAGTATAAGATTAAATGCACAATTATGCATTTGATTTACTGCACAATTTATTCAGCAGATTGGTCTTTACAATGCAAGCAATGCGATACAATTTTTTTTACAAAGTCTTTTTATACATTTAATATGTCGTGCTGCGCTTTGTTCTTTACACTAAAGGCAGAGTAACATATGGTTAGCAAAGGCTACACATTTTAACACCCTTTTCTTCATTTGTCTGTTGTCTGGTTGTTGAATGAATGAAGACGTTGTTTCATTTTGAATTATGTATATGAATATGCCTCCACCTCTGTTATAATGACCGTCCATACCATTCCTGCTTTGTGTTCAATCACTATTTTGGATATGATTGATCAACTGATCCCTTGTTTGTAATGTTTTGTTTTTAACCTACGCGTTCAAGTTCAAGTCAAACCGGGACTTGTGACAAAAACTTAATTGTGCGATGGGTTTAAAGAAGGCTGAACATCTATGAATGGCAATACCAGCTGAGATGGCTTGGAGCTCACTGCAGTCGTTCCATTCAACATTCAGCAAGTAGACACCCGATCCTAGAAAATCTTTTGATGGACAACTTGTTGCCAAATTGCAGAAGAGACGCATCTGTCTGTGGGAACTCGGCTGGGAGTTACTGGCACATCCCACGCAGTTCTGACCTCGCTCCAAGCCATTTCCATATGTTCTGGTCATTAAAAGGGTTCATGGGAGGCCGGGGTTTCAGATGTGAAGCTTTCACCTTTTTGGTATACTGTGAAAACTTTGTACCTTGATGGTATCCAAGCACTAGCGAAACATTATGTGCATTCGTGTAGCAGGGGATTATATAGAGAAATAAAGGGAGTTTTTAGTCTTTTCTGTGTCCTGTTATTTTTCACAATCAAAAGTCCCAGTTTGACTTGAACACCTCGTGTATTTGCTCTGAGTCAATTGTGGAGGATTTGTTTTGTTCTGTGAAGAATTTTCTTTTCTAATTGTAACAAATTAATAACTATTACTCCATTTAAGCTTCCTTCAATTAATACACAAAAAAACAACAACTCCGTTATTAATCCAAAGCACAACAGCAGGTTAATGAAGGATAACAAAACGATATTCAGTTGAGAAGACGCAAGGAACAACTATCCATTCATCTAATACTCACTAAACTATTGTGAATATTTTGAGGCAACACAAAACAATTGTCATTAATAGTCCTAGAGAATCATATTAGCAATTTTTGCACAATTATTATACACCACTTATTATACACAATAAAGAAAGAGTGAAGCTTAGGAGTGAAAAAAGCTTTAATCCATGCCTCAATAAGCTCCAAATATGACTCCGTTGAACTGTACAATCACAATACAAGGCTAAACCACAAAGGCAGTGCGCTACATACCTGTGGTGAACCTCGGCACGAGCAGATCCATGAGGGTTAAGAGGAGGTTCATCCACGTCCTCCGGTTTGTGGAAGCGGAACCTGTAGTTTCTGCAGTACCTGGCACCGTATAGCTGCTCCAAAAGAAAAACTACAGCATCATGGACAACACCCAGCATCCGCAGCCCATTCACACCTGATGAAACCATGAAGCAAAGCAGAAAGCAAAAAAAGTAAATAAATAAGTAACAGGAAATGATTATATACAAAAACACTGACTTCTGAAAAGTTTCTGTAGAACAAATCATGTGGTGTGTATGTGACTACCATCAAAAGACAGCTCTTTAAGTTTGGCGTTAGAGCGCGCCTCCTGGACCTTATCCGTCAAAGATTTCCAAGCCTCTGCAAGCAAGGAAGCAAATATCAAGTTAAATCACAACGCTTACTAAATTAAACGTTCCATGAAACCACCACTGATTAATACAATTACTTGTTAATATGCTGTTTTATTACCATCATTACTAGTGATAATTACCAATATTTCTTGTGTTACATATTAGCAACTAAATGATTACACTGTCGTGACATTCAGTGACATTTCGTCATTTGCTAATATTAAAAGATCTGTATGACTTTACTCTTTTTTTTTTTTTTTTTATATATAGTTGCGCTATAAATTAGTTTAGGAACAGCCTGAGATGAGCCACATATAAATCTGCACATGTTTAGAACGCTCTGGTATTAACTGACAATTACTAAATTGACCCCAGAGAAAGGGTTAAGGGCCTTGCTCAAGGGCCTAACAGTGGGAACGTGGCGGTGCTGGAGCTTGAACCACCAACCTTCTGATCAGTAATCCAGAGCCTTTACTGTGTGAGCCATCACTGCCACTAGCCTATCATTGATGTGGAATAAAATCTATCAATTTACCTTAGCTACTGTACTTTAACATGAGTTTGATACATATATTAGGAATGCCGGTGAAAGGTTTCAGACCAAAATGACCAAAAACAGAATTTTCCATTTTGAAACAAAATAAACAATAACAAGAGGAACATTATAGGCCAAAAAAATTCAGCCACCTACAACGTAGGGCTGCACCGATTTATTCAGATTTTTTTTCTATTGCAATTTTTCCTCCGAGCGATGCTCCATATTGTTTTCTTTTTGCACAGCCTGCCCACCTATAGTAAAAAAGGCCCACATGTGCAAAAAGTCTTGAGCTACCCCTCATTTATTCATATTTTGCTTTCAAATAGCCACACTTTATTGTACTTTTTTAAATGTGCTCTTGAGGAATAGTTGTACAGGCAAGCTTTTGGTTCTCATTTTCAGTCCACTCCCTGTACCTGACCCGTTTCGGAGGAATGTCTTTTGTTTGTTAAGCCACACAGTGATCTATGAATCATTCAAGCATAGAAAAAACATCCAAGTGAAGGCATGAACCAGTGAGAAACGGGTACAGAAGATCAGGCCAGTGATTATTATACTGAAAGCTGAGTGTTTGGAATAGACGAGAGGGGAAATAAGATTGCTGCTGAAGTGGTTACATAAATGACCAATTTGTAAATGTCATCTTTAGGCATTTTGCAGCAAGTTACAGTAAAACATTTGTTTTCATTGCTTTAATTTAATCATAATTTTATTTAATATGAAGAACTAAGGGGCGGCTCAATACTTTACTCTTCTCATTAACCAAATTGACCTTCTTTTCCTGGCTTTTTTTTAGGCTACTGGTTCTAAGTAATTACTTCATTTATTACCATATTTTAAAATAATAAAAACGTTTTTATTTTTATAACCTTAGTATGTTTGTCCTCTATGAGCTCTATAAGCAGGAGATCTAAGTTTCAGATAAACTAAACTGCAATAAAAGCACAAATCAATCAAGTTACCTTCAATACTTTCACAGCAGACCTTAAATCCATCATCACTACAGATTTCAAACAGAAGGCCTTTTTTGGGCTTGTAGTCTGAGGGAGAATTTTGTCCACTGTCCTTCTGATCAGGAGTGGCTACTAGCAAAGAAGCAGGTGTTTGGTCAGCATTCTGACCAGAAAGACCTGAAATGAGCAAAGAATTTTCTATATCACACATATTACAGAAAGAAAACTATTTACTTAGAGGATTTAAACAAATCATCTAAAAAAATAAAAATCACTGTAGCACAGGTATGTCTTCTATAATTAAAAGTATACCCACTAGAAGTCCTGAGTTTTTCATCATGGGATTCTACAGCCTTCTGATTAAGAGGAGAAGGTTCACACTTTCTAGAATTACTGCAAGCAAGAAAAATTTAGTTTAGACCAGTAGTAAAACATTTGAAATTACAAGTGTTTTTTTTTTTTTTTTGGAAATTCATTATCTTGAACGTATGTACCTCTTTCTTGAACTCTTTTCATTAGGCTTTGCCATATTCGTCAGCTCGAGGGCCATATGCTCTTTACCCCTATTGATAAACAAAATATCGTACTTTACTTAGATAAAGTAGAGAAGGCATACTTGGCAAGGCAAGGTTGCAAAAAAGGTGATTACCTTTGTAAAGATGTCTGATTTGCAGACTCAGGAAAGCCCCGTGATTCTGCCAAGGTGTCTGATGGCCCACCTTTGTGCTTCTTTCCACCAGTATTGGCTACACTTGGTAGAGTCCTTTTTGCCTTTTGCTTTACCTTCCCAATGCCTGTACAAGCTTTGGCAGCGGGTGACTTCAGTGTTTGCTGTCGGCTTGGGACTTGTGAAATAGGTGAGGTTTGTGGGCTCTGGGTAAGCACTCCAACTGTATGACCCTTATCCAAGTCTTGGGTGATGTGACTGGGTACAAAAGCCACTTGGCCAGACGCGTTTGTACTGGGATCAATGGTCGTATCTGCTAGAAGTTTGGTGACAGGATTCTGAAGACTGCTTTCTTTTCCAACATTACCTTCTTTGTCTTGGTGCTGGCTGGGTGACATGCTGATTTGATTTGGTGGAAGAACGCAGATGCTACTAGCAATGGAAGTCTGGCCAGGATTGGCAATTTGTGACACCATGGGGGCTCCAGATTGGAGAACCATTTGCTGCTCTGAGAGGCCCAGGTTATGTGGACTGGCTTTAAAGACAAGGTTACTTATGGGACCTGTAATCTCGGAGCTAATAAGCCCTGGAGTACTTAAAGACACTGAATTTGCTCCCAATAGATTCCCAGGTGCTGTATGAGGCATTGATACCACATTCAACAATGACTGAGTGGAGTTGAGTCCTGAAACAGTGCACGGCAATAAGTGGGTTGAGGAATCGTGTCCAATGATACCAGCCTGAGCAGGAGCTGTGATTGGCATTGGTTGCGGAAGGAAAGCAGGCTCAAAGTAGACTACGCCAGACTTTGAGCGTTTTATGATGTTGGGCATTTTGCGGTGAGATGTGGCAGCTGCAGCTGTTATTGTGCCAAGTTCAACTATTCCTGGTTGAGCAGGGATTCCAGTAGCAATTTGTGGAGAAGACAGATTGATAAAAGTCATGTTAGGCCCAACCTCTGATGGTGCTAGTGTGGGCTGGCTCCTGGATCTGGCTAGCTTCTTGTTTTTACGAGGCTGTAGACGCGAAATCTGCCGCTTTTTGCCATGTCCAGTGGTAAGAACAGTAGGGGTTGGGGAAATGGATGATGCACTGGATACCATAGCAACACTCGGGGCCAGATCATGTCTATGTCCAGCTTCTGATGCAATAATTTGTGGATCATGAGAAGGAACACCAATAAAAAGGCCAGATGTAGTACTAGGAATAATTGACTGGAAACCTGTCTGAGTGGTGTTAGTGAAGGTGTGAAGCTGAGGATGATGAGGCACAGGAACTAAACCTTTGGTAACAGCAGGAAAAATAGAAGGAGAGGGGGAAATTCCAGCACTGAGGCCAGTTAATACAGGTGCAGTCCCAGAAGGTGCAATCTGTATCTTTTGAGTTACGCCATTGGGAAGAGTCTGAAGTACGTAGAGAGGCCGTAAATGTTGATTGAGCACTATTAATTTCTCTGGACCAGCTTTTAAAGGAGAAGGAGCAGACTGAACAGCAGGACTGACAATCTGAGAGTGACCTGTACTGACTGTGGCAGAAGGAATAAACTTCTGACCCTGCGAAGCCACTGTAGGGGAACTTGGCAAGCCTGGTGTACCAGATGTTCTGGTTAGATCTGGATTCCCAGATTCTGTTACTTGGTTCATTCCATGACTTGAAATGTGATCTCCATCGATGCGGGCAGCAATGAAATGATCAGCTGTCATGTTATCTTCGGTCGCTTGTGAATCTCCACCATCATCTTGAGGACTCTCATTAGATACAGCACTTCCTGCTCTCTGCTTGTCCCCAACCTTATCGACTCCTGCTTCCTCTGCAGCCAGGGCCAGCATATTGCGCTCAGAGCTCTCCGAGATAAGTGAACCATGATTTTGGTTATTTACAGATGGACTACGAGTTGTGAGCACAGAGAGGTCAGACGGCAGCTCCAAGGGAAGGCCAAAGGATTCTTCGACTGGAATTGAGGTGCTCACTCCACTCTCTACAGGTTCTGTGCTGGCGAGTGGCTGTGTAAAATCTTCAAAGAGGATAGTCTTTCTTCGATTTACATCAACACCGTAGCCCTCGTCCAAAGAAAATGGTTCAGTGGAGGTAGCCTCCGGCTGTTGTCCCAAACTTTGCATTGATGGTGTGTTTAGCACAAACTCCATAATGTCAGAAGGTAAAATGTTACAGTCATCACTGTTGTTAATGTCTGAATCAGACTTAAGAAGATCAGACAGCTGGTTTTCAAGAGGATCCTGTCCCTGTGATTTTACGCTTCCTAACTGCAGACAGGTATCCTTCGTATTTTTACGAGCGTCGCGGCTATGGCCGCTTCCATCATTAGCAGTGTTTTCAGCCTCTTTCCCGGAGTCAGCATTTAACTTCTCAGCTCGGCTCTCTCGACCTCTCTTTTTGGTTGAGTTTTTATGTGTAGAGGATGTTGTAGCAGTGGTTGTGCTGCTGGTGTTTACACTGGCATCACTTTCAGAATCATCATCAACTCCATCCAGCTGACCAATCTGTTGGCATTCTAAACTTTTGGTCGCTGCTGTTATTTCATCGCTTTCATCATCAGTTTCCTTTGCTCCGTCCATCATGAACCTGTGGATCTGTGATCTTCTTCCCAAACACTGATCTATACCCTCAATAGAAGGAAAACTTGAGCTGGGGCTTATGATGGTTCGTGTGAAATTATAATAGTATGAATCCTTGTTTGGGCGAAAGCCTTCCTCATCCTCTCCACTGTCTGCGGATGATGATGTGCTCATGTCATCGGCACCATCTACTTGTCCTTCAGCTGACCGCTTGCTGCCACCCGAGCGCTTTCTTATAGGGATGTCACCAGTGGTGTAGAAAGGAATATCTTCTTCACCATAGGAACGGACACCGTAGAAGGGAGTAAGCCCAAAGAACATGTTGGAACGAGCCCTGGCACTCCGCCTAGGATATCGCCTCTTTGTGGAACCATCACTGTCCTCCTCATGGTGCTTCTCTGGAGAGCTTTCATCTTCTAAATGATGATCGGCCCCGTCACCATCCTCCTCAGCACAGTGGTGGTCCACGCTCTGCTCTTCAAGATGTGTGTGGCTATCAGACTCTGAGCTTTCAGAGCTTGCAAATGGAGAAAAGAGCATTGCATGGGAAGACTTTCTCTGTGACGAATGGCTGCCAGGGGATCTGGAAGTGGATGTGTTTGTATTAGAGCATGTGCTGACAGCTTTGGTCCCATTAGGATCCATTTTTTGAGATACTAGAGACATTCTCTCTGTGCAGTGCTTCTCAACTGATACAGATTCTTCTATTGATTTAGGGAGAACATGTGGGGGGCCTGAACTCTGTTGTGAACTTGGCATCGACTGAATTGCTTCCACATCAGAACCGTGTTTTTTTTCTGCACTAAATCTCTCTCTAGACTTGACATGTTTTTCACTTCTCTGATTCTGTGATTTAGTGATTTCCACAGAGCCTGTAGTTTTGTTACTGATGACTGTTGTGCCTTTATTTGTATTATTTCGTGAGGATGACACTTGGCCCTGGGTTTTGATATTACTGCCTTTAGAGCTGCTAGAGTTACTATTGACAATTTGTGCCTTACTGTTTTGAGCCACGTCTTTCCTTTCTTTTGAAACATCCTTACCCTCTGCTAATTTCACTTTGGAGGGCTTCTCTTTGGTGCTAGGGGTCACGTGACTAGCTACCACACTGGGAATTGCCTGAGTTCCTCGTTTTATGTCCTCCTCTCCCGTAATCACTCCATGTGACCAGATAGGCTTAACAGCTGCAGCTGGAGATGGTCCTGAGACACAGTCATGGGATTTCCTACCAGTTTTATGGTACAGTGCCTGGGGAGAACCAGTCTTTCGAAGATCTTTAGATTCTGGCACTGATGTAATGACTGCTTCTTTCCCTGGAACACCATTATCTTTTGAATCGGTATTAAGTGGATTACTGGTCAAAAGAGCAGCTCCTGCTGGTAGATCAGTGTCTTTTGTCACAGGTTTCCCCTTTTCTACCCTCATGCTGTCGCTGCCCCTTTGATGCCCAGTCAAAACTGCTGTTCCAAGTGGAGGCGAAGCCAGGACTGCTGATGGAGCAGATTTAAAACGATCTCCTTCATGTGGCTTTTTGCCAGAATCTCTACCACTACCCGATCTCTCTGTAACGCCATAGACGGGCCTGTACTGAGCTATGGTCTTTACAGTAGCTGTCTCTCGGCACAGAGGTTTCTCAACACTAAACATGTTCCCTTTTACAGAATCTCCACATGCATGGTCCTGGGAAGTCAAAGCAGTTAACGGAGAAACTGTTTTGATCTGACTGGATGAGCTACTGCCTTGTGAAACAGAGGAAATTTTCTGTCTTGGCTGCTGATGTGAGAGTGAGGAAGTGCTGTGGCGACGAGACCCAATACTAAGTAGACTGGAGCTCAGCAGGGGGTCACCAACTGTTACAATTTCATGAGCTGAACTGACAGCCTCTGGGATGAAAACAGAAAAAAAATTATTGTTATAGATAAAATGCCATAGCCCGAAGAATAAATAATAGTACATGTTTAAAATAAAACACCTGAAGTGGACAGATGACTAGAGGAAGGAGAACGATGACAGGGTGGGTAACTGGGGTGTCTGTTTCTAAAGTAAGCCCTTGGTTTTGGCATCATGGGCGAGATGTTATCATCAACAGAAACGGAACCAAACATCAACGATGGGTCCACCTCTACTGAAAGAAGGGAAAGTTGTTACATGTTTTGTAAAAATTAATTAATTAATTCAACTCAATTTCACAGTTAAACAAAACTTCTAGATCTTACCTGAGACTGGAGGTGGGCTGTGGGCGATAGTATAATTGTTCTCTTGTGCGACTGTGCTGTTACTGATACTGTCTGCCACTAGAGGGCGGCATGCCAGAATTCTACAGGTGTAGACGCATCGTTTGCGAGCATCCAGTGTACTCCAGTAGACCCTTGAGCATCTTAAAATGGGAGATATAACGTTCACTTTTTAATCAGCACACAAATAAACATCATGATCTGTGACCTGATGAGTAACTTACTGATATCCAATGGGAAAGAGTTTTCTTTCACAATCTGAGAGTTCCGTTAACATACCAAGGCAGTCAATAGTCATAGAACCTTGGTTCAAAAGAAAGATAGTGAAGGTCTCCATGAGATCAATTATACACCCATTTATTATTTATCAAATTTGTAAAAAATGTGAAAAAACTAAGCATTTTTTTTGTAAATACCTATCATCATGTGGACATTATTTGGTTCAAGGCCATGGAGAAACTTTCTTTTTAAACTCATCCCCTCAAAGTCCACCAGGATCCTCCGGGTCACTTCAAATCCTGTGTCTGACAGTACCTAAACAACAATACCGATATGGTTGATACTCTGGATTTCTATTGCACTGGTGTTAACAATTCTAAATGTCAACTAAGCAATGATTTTCTTACCTCGCCTTTGATTACGTCTCTATGTTGCTGACAATACATTTTTTTGTCTTCCAGAAAGACACAGTGGCACTGACGAGCACACATGAAGTGGTAGTTACTCGAGCAGGACGTAAGACAGCAGCTTACAGTGGCTCCTGGCTTTTGACAATTCTCACAGTGCTAAAAAAAAAAAAAAGAGAGAAAAAAATTATTGTTAAATGGTATTAAAGAACTGAAACTACTTGTAAATATACTGAAGAGACACAGTACAACCACAGGGTTAACATTGCCTTACCAGCTGTCGGCCGCGGGTTACGGCCGTATGGACATTTTTAAGGGAGCCATCATCATCCTCAAATACCTCTGCTGACCACAACGCGCAATTCACATGAGCCCACTCATTTTGTCCAACGTAAAGCAGCCTTCCACATTCCTGTGAGAAATAAAAACTCAGTAAAGCACTTAACAGTATAAAAAAAAAATGACAGTATAACATTTCTAAGTAAAATACTGAGTTATACATGCACATGTTGCAACCTTTCAAACCAGAGTAGTCATATATTAAAAGGTTCTGTAAAAAGGTCTAAAATGTACAGTATAAAGGTCAATTTATACTTCCGTATGTGCTTTTGAAAGTGTATGTAGTTAAAATCAATCTTAAAACTGCTCACAGCAGCTCATGACAGAAACGGATGGAAAAAAAAATCTCAGTTGAAGCATAAACAGTGCTGTGCAAAAGTATTGAGCCAATCACAATTATTCATATTTTGTATCCAAAGAGGCAGAACTTCTTATATTTTAATGTAGTTTTGAGGAGTAGTTCTCCAGGCTTCCTGAAGGACTGTTTTGGCTCTCACCTTCAGTCCTGACCAGTTTCAGAAGAATGTATTTTTGTATGCTTAGCCACGCAGTGACCTAAGAATCATTCTAGCACAAAAAACATCTAACTTAGGGAGACCAGTGAGAAACAGGTGCAGATGGTGACAGATGATCAGGCCGGTGATAAGTATACTGGTGATGCTGAATGCTGAGTGGTTGGAACAGACAAGAAGGGAAATGAGGTTGCTGCTGAAGTTGTTACATAAACCACCAATTTCTAAATTGTATCTTTAAGTGGTCTGCACAGTCTGTCCTAGTAAAATATTTGTTCCCCCTTTCTTCAGTTTAAACAACATAGTTAAATTTAATTTACTATGAAGAAATTAGGGGATACTCAGAACTTTTGCACAGTACTGTACAGTCTATTAATTTCTCAGACCAGTGTCTTTAAGATGTTTCTCCTCTACGATAAAACTCTTCACACTTCCCGGCGAGTATTACAGTTCTGTGTTTCATGTTTGCGTCACACATGATAATATAATTACATTATTGTATAATGGATTTATCTGAGGAAATATATTATCATGATATTGCATTAATATAAATAAGTTATATAAAGTGTAAGGCTTTAAAACCGACTATAGTTTATTATAATGGACAGTTTAATCCTGCAGGGCCGGGCACTTTACTTCCTCTTTCTTCTAATGGACTTCCAATAAACACAGGTTAGGTGATATAACACACCTAAAGGAAATGGCTGAGGAATTAAAAATGTACTTGGACCATAATGATAATGGGAAGTCAGTCCGGCCATATCATGGGATACTGCCAAAGCTTTTCTGGGAGGAAAAATTATAGTTGAAAAACTTAAAACTCTGGAGCAAAACACAGCACCAATAAAGACTGTTCCATACTAATACAAATGAGATCCTTTAAGCGGAAAATCGACAAAATCTATCGTGAGGACATCGCAGGACCCAAAGCCTCTGAGTTACTTGCTTGGAGACTTAGGAAACGGCAAGCGGAAATACAATTCACAAAATCAAAAACCCTATGACAAACTAGATAACTAATAAATTGGATGAAATCAAGAAAGCATTTGAAACAGGAGCAGCCAAAAGACTAACAACAACAACATTTGAAACATATTATACATCACTATTAGGGCTGCACGATATATCGAAAAATTATCGTTATCGCGATAATGGTATACGCAATATCTGTATCGCAAAGAGT
>JAQMYG010000003.1:21079362-21105891 GCA_030014215.1 Clariallabes teugelsi
CCCCTGAGTGAACAAACCTTCTCCTTATGTGGCCCAAGGCACGTTATCAGTGGAACTGGCAACCTGGCGTAGTCCCGTCCTAGACAGGTCTATGCCGGGAAATGTCATCAGCTGAGCTTCCGTTTTAGTCTTAGAGCAGCCGCCACTGAGTGAGTGGTAAGTCAGTTAATCAGTTAGTTTGATGTTTAAAAACTAACGTCAAACTGTTGTATGATTCCGAGAAGATCAGCAGTTTTTGTAATACTTGAACAGAATGTCTTGCACCAACAACTGTGACATAGTCTCTAAGATCTTCTTCTTATATTTGATCTGAAAACATCAAACTAACCGAAATTAACTGAACATCTGATAATTGAGATAATTGCATAAATGAGCAAGTCTATAGGCCTTACACATTCCTACTAGTTTAGATTTTTGTTTAGACACTGACATGATACCTTTACCTGAAAAAAATCTCACTAGTAAGCAGATTATAAAAGCATAGCAAGTTCTTGGTTAACAATAATAAAAATGATAAATATGATCTCAGTAAAAAGAAAATGACATTTTATGTCAGTAGTTAGCGAACATGAAATATCTTAGATTGGCTATTTGTAGCTGGATAGAGTGAGTAAGTAGGAAGAGTTAATGTTTTTCAAAATAAGCAAGCACAATTGAAATGAAGATGAACTATTCATGAAAACCAACCTGCACTTTAGGCTGATCCGCTGGCTTCAAGCACTTGCTCTTTTCTATATTAATGAGCTGGGCTTTAGCCTTTTTCAGGAGGCCTGCCACACGCCTGTCTGTGGCTGGCTGTTTTTCAGCATGGTCGAGCACGGAACCTAGGGATGGTGTAGAGAGTTTTCTGGAATGAATGGGTGGGATGGGTGTGCTAGATCTCTCTTTGCTCTTCTCAATTTCATCAGCTTCCATACCTTTTTCTGGCAATCTGCCTTTTTTGGACATGCGCCCCTTAGATAATAATGCCCTTGCTGGTGGAATTACATTTGTGTCAACTGAAAGGGTCTCTGCATCAGAGTCAATAGAAACAGATTTCTTTTGCCCAGGAGTCTTTTTGTGACTGAAAGATTCCTCAACATCCTTGCCATCCCCAGCAAAAACGCTTGGAGTGGAATTAGTAGGGACTTCCGAAGCAAGACTCTTCCCTCTTCTTTCCCAGTCTTTTTTTGCTTCTTTTTTATTTTCCTTTCCACGGTCTCTATTTCTCTCCGTCTCTCTGTCTTTCTCCTTGGGAAGGGTGTCTCGTGAAGTTGAGACGCTTCTCTCTCTCCCAATTCTTCCAGTGCCCCCACTTGAACCTTGGGGACTGGAAGCAAAACGAGGGAAGAGCTGTGATGAGGAAGAGGCAGAACTCCCACCACCACCAAGGCCCACATCCACTCTTCGAACATCAGAGGCTCTATGACTAATGGGACCAAGAGAACTTGACGAGAATGAATTGAAAGGGGCTTGAGGTAAGGCACTTGGAGCAACTGGGCTCACTGCAATCCCAGGTAAAGGGCTGGAATTGCCAGTCACACTTGTAGGAACAGAGCTAGTTAGTGCAGAGAGTTCAGCAGAGCTCTTTCCAACTTGGACGCCTGACTGACTGCTCCTGGTGGTCATGGAGTGCGAGGGTGATCTGGATTGTATGCGGGAATGCCCAAATGTTCTCCTCTTCCTGCGTCGTGGTAGCCTGTTTGAAGGTGGTGTCGTCTGGAGAGGGGATTGAGAACTAGGGCTGCTACCCGATGAAGATGGCAAAGTGACTGACTCAAAAATGCGGGAGTGGGCAGCACTGGGAGTAAAGCGAGGGGCACGAAGTAGTGGGCTTCGTTTATGGAGCGGAGGCTCAAAACGAGATGAGGGATGCTGGTGATGATGATGTAGAGGAGAAAACAGCCTAGAACCTGCCCCAGATGTACCACCTGGTGAAGGGAACCCCCCTGGTGCCAATCCCCCTCCTCCAGGTCCGGGAGGCATCAGTCCTACATCTTCAGCTGTGAGTGGTGGAGGGCGGAAGTTATCAAATATAGGCTTGCGAATAAGGCCCTCTTTTGCATATTTGGCAGAAGAGAAGTATTGCTGCTCTATGTGTGATGTCCAGCGAAATGTGGGCTCTCGCAGTATGGCACGGCGTTTGTCATGAGAACCAGAGATTATCGGAGGAGTAGGCAGGAAAGGGGCAATGCTATGAGGCATAATCCATGGGGAGTGGGGGTGATGTTCACTAATGGCGGATACACCGGATGAGGCTGACTGAGGGGGCTGAGGTGGAGTAAGAAGAGGAGGTGGCGGAGGAGAAGATGATGAAGAAGCTGTAGAAGAAGCCTGCTGGGATCCTGCCTGAGTAGAGGGCATCATTACACCTGTGGCAGGGCTGATGATGGCTCTTTTCCTATTGCTGATCAGATTGCTCCGACCACGTGACAAAAAGTTGCCTCTTCTAAGGCCTTGACCTCTGCATCCTCGCCTGGTTGGCTCCATTAACTCCATGTGCTCTGTCTCAGGCTCAGATGGTGGGGACAGTGGACGTGGGGAATGGTGCAGACTAGCCTCCCTCTCTCCCTGAGAGGAAGGGGAATGGTCAGGCTCCTCTGAGAGCACCTGGGTGCCATCTGAAATCTGCGAGTCACAAGAGGAGTCATCTAGACTGGGGCTGCTGGAGCGTGAAGACTCTCCTGAGGAGAGCTGGAAGGAATGTTGTGACACTGCACTGGAGCCAGATGCTGCACTGCTACTGAATCGCCCATTACTGTTGCAGCTGTTGTTACTGAGGTGACTTCCTGTTACAACAGTGGCACTGGCAAGAGGGGCAGGGGGTGGAGGGGGCGGGAAGGTATCGACAGGCGGGCCTGCCCCAGAGATGGACACAGTTCCGGTTGTACTTGGAGCAGTGGAAACAAGAGTGGAGGATGTTGTTGAGGGATGGGTGACTGGAGCTGGCACAGTGGAGTCTAAACGTGCTATTTTCATGTGTGGGGGAGGGGCACCAAATTCATCTTCAATGAATCGCTTAGGGGTCTTAATAACCCGCAAGGACACTGTACTCACCACAGGCATTATGAACTGCCGAATGTTTTTCAGCTGTGTTCTTGTTCTTCTCCTAATACCAGATTCAATAGCTGCCGCTCCCTGAGTACCCACTGCTTCCAGTTTCTTTTTGCGAGCCCCTTTTTTAGCCCGCTGCAGTAACTGCTTTGCAATAGTAGCATCGGTGCGTTTGGATGGTGGGACAGTGCGCACAGGCTTGATATGGCGGGGACTTTGCCGTAAACCTAAACGACTTCCGGGTTTTGGAGGTGTGGTTGGATTGACTACTGATTCGGAACCTGGGGAATCCGGGATAGTGCATTCATCTGCAGAATGGGAGGCCCTGAGCTTGAGATGCTGTGTAGAGCGGGGATCCATATCCTCTTCTAGGCGAACGCCAAAGCTTTTATGTTTGGCAGTGCCAGATTCAGATGGGGACAACTCCGCAGCCAATGAAGCAGCAGCAGCAATCTCAGCTTTGAGGCGCTCAGCAGAAGGAGGTCTGCCACGCCCTCGTCTTGGCACAAAGGGAACTGGGACCCCTTTTAAAAGTCCAGACTTAAGGGGCTTCACTTTGACATCCCGCATCCGCTTCAGTTTGGTCACCTTTGAATCACGGCCCACTTTTGCTAATTTGTTCTCAGATTCCTGCTGAGGCACAGATCCGAGAGGATTTCTCTTTCCACTCTTTCTCTCCTTGTCATCTTCCACAATATCTTTGCGAAGTGCTGGAATACAGTTCTGCTCCAGTCCAGCATCCCTGCTGTCACTGGGTAATGTCTGGCCAGCTTGAGGCCAGCTTCTCTGGTTACCCGACGCAGGAGGACGGCCTCTTCTTTTCTCTCCAGAACCAGGAGGTCTACCTGGTGGCCGCTTCACCTTCTCTGTGGGTGGAGTTGTGATGACAGGCAGAGGATGAGATTCAACACGGGTAGACAATTTCTGCACAGTTAAACATCTTGGGGGGCGGCCTCTTGGCTTCTTTTCATGTGGCAATTTAACTACAAAAAAAAAAGGTATAACATTAAGAAACTGAAATGAAGGTGGTGAAGGCAAACTCTATTATAAATATAAGCTCTGAAAAAAAAAAACACACACACACAAACACAGGCCAACTTTAATTACTTTATGCTTTGAATAAATCAATTCAACGATTATTTTTCCAAAACCCAGATAGGTTCTATAAACAATACCATATTACCAAAAAAAGGAAAAGAGACTTTATGTGTGCTAAATATAGTAGCATTAAATCATGGCTGAAAAAATATGTTTAAAGACAATTCACCTGTTGACGTTCCCTCAGGACTATGTACTCTTCCATTTTCAATGACTGTATCAAAACCTTCAAATGCATCTTCCTATGAAAATAAACAGACATATAATGAGATGAATTCGTTATATAATACAAAATACAGGAATTATTATCAACAAGAATTTCTAGATAAGCAAGACACAGCTGTCATTTGTTGACAGCTGTGTCTTGCTTTTAAGTTACATTAAGCCTGAGGTTACAGAACTGAGTTGCACTGAAACAGTCACATTCAATCAGAAACCTCTTTAACTGTAATGTAAAAAATTGTCACGGTTTAATGAAGCAGTTCAGTTGTTAAAGTTATTATTAGGGTTAATAAACTTGTGTCTGTTTCTATGGCTGAATCGGCATCATGTAAGTTACATCGGGGATTCAAACCTATGTATGGATAAGTCTCCTTCTGTAATATATACACTATGTTGCCAGAAGTATTCGTTCGCCTGCCTACACATGCATATGAACTTGAATCAAATCCAATTCTCAATCCATTGGGTTTAATATGAAGTTGGCCCACCCTTCAGCTTCAACTCTTCTGGGAAGGCTTTCTACAAGCTTTAGAAGTGCATTTGTGAGGTCAGAAACTGATGTTGGATGAGAAGGCCTCGTTCACAGTCACTGCTCTAATTTATCCCAAAAGTGTTCTATCGGGTTCAGCAGGTTGCGCAGTCATGTTGGAACTAGTGTGGGGTTGTTTTTCAGGAGTTGGGCTCGGCCCCTTACTTCCAGTAAAAGAAACTCTTAATTCTCCAGCATACCAAGACATTTTGAACATCCTGCCATCATTATGAAAATAATTTGAGAATAGTTGCATTCTGTTCCAACATGACTGCGCACCAGTGCACAAAGCAAGGTCCATAATGAGCAAGTTTGGTGTGGAAGAACTTGACTGGTCTGCACAGAGTCCAGACCTCAACCTGATAGAAGACCTTTGGGATGAGTTAGAGCGAAGACTGCGAGCCAGGCCTTGTCGTCCAACATCAGGGTCTAATCCCACAAATGCGCTTCTGGAAGAATGTCCCATAAACGCACTCCTAAACCGCTGCTTAATATGATGTTGGCCCACCGCTGGTGGGCCAACATCATATTAAACCCTATGGATTAAGACCTGGATGTTACTCAAGGTCATATGCATGTGAAGGCAGACGAGCAAATAATTTTGGAAATATAGTGTGTTGAGCAATAACATTGCAGGCTCCTGGCTAATATTGTTCAGGGATGGACCCCACAAAACCTCTGAAAGTGTCCTGCTGTATTTGGCACATAAAACTTTCGCAGCAGTGCTGTATGTCCTGTAAGATGCGAGGTAGGCCACCATGTTTTGACTTGTTTTGCAGGAACTGAGGAACTTGAAGAACAAGTCAACACCCTGAATCAAACCTTTCCTGAACAATGTGTGGTGGAGAGCATTGTCCTCCTGAAAGAGGTCACTGCCATTAGGGAATACTGTTGACTGAATGAGTGTAATTGTTACGCAATGTTTAGGTAGGTGCTATGTGTCCAAGTAATGTCCAAATGAATGCCAAGACCCATGTTCTCCCAGCAGAACTTTTGTATCGCAAAATATATCAAATTTCTATTTTCTCCCCATTCTTTATACATCCCACATATAGACAAATAGACAAATAAATAGACAAGTGGATACACAGTTACGTTCACATTAAAATAAGTGATTAAGTAAACAATTAAGCTGCATTCTTCCAAGCGACATAATTTCCAGCCTCATTAGTTCTTGCAGGTGTGGACAAACCCCTAACTTAGCACTTAAGCCTACATGTTTTGTTTTGCACAGTTACATGAAGGATAAGCAAGATCGAAAAAGACGGTAAAATAAGCAACCACCTGCATTTTTTCCACATTTAACAGTCAGACAAAGAGGGAAAACCTACTCATCAAAACGAATGTTTAAACAGTGTCCTCTGGGGAGTTTGTATATTTGTAGCATGACGCACCTTGCTTTGGCATGCGATATTTGTTCTTGAATCCCACCACATGCTGCAGTGCACACATCGACTGAAGACGGGATCGGGCCATCAGTCCCAACTCTTTTCTACTAGTCAGATTAATTACCTTGCACGGACGACAGGCGAGATTTTCAGAAGTACGAAAAGGCAGAGATGAAGAAATCTGAGCAATAGACATAGGAATGAAGCTCAGAAATGTCAGATTACGTCAGTGGTTTCCAGGCAACAAAAAACAAGCAGCGCACACAGAATTTTTCATTTGTCCACTCCTGTTTATGTAAATGCATGGTGTAGGTGTTCGTTTTTTTTATTACTTTTATTACATAATGATACCTAAATGCCTGCTTACACCGTTATTAATCGAATCATATTATTATCTGCTGCCTAGTTTAACTATGGAAAGAGAAAAACACTCTGCTCCCGTAATTTAATGGGTGTTTTTGTGGAGGAAAAAAAAAAGAAGAAGAAAAAGATTACGAAAAAGTTACAATGTTGTAGTGTCAGTTTAATGCATAAAAGTTTTAATATTTCTCAATATGAAGCTAATCTGACGTTCACATTTGCAAATACACACGGCTGCGTCAATGTGCTTGCTGTTACGACAGACAGGTTGGTCGACTCTAGCTCCACATTTACCCTACAGCGTAACCTGTACAAACAAGGTGAGTGCATCTTACAGTGCTACAGGCCTACATGATATGTTGCAGTCTACCTCTCTCCCACCCCAAGGGAGCCCAGGAGGAACACTTATTACAAAAGCCATATATAGTACTTCTGATCTAATTCTGTCACAACAGTTTAGGTAGGTCATAATTCCCCTTTATTTCTGATCTCACTGTGTGCCTGTTTCGCTATAATCCGCTAGTTATTTAGTACGTTTCTCACTAGGCTGTAAATAATAAGCAAAACAATTAAATAAATACTTAAACTGTTGTAAATTAAACTGCATTCCATTGTTTTGTTTTTTTTTGTTACTGTGTGTTCATCAGAGAATGGCATTTACTTTCTTTGCAAGTTTGACCAAAGAAAAAAGAAAAGAAAAAAAGTACCTGAGCAAAAACTGCACACATGCTTCACAGACTTTCTTTGACAGCAACCTACTTTCAAAGCTTTCACTGACCACCCAATGGTTTATTCAAGAAATGCCGTCCAACTCCATAAAGCTGGTAGTACTGGAGCTTTTTTGTGAAGTGATGCCAAATCTGTTAAAAAGTTCTAGACAAGAAATGCAGTCACAAGAGCTGACCGCGTACAATACCGGTCAAAAGTTTGGACACAAGCTTGGGTTTTTTTCCTACATTTTAGGACAATACTTTTTTTTTTACACAACTATGAAATAGAATGTTTCTCACATATATAAAATAACACATATTTAATTAGATAATTAAGTAACAACAACAACAAGTCAATGAAGAAGGTCAGTTCTTCTGGAATAGTTCTTGCAAGAACACTATTGTCAGGTGCGTTTGCAAAACCTCTCATGAAGACCATCCCAGGAAAGCAAGACCAAAATTTACCTCAGCTGCAGTCATTCAATTAAGAGGTGAAGAGCAGCTCAGATTATAGTTGTTATGAAGGTGTTACAGAACAGTAGCAGACACATCTCAATATCAAATCTTCAAAAGAAAATGATTGCATATTTTGAATGCATTATTTTCACAACTTAGACAGAAATAAAAAACAGGAGAGACCACGGAACTAGAAGCTGTGTCCAAACTTTGACTGGTAGTGTATAATCCGATCATTTGAGACGCGAGTGTAAACAGAGAGGTTTACTACACATGATAAACAAAGCTAAATAAAGCTCAGGGTTAAAGTGTGTGACAAAGACTGAGACAGAATACTATACACAACTCAACAGTTCTTGAATCTGAAACACAGCAATGGGAAATGTAAACGAAAGCATTGGCAATCTTCAGCATTTTTAGTTACCGTTTCTGTCCGCGGCGTCACAACCACCACTCGCTCAGTTTGCACCTTGCATGTTATAAAACGTTCCCCGCAACCCATAATACAGCATAGTGCTGTTTAGTTTGCACACTTGGGTGAATCAGGGTCAATTCATGCTCTCCATATACTCCAACCAGTCTAGCGTGAGCTGTGTTTATCTTTCAGGCAGCCTCAGACTTAGCGTACTTGTACCGGCATTAATAATCTCTCTCATTTTTAATACTTTTTTAATTCATCAAAGATCATTACGCTTTTAAACAGCAAAAGAAACATAAAAAGTCTTTTGGTTTGCAAGTAGATCAGAAACAGAACATGTAAACACAGTCTATGATCGAGCTGTTAATCATACTGTATGTGGACTGTTTTGTGCAACGCGATTTCCGATTTGATCCGATTCCGTAGCAGCGTCTGATTTATTTTAGGCAACAGGCTTTGTAAGAAGCTAATAAGCATTAAATTGCTGTGTGACGTGTTTTTCATTGTTTAAATGTCATGTCTTATACAAAGCTATAACTCACAAAGCTGTATAATAATACAACATGTCTCATACATACTGCTAAAAAGCTTTTTCCTGCCACTTTTCTGCACCTCACTCCAGTCCAGTAGGTGGCAGCATTGTACCAAACACGCAGGGACTCAAAAGAAGAAACAGCAATACTCTCTCAAAACACAAGTATTGTGTATGATGTCTCTGTATGCTGGAGCATAATTATTTTCCTTTTCCTGGAAAAAAGAGACCAAATTTGTTCCAACATGACAGGGTCCCTGTGCACAAAGTGAGATCCATCAAGACAAGGTTTGCCAAGACTGAAGTGGAAGAACTAAAGTGTCCTGCAACTCAAATACCAACATTGGTGAACAACTTCACCTGCGAGATTAGTTTCGGAGCAGGATGTTAAAAATGAAGTTGCTTGGCCCTTTAAAGCATCAGAAATACCATTTGGCTGTACTTGTAGATGAGGACACTTCTTGGCGACTAAACCTCATAGCTGTAAAATCAGAAAAAAAAACACCAAACCTGATTACAGTGTAGACACCTGGGATTCTTCCCCAACTAATATGGTCATGCATTAAGAAACCACGCTAGTCCAGTCTAGTGGAAGGTCACAGAACAATAACCAAATTTACTGTTACTGTTAAAAATGACTAATTTCTAGCTCATATGGTTACAAAGGTACGAGTCTGTATAAAGCCTGTTATGCTAGAGAGTTGTTTGTGAGTCAAGGGGGTGTGCTTTAGGCCCCTTGCTATAGGCATCCTTCTCGTTACATGGCAAACTCACAGACACAGAGCAGGCATCCAGCTTTCACTTTCAACAAATCCATCAGCACCCCTGTAATACTTTTACTCCTATAATTAAAATAATACATCAAATTAAATGCATATCAGAGCAACTGTACATGCTAGAGCTTTGGTTTTTTTCGATTTGGTTGAGTGAGGAGGCTTTAGAATTGTGGGATGTCATGTTGTTTTATTTGTGCATTTCAAAAACTGAGTGCAGCATTGCAGTTTTTTCAAACTGATCCAAAAGCGTTAATTCCTAAGACTAAATAATTTAAAAGTTGTTGTTTTCTTAGGTCCCAAACGATGCTTGACAAAGGGTCTCCATTTAATGTTCAAAACAAGGCAGAAGACCCGGCTCTCCAGTACGGCTGCACAATTCTTGGGAAGATGTGAATTATTATTCTTCCCCATGCGAACCGAGTTCATGAATCTATCACATGACTCAATTTTTCAAAAAAGGAAAACATTTATTGCAGGTGGTACGGTGGTTAGCACTGTCGCCTTGCCTTACACCTCCAGGGTCCGGGTTCGATTACTGCTTCGGGTCTGCGTTGAGTTTGCATGTTCTCCCCATGCTTGGTGGGTTTCCTCCCACGGTCCAAAGACAACATGCAGGTTAGGCTAATCGGTGTTCCCAAATTGCCCGCAGTGTGTGAATGAGTGTGTGAACATAAAAATAAAACATAAAAATAATGATAACTTGCTATTTACTTATTTTATTCACTTCAAGTGATTAACTTCAAAGCTGTTGAACGGAAAATTTACAACAATAAATCAAATAATAAATACAGTACTTCATCATCGAATGCATGTCTTCATTTTCATCAGCACAGAATTTCTTAGGTAGTTTGTAATTAAGTACATAGTTTACAGTATTGAATTCATCATTGTCTAACACCTTTTTGCTCGATCGTGTCATACTCCTAGTACAATTCTACGTAAGTTAGCATTCAATATGTTCACTGTCTCTGTGTAACAGCTAGAATCAAGTTTCATGAACTAATACAGTTCGTTATATCCCATTCAGAACTGTACATCCCTGTCTCTGTACAGACATTAGAATATATTTTGCTTTTACAAAATTACCGTTTAACTTCTGCTGACAAAAATAATACTGATAAACACTAATGCATGCGTTGATAAACGTGACACCAGAAGAGAACGTGATGCTCTGACACATAGGCATTGAGGAACACACGGAGCACGCAAGTAAACATCCAGAAGCATCCAAGTAAACTGACTAGTCGGTTTAGGTTTACCGCCTCGTTACACATCACGTGAGTGACAGCGGAACGCCGTAAATGAGGAAGAGAGATGAGAAACGTGATTGAGCTCTGTGATTTAATGCTGAGTCATTCGCTAATCTCTGGCCTGATTGTATTAATTAATAGTGTTTGTGTTACACTGTGTGATGGTGACCAATGAGGATGACTGATAAAGCATCTGGGACTGTCATGAACACGTGAACGCAGTCTGAGCTGAATGCAGGGAATACATGCAAGTGAATTGCCAGCATTCAGGAATGGAATAAATCGAGGTCCTTATTTATTTATTATTTTTTCTCCCCACGATGCATCAGTGAAAGAGATAGAAGTAGTTTCTTGCTGATTCATTGCCTGTCCCACTATGCAATGCAGTTCATATTCTATTGGCTAGTTCGGGCCATCGTTGAAGTGGTTAATTATTTACGATCTGCGAAAGTTTTCCTGAGGTAGTAAAGATTTTCAAGCTGTTCGAGATGTTGGCATGTCTCGTTCTGCAAGCGGACAAAAGGGAGTCAGGAAAGCAAGGGCTCTCGGAGAAATCCTCATAATTTGTTTTGTGACTTCCTTCTTTAGCACTGGGGTGAATGGCTGAACGTATTAATATAAAATGTGTGCAAAAACCGTCAGTCTGATTCTGTAAAAAAAAAAAAAAAAAAAAAAAAAAAAAAACTGACAGCACCAGATTCCTGATGCTTCATGCCCCATCTGCATTTTTGTCATAGTAAAAAAGTTCAATAATAATAAGTATAATAATAGTAGGAGTACCCAGAGTTGTTGGTTGTTCTCACTTGCCTTCATAAACCACCCCAGGAAAAGCGAACAGATCAGCATATCCTGCAAATGTCGTATACATGCACTTATCCTGACATTACATGGCACATGAACATTATTTATGGTACTAGATAATAGATACTAGGGATACAACTAGAGCACATTAAATATGATTATTGCATTATGCATCTGCAACCCTATCAGCATGTACATGGATGTTTCATGAACATGAATTAAAAACCCCAGTGAGCATTGTGTCTCAGAAATAATGTAGATTATTTACATGGATATTAACGGACACTTGCGTTGAAACGACACGAGCACTCTTCAGCCTCAGCGATCTGAACTGAAACGTGTTGTGGTGTACAAAGAAACCTCGCGATGCGCTGTAGTACTGCAGCTCTGAGTCACCGTGACAGCATGAGTAGCTCTAAATGACAGTGCAAGTGCACTTTCTCGCTCTCTTTTAGGACGCCCAGTGCGTGTCACACGTTGCAAGATGTAAACAACACCCTGCAAGAGCAGCAGGAGGAAGGACGGTGTGCACATCACCGATTCTGAACAGCAGCCGCAGCTGCCGAGATAAAGAAGCTTAGCGCACGGATGCAAAGCTGATCTGAACAACACCGCCTGCACACTCCAACTTCCTGAGTCTTCACTGCAGGCTGAGAGCTGAATCAGTTCCCATGGGCTGAAAAAGACAACAAGCTTGGATAGACTGGACGCAGTAAGTGTCGCCCAGCCTGGCTAACGTGCAGACACCTGCTACGAGTGTCAGGGAAGGAACACTGAAGCTGAGCAAAATCTAAATAATGATTTTGCTAATCTTAACATCTCTCCTGACCCACTCACTCACAGCTACTAGCACTTGCACGTGTTAAACAAAAAAAAGAAAGAGGAGACAACAATCCTTGTGACATTCAACTAAAACATGTAACAACTTATAATAACCACCAACTAGAAAAAAACTTCATTCAGGAACTCCTATTCTGTAACTTGAGATGGTCTCTTCAACCCTGAGCTCAGCAAGTGACAAAGTGCTCGTCATTAATGAATTTCCAAGTTTCCTGACTTCCCACTTTAATAGGAGATCAAATACAGCGCAAGCAGCTGGTTTTGCCACATCTCGCAGCAAGAACTATAACCACTTGCTCCAATCACTGGAGATCAGTCTTTAACACTGGCGGGTAGTTTCGTCCCAGTCTTCTTTTCAGATTTGATTTGATGATTCAGCCACACTGTAGAGCATTAAAGTACTGCTACAGCATCTCGACAGGGTTCGGAGTTCTCAAGGTCAAGGCTTTGATTAGGCCACTTCAAAATGGAGAGCTATTGAGAAGTGGACTTGATCTTGTGCTTCATAAACAAGACATTCTAGTTCAGGATTTTCAGCCTAGAACAGAATTCATGACCTCCTCAGATATAGCAAGACCCTAAAGAAGCAAACGTCATCACTCTACCACCACCACCATCACGAGTATGAGGGAGTCATTTCTATTGTGGAAGCCCGTGTTCACTAACGGACAACATGGCATGTTTAAGGAATTGATTGGTTGAAATACAAAGGAAACCAACCGATCATTGACTATAATCAATGATCATCCCATCGATACTTGTTATTATCCATTTGACTTAGCGACAACTCAAAAAGTGATAGGAATAAATACAATGGTCACCACTGGCGTCCAGATGGTTCCTAGCTGGACTACAGATGGAAGGGCGGATTGAAGAAAGTAATTAGGGAAAGATGTGCAGAACTGCGATCAATAAATCCACCTATTTGTCATTTAAATCATTGGCCATTGTTTTTTTTTTTTTTTTACCAACACAAGGAACAATTTCTCTAATTTCACTTCCAACATACACGATGCTTGTTTAGGGACCAAACATGGAAAAAAAATATATTTTGCACCGAGTTTATCCAGTTGAACATCTGTTAAACCTTTAAAAAGAGTGTGAGCCATACTCTCTCTTTTTTCTGGAAGAAGTAACTTTACTTGAGGGAATTCTATCACTTAACTGCGTACACACTGGCTGTGTGATTGTTTCGATTTTACTCCAAAATTTCCATTTCTGGCCACCGTCATTTCCCGGGGGAGCGATCTCGGTAGTGATTCAGAGTCTGGTTATCGTTTGTGTTTGTTGATGTCGGCAATGGATTTACTGTTGCAGTGTAATTTCATTAATACAACACTGTGGGACTCTTTTTTTTCGACATCTAAATTGTTCGTTTGGAGTGGATGACGGGACGTGTGCTTGACTTTCAGCTGTGCGTATGAGGCGGCGAGACACAGAGGATCTGTCTGCGATGCTGCTTTACATCATGGACATCTGTTTGGGTGATCATGTTGTTTTCTCTATAACGTTTGCTGTCACTTCCAATCAAATTTCCATCAAATACTATAGTGAGATTCATACAGTCCAATAAAGAATAAAAACCAACAATTTTTTCATTTTTATTTCAGTGATTAACTTTCTGACAATAAACAACACAGCAGAATTCAAGCACAATCTGCACAATTTCAAGTTCCTTTAGTCTTTATTACAACCCCCCTCATTACGTCTAATTAAAAAGAAAAAAAATTGTTTTTTTTTGGATTAAAAATAGTGCTGTTAGGATAAATAAATACTCTGCATCAAAAATGCTTTTAACATCAGTCCTCGTACGAAGCGTTAATTGTTAAGGCAGAACTATTACATAAGATTTTATTAAAGAGAAATTATTCCTTTGAGATTCAACTGAGTATCTGTTGCTATTCTTCTCCATTAAATCCATCAAAACAGTTTTTCTTGCTTTTTTTTTTTTTTTTTTTTGAAAGAAAGCTGACGGTTCTCCTTGATGCTTGAATTAAGCAAGATGCTCCCCATTCAGACATCTAAGTTTTGGGCCATCTGTCAGCTTCAGTTAACAAAAGGTTAACAAGCAGGCTATTTGTTTACACAGGGTCGTGACGTAGCCCATCCTGAGCAGATGGTCACAAACCTAGGAAAGTTCAACAAGGCAGTTAGCTCAAGAATAAGGCGTAAACTGGGAAGAGCACGGAAGCTGTACTCCTGGAAATAGGACATAATTATCCTACTGTGTGTGACCGACGGTACTTAACGTATATCCCCCCCTATAATCACTGCATAGGCCTACAGCGGAGAAACATAACCAATGTTTAACTTTTAAACCCCTGGATATCTGATAGAATGTACAGATTAATAGTGACCAAAAGATTCAGAGCTGTGGCGAAAAATATTTGGAAAAAAAAAACTAGTTTTAATAAGCATAAAACATAATTAGGAAGCGCAAGCACTATAATACTTTATCACAAGACAAATGAACGCTAGGAAGATTGAAACTGTATTTGAAAGGAGATTAGGTAACTTTCGCCACCCCCAAGAAAACACTACAAAAGAAGGGGATTTCCTGACAGCTTTAATTTTCCATCATCTTACACTTTCAGAAGGCTTCAAATGCACCTGGAGAAATTTCCCTTCGAATTATGCAACTGAGGCTCGTGCGTTCTGCTTCTCATTGCCCATTTACCACATAGCTCAGACCGAGTCTACACAGGCAGTATGTTCCAGCACCTAACACCCACACAACTGGAAAAACGTGGCCTCAAGAGAGAGGCGCGGGTTGAGGCAGAAAAAAAAAAAAACTGAAAAAGAAACAACCAACAACAAAGCCATGCCACATGCTAGGTGTAACGTAGGACATAAAAATTAAAGACGAAGCCCTCTGCACACTCAAATGGCCGACCCCCACCCAACCACCCACCCTACAAACCCTGAGCGAGAAAGTAGAATAAAGCCGTGGATGGGAGTGCATGTGTCCCGGCGCTGTCCCTGAGGGAGGAGGAGGAGGAGGAGAAGGAGGGCTTGGTCTTCACCCTTTGATATCCACGCCTGTGCTCTTTCAGCCGCTTGCGTTTCTTAAAGGCTGGAATAAAAGCAGACACAAAGCTTCCTGCTATGATCCACACGCTGTCTGGGGGAGACAGACCCTCTCCACATAAATAGGCCAAACACCTGCTGGACCTTTTCCCTCCGCATAAAGCTACACCATTCGTTTGAAACCAGTGGAGCAAAGCATTCATTTGTTGTATCTATTCAAGTCGACTTTTGTACAAGGCCTTGACAGTGATCTACATTCTACTTTGGGAACCAATGCCTAGTCTGGATACTAAAGAGACAAGATCTAAAAAATAATAATAATAAAAAAAACTCTTTAATGATTCAGCAAGAGTCACATTTCAAAAGACAATTTTGTGCTTAGAGGAAAATACCGCCTTATAGTTGAGTAGATGACTGGACCTGTCTTATAAACTTGTTATAATCCGTGTTGACTTTAAACAAGGCATTTGAAGTAAACTGGATGACAGAAAAGCTTCAGAGAATGAAGGAAATAACGCATCAAAAACTATGCTCTCTACAACATACATTCAATTCTTTTCGGATGTAGCAGATGAATAAGATTTTCAAATTAAGACCCTGCCTGTTTTTATTTCTTTCTTGTGACATTTTTGTCATCATTTTAATCAAAAACAACAAACCCAAATCGCACTTCTTTGGTGTACTCTCACTCAAAAAAAAACTTTGATAAAACTTTTCATTAAGATCCAGCCGGAACAAGAAACAGAATTTGAATCCGGGAGTCTGTGTCCTTCTGCGTACGCTGGCCTCAAGCTGCTATGTGCGCTCAGCAGGCCGTGATGATCCGGAACAATCCTGGCCCGGGCCCGACATCCCCCTCTGAATGAAACCACCACACTGTCGGTGCAACTTCCGTATGCTACAAGAGCCACTGGGATCTCCTATTCTTATTTTTACCCATATGTACTTTCAGTGTCTGGCTCGAGCAGATGGAGACGATGCTTGGGGTCCCTTGTTCTGTACTCTCAATTACTTACAACTAGAATTGCCCTGTATTTCTGTTTAGGAAAATGAAAAAATAAGAATAATGCAGGAAGAATGATGGTGCGCTCAAGTAAAACTTAATTTGAATGTAGACTTTCAGACATATGACAGGTTTCTTATTATGAAAGCACTGTTGCTTAGCAACTGGATAATATGGAAGTTGAGCATATGCTAGACAATGACGCACAAACAATGAAGATAGCTAGGGCAACTTTTATGCAGACAATTTAAAGAATGACACTGGGAATTAAACAAAATCTTAACATTTTCCCTAAAATGTGTTGAAAAACGACTAATTAGTGATTCGTTCAGATCCAGTCACACTGTAATTATCAAATCATTAGCATGAAGCACAAACACAACTGCTATGCCAGGCAGCATATTGAGGAATAAAAGCATTAAAGCTTTGTCGTAACTCCTGAACTTATTCTGACAAGACCATCCCATATATAGACGGCATTCAAAATGAATTATATAGTTTATCGTTTATGTGCAATTGTGATGTGCTATGTGATCGTATACATATTCATTTCCTTAACAGGCCTAACTAGAAAACTTGCTTGCCATACATGATCCCCCTTTTTTTTGTAATACATTTGCTACTAATCTGACAAACGTCAAGCCCCAGACACTTGTATTTACCTGTGAAAGTGCTAGTTTACTGTCAGTTACCCAGGCTTGTTGGCTACATGCTTAGTTAGATAATAATAGAACAGAAGAGAGCCCAGGAGTGTGTTCATTCGAAAGTCATTCACCCAGGCATTTTAGATTTCTGGCAATACATATGCACAAATCCTGGCATTATAATTAGAGATGTTCCTGAGCACTTTAGCACATTAAGGACAAGGAGAAAATCCATAAAACAATTTATTCATCTATATCTGGATCCCATGTGCTGTAGATTTGGTAAATCTTATTGGACGGAAGGAGATAATGAAATTTATTTTATATAAGGTCTGGGAGTAGCGCATTAAAAGTTTGCAAAGCAAAGCCCAGGCTTATGCACTAAAAAAAAGAAACGAAATTAATTCGTAATTAAAGGCTAACAAATATGCAGCAGACATTTATTTGACATTTATGCAAGAAGTCTCCTGTGTCAGCACTTTGCAACAGTCACAGGTACATCAGTTTTCCGACACAGGAAAACTGTCCTCAGGAAAGATGACTTTTTGTAACCCAAGCTGCATTTTTACTTTCATTTAAGCTTCCAAGAGAGAGAGAGAGAGAGAGAGAGAGAGAGAACGACAAAGCTGGGGAGGGTATGATTGCATGCTGTTAAAAAAACAATTGTGTTGCTTATTAATAAACCAAACATCAGCAATCTGCTGTGGTATAAAAGGAACAAAATCGCTTACATTTACAGCTGAGCAGCTGAGGGTTAAGGGCCTTTCTCAAGGGCCCAACTTGCTTCAAGATTCCCTTTACTGTCATTGTACTAGTACGAAATTGAATAAGTGGTGCTGGGGTTTGAACCTGGGACCTTCCATAGGTCTAGCGGTTAGCACTGTTGCCTCACACCTCGAGGGTTCAAATCTCACCACGCATCTCTGAGCATTGAGTCAATATGTTCCTCCGGGTACTCAGGTTTCCTCCGATTTCAGTGGTATGTTTCTCGCCTGCCATACGGAAGGGCCGGATTCAATTCCCAGCCAATGCCCAAAGCACCCAGAACAGTCCCAATCGCGGATAAAACAGGAGGGTTGCGTCAGGACGGGCATCCGGTGTAAAACCTGTGGCAAGTTGTGTGCGGATCGGATGGTCGACCGTGGTGACCCCCTTTGCCAAAAGACCAACAACTCAGGTTTCCTCTGACGGTGCAAAGAACTGTTTGATGTGCTGTGTGTGTGAGTGTGTGCATGTGAATGTGCACCAACTTGTCCTACAGGATAAGCTTGTGATGCAATTTGTGTATCAGACTCCAAAATCAGACTTTTTTTTATTTATACATGTTTGCATTTCAGGTGGTAAAATGTTGCAGTTCATCTCTACTCCTATAGGTGTCTTCCTCTAATCTATTCACACACTGCCGGGCAGCACAGTGTCCTGTGTGGTAGGAGAGAATCATTTGCTGTTTGTTTGGAATTGTAACAAAATGAAAAATATATATATACTAATAATATTGAATTGAGATATTTATAAAATTGCAATATTAACAGGATGGCAATGCAAAACGAATCAGCACCTAGGTATCGTGATAATATCGTATTGATAATATCGGTCCCTAATATCCTAATAAGCAGTATGCAGAATAAATGGATGGAGGTACCCTTGCTTTGAGCTCACTGATTATTTTCCTATAACTGCATGCACCCAGATAGTAAGATGGCCTATTCAGCAAACCCATGCAGCAAAAAAAAAAAAAAAACAAGACAATCGATGAAGGAGTAGCAGTTTTGTTTAGATATCTGCACGCTTCCGTTCTGAGAGTGATGCAGAGAGAGTGTGTGTGTGTGTGTGTGTGCACTGCCCCCTCATCACTCAGGAGGAAGATGGGAGCTTGCTTCGTAACAGTACACACCCCCCACACGCACGAGCTCCGAGCAAAGGCACGCTGTTATTGGAGCTTTTCGCTGTGCAAACCCCACTGCAATGCTTTAATAGTTCACCTTAAGCGCCATATCACACTCTAAAACCCCTACTTCCCACATCCGTGCTAATATAACTCGCAATTCGTATCAGAGTGAATTCATATTGTTACTACGCAATACGTGCTACGGAGGAAAAAAAAAAACATGTCCACCTCCCATTTTCCTGCGCATCATCAGTACGAGCTAACAAGCTAACGCTAGCATAAACAGGCAACCCTGTTTTTTTTAATATATATTTTTTTTATTTATTCATTTATTTGTTTGTTTTTAAAAACAGAAATGGAAAGCAAATCACGTTAGAAGAGTGAAAACATGTCTTAATATGAGCAAGTGAAGAGTTTATGTTTGTACTGTTTATGAAGTCCAGCCTGCTAACTGAGAGAAACCAGTAGAAAAATAATGGCAGCTGTGTGTAGCTAGCTAGTTAGCATCATCGCGCTTTCTGCACGCAGGGCCCGGATGAGCCCTTAATAACCAGCTTGTTACTTCGCTAATAACTACATCATTATTTGTTCTTGTTGTTTTATTTTTTGCACAGAAAAGAGCCAGGTGATCTGATTATCATCTCCAGAAAACCCCTCTGTATTTCTGAATGAGTCTAGTACTGAAATGAAACGTAATAAACAAATAAACAGACAGGTTTCCGAGAAGAAATGTTTCACAAGCTGTCAGAATATGAATCATTCACAACTTGGGGTTTATTGCTACAAATACCGCTTAAAATCATAAATGCTTGTTTTTTTTTCTCTCTGGCGTCTGTATGTTATGCTTCTCGAGTCACTTTAAGATGGTTAAGCTAAGCACTGAGTAGTAAGCTAACTACTTACTCAAATACCAAAAATGAAAATAAAAAATACCCACTATTAGAGACACAGTCAGAGAACAAAAATCTTCACCGTTTGTATCATGTTTTATTTGTAAGCACTGATAATTTGACTACACAACTCCACACGGGCTGGGATAGTGAAATAGCAGACCTGCTTGGTGTTTTTCTGTCTCCTCTTTGCTAGTTATCTTTCTCATGTAGCTTAAATTTAGAGTTGTCTATTACACAAAGTCTGTTAGGCCACTATGTACTTACCACCCGTTTTGTTTGAACCCTAACACCCGTGCTTAGCAACGTTAGGGCTAACCAAGAAGTAACTATGGCTATATATTCAAGTCTATTCTGTCAAAACATTGAGGATGTCCTCCTCTCCACGGGCCAATTCCCCTTGGTCTACATTTTCTGAAGCTACACGAACCGCCATTAGATGCACCTGCACAAGAAGTTCATTCAAAAATATTCACGGATTTATTTAGTGTCCTGTCTGATACGCTGTCAAGCTCTCACCAAGTTAGCGATCATGCGATTAGCGAGCTAGCGAGCTCTGTTAGAGAGGAAACCAGCACATGGATGGGGAGGCATGTGCCTGCTGCGCAGCAAAATAACTGTTAAGGCTGCGTGTTGCAGCAGTCAAGGTGGAAAATTCGAACTAATCCAGCAAAAGATCCCCGAAAGCGAAACACTAGCCAGACGAAGGACGGCGTCTCTCTTACCTCTTCCCCGCTGCTTGAGCCGCTCGACTCGCCCAAAACATCCCGAAATTTCTGCAGGTTGCTGCCGATCGCGGCGGACACTTGCACCGCCGCGTCGAACCCGGGCCCGAGCCCGCTCGCGGTCGAATGAGTTCCCGCGCCATTTCGGAGGGAAGCCGTGACCCGGATCCGGCCCGCTTTTCTCCCACTGCCCGAGTTGCTGCTCCCTCCGGGCCGAGCAGGGAACCGCCACCGACAGCTGTGCGCCATTTTAACACTCTGCCTGCCTGCCCTCGGATCAGGGAGCTCGGTGGGCGTAGCCCCAAACCAGCGATTTCAACGAACTGCTACTTTCGTCAAGCGGCGAGACTTCAGTATGCAGGTTCCGGGGTGGCTGTAAACATGGACCCCGATTTCAGATGAGAGAACGCTCAATGATGTCTTACACAGGTTGTGTACTGATGTCCCCAAGACCTGCGAATAAATAACAACGCCTTCCATAACGCAGTTATGTATTAACACAGAGATATAGATATAAAAGTAGAGCTCAGTTTTCAACCCGAGGCCACTTTTTAATACTTTTTCCCCCCTTAAGTTGGATGGAAAATAAGATAAATTAATTTAATAAAAACAATTTCTTTAAAGCCTGCATTAATCACAGGCGCATTAGACTTCTAAGAAAATTCCATGGCAACAGACCGCACTGATAAAGTAAGTAGTGTGAAATGTTTTGCAAATATTTAGCAAACATTAAAAACCCAATTACTAATTATCTAATAACACTATGTTGTCCATGCATATTAATAATACACTAATAATGACTGACTGCTTCCTGTTACAATATATAGATCATGACAATGAAAATGCTTAATTACATTAACAAGCATGATATTAAGAGCAACCTGTCAAATCAGTGTATATATAAATAACGCTTTACCTTCATTAGGAAATCACATTATCTTCAGATTTATCACAGACCATGTCAGAAAATTTTTTTTTACTTTTCTGTTAAACAGAAAAAAATGCAGCAAAATAATAATAGTAAAATAAAAGTACCAGAATTATTATAAAGCCGATTATCTTTTTATTTTTCAACACAAAGACAAATGTGATTAAATAACTCATGAGATTCTGCTAACTGATGAACATAAGGAATTTTAAGCACGCTTTCTATGCCAGCATATAACAATCATCATCATCATCATCATCATCATCACCACCATGACCACAGACTACATTCAGACCAGACTTCAGAAGGGCATCATCGATTATAAGAAAGATGATGTTCTTGGTTTAAAGTTTGAGGTCGAACCAATGAGGACATCTACAGTTTCTCGGTTTCACACTGAGGTCATTCCATGTTTGGTATACGATGAGCCACAGTAACTGAAAATGTGCAGTCTGACTCATGGTTTCATGGAGTAAAGGTACAAACAAAAGTAATCCTTGTAGTATGCACAGAGACATTAAAATCATTACAGCATTATTAAAATGTAACAAAACTATGATACATCATCCAGGTAAAAGAAAAAAAAAACACTTCATTTGTCAAAAAAAAAAAACAGTTAAATGCACATGTAGCAAGGGGAAAAGATGCATGTGTAACTATAGAAGTATAAACCTTTTTTGTCACATTTACATTGCAGCACATTTCTTCACATATCCCAGCTTATTAGGCAGCTGGGGTTAGGACACAGGGTCAGTCGTGATTCGGTACCCCTTGAGCAGTATGTGTAAAGAGCCCAACTGTGGCAGTTTGGCGATGCCGGGATTGAACCCCTGACCTTCTGATTAGTAACCCAGATCCTTAACTGTTGAGCCATCACTGCTCTATATACTTAGCATGTACCTAGTAAAATCAGGATTACAAACACTAAATCTAAACACACGGTTGAAATTGATAATTGCAGTAAATCAATAAAACAATTTATTAGAATTCTGTACTTACGTTGAAAAAGAGACAGCATACTGTAGCAATACTGTTTCAAACTGATCACACAATGACCATAAGCAGAATGTGTTTATTTATTAAACTTGCTTTCCTTAAATCTATGTAACTATAAGTTTTTTATTATTTTTATTATTTTCAAAGATCTTTATATTGTCTGTACATACAATTCAAAGTAAATCTCTGCAAGAAAAAAAATCTTTACAAGGCAGAAAGCAAGATGGCAGGTATTATGAATAATTTGTTGCAGCAATATAAAAGCTTGCCACGCAGTCTTGATATCACTACCGACAATGGTTTTTTGAACAGTTGTAAATTAAACCAAATTTAAGACAGATGTGAGTTATTTGAATATTCTTCTACCAAGAATTTTACACCATGTTAGTAGTTGCTGCTTCTGTAATGAATGAATATTTTCTGTGTGTTATGTGACTTAAATGTGCATGGATAAGGTGTGTGGGTGTGTGTGTGTGTGTGTGTGTGTGTGTGTACGCTAGCCACTGGGTCCCATCTGCACACCCCGCTGCTTATGTTCAGCTAGCCACTGCATGATCTGTTGCTTAAGCTCCTCATTGGGTCTGATCTGGTCCATGGTGAGTGGACTGCGGTTGAAAGGATCTGTCTGATCACTACAGGGAAAAATAAATAAATAAACAGAAATCAGACTGTGAAGCTAACAACATGGGAATGTACAGTACTGTACAAAGTCTTGAGCCACCCTTCATTTCTTCATTTTTAATTATTGTGTAGGTTAAATTAATCAACACGTTTTACTGTGACAGGCTGCAAATTGCCTCAAGATACAACTGAAAAACTGTTATATATAACAATCTCAGCCTCAACCTCATTTCCCATCTCTGTTCTAATCACTCAGCATCACCAGCATACTAAACATCGACCTGATCATCTGCAATGATTTTAATGCCTGAATGACTCATAAATCACTGTGTAGCTGAAGAAACAAAAAGCATTCCCCTGAAACTGGTCAGGTAGAGACTAAACTGAAAATTCAAAAAAAGCTGAAAAGTCCTCCAGGAAACCTTTACAGCTATTCCTCAAGACTACATTAAAATACAACAAGGTCTGGCTCTTTGGAAGCAAAATATGACTAAATGAGGGGTAACTCAATACGTTTGCACTGTACTGTATATGTGTCATAAACAGAATGTTGTGTCACACACCTAAGCAAGTGCCGTGCTATCGTTGAGCGATCGACTGTGACGTTGGAAGAAGGAAGAAGCACAGGATCGAGCATTAAGGTTGACATGATGGGATCCAAAAATTCATCTGGAGCATCGGAGTAGGTCTCCTCTTCCTGCTGATGTCGATCTGCCTGAGACTTTTTACGACACAAAGAGTTTAGTCTTTAAGGCAAACAATGCCAAAAACATTCATACAGCTGGCTGACCAAAACAATAATGTGTCAAACCTTTATTTTATCTGCCAGGAGGCTGAAAGCCACTATAATATCCCCAGGTTTGTTGATCTTCTTTAGGACTCGAACAGTTTGACAGAAAAGCGTGGGGGAATATGACCTCCCATCCTTTGGTACCGTGGCACAGAAGTTTTCCTCATCTCTGTACAGAAGAAACCTTTAGTTTAACGAAAGCTCTTGATGGTGGTGCCGCAGAACGTGCACATGTTAAATACACATTAAATGGGCTTACCCCAGGTTTAGGTAAATGGTACAGATGTCTGACACTAGCTGCTGAGGCTTGAAGTCAAATTCGCTGAAGTCTTTCACTTTCAGAGCACCCATCTTGGGTCCCACCAAGTGTTGCAAAAAGTAATTGAGCATGGAGATGATTCTTTCAGCAAGGAAAGGATGAACAAAGATGCTTTTGATTTCTGAGTGACAAAAAAAATAAACAATAAATTCAGACTTTTTAAACTAAAAAGATCTTACAGTCTTTAAAGAAACAAAACCTTGCCGTATATCCTACCAGACGTCAGAAAAGCCAGGGTGCCGATCGTCTCATTTGACATGATATTGTGGAAGCGAGCCAGCTGTCCGAACATCTGGAGACTGGACTCCTTCTCTCGGCGGGCGTCAGGAGCCAGACCCTCCCATTCACCACGGTCCCGCTCTATCTGAAGGAGCTTGATCTTACTCAGGTACTAAAGTGAATCAAATAATCATTTTCACATAGCAATATGAATATTAATATCTGATATGTGAGCGGCTCTATATATGTGCAGTGAATATAAAAATAATATACAATTACATGCACATACCTGTATGGCTTCATCTAGTAAGAAAATGGCATCATTCATAAGCAGATTTAGAAACCTCAAAAAGAGGGGCGGATTCATGGCCTCTAGATTTTCAGATGCGAAATCTGCCAAATTCTAAAATATAACAAAGCATGATTTTGTAACTTTTAACCTTTCAACTCAAAGTTAATCACAAAGCAAAGGTACAGTATTTTGCCCTCCTCAACTGCCATATACAAAAAAGAATCACTTATTTTAATGTTTGCACCTTAATGCTTTCTCTATAGCTCTCCTCTCCCCACATGTACTTCAGAATAGGGTACATGGGTCTTCTGTAATTAAACTTCTGTTCGAATTGGTGAGGATCACCTGCAGACATACATACATACATACATACATACATACATATATGCATAAATAAATATATAAACAACTGCAAATATGCAAAATCAGGCAATTCTAACTTGGAACTCACCGGTAAACTCAATGTCCACAAACACAGTGATGAGAGCCTCGGCTAGACGAGGTGCATGGCAGTAGGAGCAGAATGCCCTCTGTCGCTGGAACATAATAGTCTGGGGAGAGCTGGGTGAGACAGAATCCATATGTGGCATCACAGCCTCCAAGACCTCTGCCAGCTTTGCCCGTAAATGAGGATTTTTCATTCTGCCAGTTCACATATATAAATATAAATATGTTATAACAAGCAGATGATGCATGAGCATACACAGACAAATTTAAAAGAAAACGGTTACTACACCTCTCTACGTTTCCCATGTACACCGTGATGAAGTTGAGAACTTGCTCCAAACTTTCTGTGGATGACTCCAGGACTTCATCCGCAAATCGCCGAAGGAATATGAAGAAATCTCCCAGGTTCTCAGCAAAAAACTCTGCAAATCAAGATGTGACAATATACTTTAGTGATTGCTGAAAAAAACAAAAAATAATCCAAACAAAATCCAATGAGACAGAGGACTTTTTAATAAGGTGCTGGTGTTGTATGACCTGGCACGTAGCAGAGCAGGCTGTTCTGTAGTGAAGGAAGAGGGAAAGACAGGGGAATGTGCTCAGCCCCCTGGTTTCCCAGACTGAGTTGTATGAGCAGAGATGCACAAGATGCCTGCAGATTGAGGCAGTTCTGGAGCATGGCAGGCTGCGTGGCGGCAGCCTTGGTGGACAGGTAAACGGTCATGAGGCGCTCGAATTGCTCCCTCAGCTGCTCTGCCATCGGACCTCCGCTGAGCTGTGCCTCGCGCCATGTGCCCTGCAGCCGATGAAGCGACTGGTTCATTTTCACCATCTGATCGTGTAGTCTATGAGGAGAAATTTACATTAGTGTCTATTTTGGATCATGAATGAGGCTATAAAAAACAGGAATATGTCTGCATAATTATGTACAGAATCATTCAGTATTTCCATATATGATTTAAAAATGTATAAATAAATAACATTACAGGAGAATACATGAATGGCTGTAAAGAAATAAATATAGTAAAAGACAGACCAGATGGAAACAAAAAACCTAATGTAATGTTTATCATGTCTGCAATAATTATGTACAAAGTCATTCAATATTTCCATATATAACTTAAAAAAATAATCAATAAATAACATTACAGGAGAATATATGCATGGCTGTAAAGAAAAAAAATATATAGTACAAGACAGACCAGTTTTCAGATGGAAACAAGAAACCTAATGTACACTCCTGGGATTTACATAAAAATATAAAGGAGCGAGTGTGACAAAGTTACCAGAAGAACTCATATTCTCCAGCAAGCTCAGTAAAACCTAA
>JAQMYG010000003.1:21126948-21139250 GCA_030014215.1 Clariallabes teugelsi
GCACGAAGTACCTCTCATCCCTCCCCTCTGAGAGAGCTCGGCCAATCAGCTCTCTCTAGACCTCCGGCTGCGGGAGGTTACAGCATCATCCGGGAATCGAACCAGCGATCTCCGGATGATAGGGCGAGCACTTTACCACTGCGCCACTCGGAGAAGATTTTGTTTAACTTGTTTTAGTTTTTGATTAATGTTGTAACCAATTCATGTGTGAAAAAGTTCCTTACGCTCCCACACACACGCTTTCACAATCTGAGCTTTGGAATATGCCTGTGCCTTCAGGGAAGAAAAAACTTTATTATTGTGATAACCTGGTCATTCAGTACATTCATGTCAACAGCTGACTTCATTTTATTGCCACATAATGGTGCTGAGCCTAGACCTGACCAACTGAAGCAACCGTAGATCATAACACTGCCTCCAGAGACTTGTACAGTGGTCACTAGTCATGATGGGTGCTAAGTCCATTCTTTATGCTCACTAGCTAATTTTAGCATTTTTTTCAGTTTAGCTTCACTAACACATGGTTTTCTTATATGGCTATTTTGTCGCAATTCTGTGAATTCTCATCACAGTAAGGGCACTGGTGGCTCAGTGGTAGGTGTTTTGCCTACCATGCGGAAGGCCTGGTTCGAATCCCAGCCAGTGCCCAAACCCCAACTACTGGATCCAGTGCCGGTCCCAAGCCTGGATAAAATGGAAGGGTTGTGTCAGGGAGGGCATCCAGCATAAAACCTGTGCCAAACTTGTATGTGGCGACCCCTTGCCAGGAGCAACCAAGAGACAACAATCTGTGAATTCTCGTCACAATGTGTGTGTTCACTATTAAACATAGCTGTGATTTCTACTGTTGATTTTTTTTTATTATTATTATTTACAGTGCACCTTAACCAAGCATTTAAGTGATCCCTGATCATGGTCATTCATAATTTTTTCCTGATCACATTTTTTTTGTGAAGTTATCAGTTCAGCACTATCCCTCAGGTTTTAATAATGTGTTGATCAATTCTTAACCCAATTCCAGTATTTCCCAATTTCAGCAGTTTCCTTAAATTTCTTTTTTTTTCTTAAAGCAGGTCCTTCTGAAATGCCAGCATTTTTGGACCAGGCAGTGTATTCATAATAAATATTGTAGTTATTGTATTGTATTTAATGCATTAAGGCAACCGTTATATCTTCCAGCTACTGTATATAGGAGAACATATGCCATTTAGTGGTTCCAGTCTATTTTATCCGTTTATACAAATTTGTCTTGTGTTGAATCTGAAACCTGCAAGAAAAGCATTGCATACATAAGACAACAATAAAGAATGTAATATATTGTTTATCTATTCATTTATTGCTACCATTGAATGTGGTGTCCCTCTACAGGGTGTCTGAAAAGTCAGGAACCAATGAGAGTAAAACAATATACTGTATATATATCCTTGGGGTTGTATCCTTTATATTTACAAGATACAATATGATTTACATGTTCACATTTACATTTTCTCATTGGTTGTGTCATGTTTGTGTAGATTTCACTCAACAATGTTGTCATTGGTTTCTGCCTTTTCAGACACTTTGTACATGAAGGCCTATGGTTTTATCAGTCATTAATGGAAAACATTTTTTGCTGCATTAATGATACTCACTACTGCATCTTAATGAGTAAACCTTTTTTTAAATAAAGTGATTTATTAACTTAATTAAGTTAAACCTCTTTGGCTTCGAGAAGCTAATATTTGATTAAACTAAACTACAGAATTGTGCAAAAGTCTGATCACCCTTGATTTTTTCATATTACAGTACATTAATTTTATTCAAATTAAATTTAATTATGTAAATCATATTAAAGAAAAGGGAACACAAGTTTTAATGTGACAGGCTGCAAAGTGCCTACAGATTACGATTTAAAAAGTGGTTGTTTATATAACAACCTCATCAGCAACCTCATTTCCCCTCTCGTCTTTTCCAACCACTCAGCATTCAGCATCAGCAGTATACTAATCACCGGCCTGATTATCTGTTATCATCTGCACCTATTTCTCACTGGTTTATGCCTTACGTTAGATGATTTTTATGCTTGAATGATTCATAAGTCACTGTGTGGCTTAACAAACATAAACATTCCTTTGAAAATGCTCAGGTACGAGGACTGGACGGAAAATGAAAGCCAGAATTTTGGCGAGAATTAACCAAAAATTCGGAAGCCTAGAGAACTATTCCACAATAATATCTTGCTTTTTCTAAGCAAAATATGAAGGAATGGGGGTTGGATCAAGACTTTTGCACAGTACTGTATGCATGAAGAATCTTGTGTTTTATCAGTTTTGATCTTAGATATTACTGTATAACCAAATCAGTCAGCTCTTTGTGAGATTACTCAACAAAACTGTCAAAAAATGACTAAATCACCCTAGTTTTACAGTTTTCACATTACAGGGTTTAATGTTTATGATGCCATTACAGGGTCCAGTTTAAGGTTTCCACTCGTTTTTCTAAATGTTCTAGCTCCCACTACATCTGAGCTATTGTGCCATTGCTCAAACATCATTTAAAGGTCTTCTCTTACTGTATATGTGCAGTTTCTCACCTGTGTGCTGTTCACGCTTACATCCGAAGTGATCGGTACAACACTTGTTCTGAGTTTCTCAAACCCATCCTTGTCAACCACAAGCAGCATCAGTGAAGTGCCTCCCTTCTTAATCAGTGTGATCACCTCCTCAAAATGCTCATGCTCCACATTCTGGCCATTTACTTCCACAATCACATCCCCCTCTCGCAGCCCTGCCCTCTCTCCAGCACGCCCAGCTTCCACCTAGCATAGAAAACTTGAGTAAGCTTCAAATGCTTGCGAAATGAAACCGTGCAATAACATTATGGATAAAATGCCAAGAAAACAGATAAGAACCTGGCCAACGTAGAGCCTACACTCATTCTGACTGCAAGCCAGCTTGAAGCCAAATCCAGTGGCCTCTCTGTGAAGGGTGCACAATCGTGGACACGGCTGGTTCTTAGACTGAAGTGTGTTAGTGGGGAAACGCTCTTTTTGTGGAATGTATTCTTCATAAAACAACAGTGGTGAAAGGCCAAGCTGTAAACCACACAACCAGGTAATTAATGCTTTTATTCCACAAACATTACATTGCAGATAGCACCATACATCACAAAGGTGTTCAGTGGGGTTGAGATGAGGGCTCTGTGCTTTGAATTCTGGCAAATTATTTTCTTTGACATCATTTTGTGTACAGGGAAATTGTAATGCTACAAAATGCAAAGTCAGTCTAGTGTGCAGCAGTTTAAGGAAGACCTACATATGGTTGTGATTTTCAGGTGTCCACATACTTTTGGGTGTAGAAGGTATGTTATTATAAGCATACATAATGTGTTTCAGGGTTGAATTTGTAATTTGCATACATATGCCATTTTAAGTCCCAAAGCAACGTTATACAAAAAGTTATACATTTTAAGATTTCATTTAGTCCACTTAAGTTTGATTACAGCACAAAATGTGGTGGCCAGTTGATGTGTGAAAATGATTCCTCATGTTCTCAGAATCACTCTTTTAAGGTAATACCTGTGCCATCAGGGAGGAAACGATCCAGAAATGTGATAACCTGGTCATCTAGTACATTCAGGTCATCAGCTGACTTCATTTTATTGCCACATACTATAACATTGCTGAACCTAGATCTGGACCTGCAGAAGCAACCGCAGATGATAACGCTGCCTCCAGAGGCTTATACACTTGACGCTATGCATGATGGGTGCATTACTTCATGCACTTCCCTTCTTACCCTGATGCACCCATCACTCTGGTATAGGGATAATCTGATATTTTTGCTCCAAAGTCCAATCTGATTATCCTCACTAACAAGTGTTTTTTTATGGCTACAGCTGTTTAGTCCCAATCCTGTGAGTTCGCCTCATATAAAATGCTCTTACTTTTATCAAACACAGCTATTGTTTAGATGCTGTCTTCTACACTCTCAATGATCACTCAGGTTTGTTGACAGTGAAGTGATTGGTCGCTTTACATTTCAGGGACCCCTCATGTCTGTGTTTCCTTCTGGCTCTACCTTTTATTTATGCTGTCATAGTTAGTCCTGCCGGAGTCCCTGCCTGCACTCTGCACTAAATATACATTCACATTATACATTGTGTGACTTTGATCAGACCTAACTGTTATCTCTCCTACTCTTCTCTCTCCTCTCCCCCCTCTCTCTCTTTCTTTCCCTCATCCTGTCTCTTTGTCGAGCTATACATGTCGCTCCTGAGCTGCCAGTGATCCAGTGCTGTCTGACTCGTCCGGGTGTCCCGCTTCTGGTTGGAGATCTCGTCGCATAGATGCCCCATGTGGTCTGCCTGGAATGCGTGTGGTGACTGGGGACGGTACCACTTTTCCACGTAGACGGGCCTGGCCTTGGCTGTTCTCTGAGGACTTGTGACTGCAGTAACTCGATAGTTCAGGACTGGAGTTTCCTACAGTCTACCTGAGCCTCCAATAATGAACTGGACACCATATTAACTTAAACACATCTCCTCTTATACTGAACTTCCAGCCTCCTAACACACATGATGCAGATCAATCCCTGTTATCTGTTATCACCCAAATGAGGATGGGTTCCCTGTTTAGTCTGGTTCCTCTCAAGGTTTCTTCCTACTGCCATCTCAGGGAGTTTTTCCTTGCCACTGTCGCTGTCGTCCTTGAGTTGCTCATCAGGGACTATCATTTTGATTCATACACGTTCACATTTCATACAAACTTAAATAATTGTTTTGATTGTGTAAAGCTGCTTTGGGACAATGTCAATGGTTAAAACCAAATACAATACAAATAAAATGGAATTGAATTGAATTCCAGGATTTAATAATGCCTTGAAGGGTTCTTAACCCATTTCCAGTAACTTAAAATCTTCTTAGATGTTTTCTAAAAAACTTTTGACCAGGCAGTGTATATATGAGTGAATACGGATACAGATACCTGTGTGTAGTAGTCTCTGCCCTGAATAGAGATGGTAGTGAACGTGACCTGCTGACCACTTTGCCGTATTCTGCTGACTATGTCCTCATGCTCCAAGTTCTCCACCTGCTCTCCATTGACTGCCAACAGCAGATCCCCATCCTCCATCCCTGCTGCCTCAGCTGGACTGCAAGCGTCTACCTCTCTCAGCACATGAGCTATAGGGAGCCAAAACACATAACACGCACTTCATCACTTTGAGAGTCAATTCACACCGGAACAAAGGGCATGCCATCCAGAGTGCATCCTGACCTCACGCCCAGTGTTTCAAGGGTAAGCTCAGGATTCATTGCAACCTTGAACAGGATAAAATAACTACTGGAGATGAACGGATGAATTAATTTGTATCAAAGGGTACAAAAGTAACAGATAGGAAAAGAGGAGTAAATTCAATACGTTCCTTATGACTTGCATATTGAATCCCTATCTCGTTCGAATTAAAATCAAACTTTGAAAGCACATAAATGTATCGAATATCCTTTTACACTGTATTGCAATTTCCCTTCTCAAGAATGAGGGGCCTAAGCCAATGTTCCAGAATTACAATGCACCTTAAATATACAGTATAGTACATGGTGGCTCAAAAATCTGTAAACAGGTAAACAAATATATGTACTGTATTAAAAATTAATCATCAACTTCTCAGTGTAAAGAATCCCGAATTGCATACATGAGAATGAGGCTTATTTAATCTTTTGTTGTTAGGGTTGAAACCATCTTGTGTCTTAATAAAAAGAAACATTTAATAATGCATAAAAATGCCCATGTTTTCATTATTTTGGGCCATTATAATATCATAATGACCAGAATAAACAAACGAAGCAATAATTTGTGATACTTTTATAAGAATTCTTGACTCTTTTAATAAGAGAATTTTTCTCACCAATTTGTCCTTTAGTTAACTTTTCTTGTCGTAATAGGAACCCGTAGCCTTGTGGTCCCTGGGTAAGATGTAGGGTTTTTGTCTTGTAAGGCAGATTATGAGTACTGGCAAATTCAGGGAGAATGGTCAATCTTCGGCGTATATAGCTCTCTTCACTTCTTGGGTCTATCACCAAAATGGTCACATATTCGCCACATTTTTTAAACTGAAAAACAAAACAAAACAGCAGACGTTAGGAAAGACAGCAGGAATTTCTAAAAGTCTTGATCACTACCATGCTGACCAACCATTTTCATCAGTGCAGCATGTGTAAGTTTTGACACCATGACACCATTGATCCAGAGCAGATGATCTCCTGCCTGAACTCCTGCCCTCTGTGCTGGACCCTCACTCGCTGGGCTTAGATAATACTTTCCTCTCTCACCTGCACATATAAAAAAAACCATTCTTTACCTGGATACCCTCAGACAGATCAGATCAATATAGTGTTTTTTCAAGACTGATCTTCTTCTTATTCCTTTAAAAAAATAATAATAATCCATTCTGATGTACATCTACGAATAAAATACAATACCTTCAATGGGGATGATGCTGAGTCCCAGGCCAATACTAGGCTCTCTGTTAATGTGGAACAAACGAGGACGTGTGCAGCCTTCACCTCGATGAGCCCTGGACAGAGCCATAAGGTCTGTTCCGTTAGACACAGCTGTTTCATACTCTGCAGCACTCAAGACCAACAGACACAGATGTAAACCAGATGCTTGCACCTTCAGCACCACCTTAAAAAGAGACAACAAGAGCTGAATATAGCAAACCAGCATACAAAAATTCATTTGAATCAGGAATAATGAGTTGATTTTTTTAGTTAAAACTTCTACCACTTTGGTCCTCTGATAAGACAAGGGCATTGGTCTTTGTGCTTGGAATTTGCATGTCCTCCCAAAGCTTGGTGGGTTTCCTCCATGTTTCCTCATGCAGTCCAAAGATACACTATATGGACAAATGTATTTGGCCAAACCTGCAATGACATTGTATCCAAATACATATACTTCGATATGGAGTTGGTCCTATAACTTTTTTTGCAGCTATAACAGCTTCCATTCTTTATTGAAGGATGTCCACATGATTTCGGAGTGTTTCAGTGGAAATTCTTGCCCATTCATTCTGTAGAGCATTTATGAGGTCAGGCACTGATACGGGACGAGAAGGCAATCTCCGTTCCAATTCATCTCATAAGTGCTCAATGGGTTTGAGGTCAGGGCTCAGAGGGTTGAGGTTCTTCAGAACTCACACAGAACTCATTGAACCATTTCTTTATAGTCATTGCTCTGTGCACTGGGGCACAATCATGTTGGACTAGAAAAGGGCTTTCCCCAAACTGTTCACAGAAAGTTGGAAGCATAACATTGTCCAGGCATCTTGGTATGCTGAAACATTAGTAAAGAATTGACTTTCACTGGTGATAAGGGGCCTGATTAAAACACCTGAATGCTAAATAATTTTGTCAATATAGTGTATGTGGTCTCTGCTGACTGGAATTTTTCGATTGCCCAGAGTGTATGATTTATGTGAGTGTGTGTGCTTGTGCCTGGTTATGGATTGGCACCTCATCCAGGGTGCACCACAACCTGTCCCTTGTGGTAGGCTGCAGGCCCCCCTGTGATCCTACACAGGATATGCAGTATAGAAAATGAATGAATGGATGATAAAAAACACCAGCTGAAAAATTGTGAGTAAGATAAGAAGCATTTGTTATTTTGATATTTGGGGTAAGTTAAGTGGAAAACCTGAGTGTTATGCCAGGTTAAAAATGTTTCATTTTGACCTGACTATATATTTTGCAAATATGTACAATTGGCCTACTCTGCGTGTCTTTGGATTATGGGTGGAAACCAGCGTACCCAGAGAAAACCCAACAAGGATGGAGAGAAAATGCAAACTACACACCCTCGACACTGGAGGTCTTTACCTTTGAATGCTCTTTGTTGTCCACAAAGTCTTCATTGACCTCTAGAATACGGTCTCCATCTCTCAGGCCACTGCGCTTTGCTGCACTCCATGGGGCAACTTCTTGCACAACATGACCCCTGCAACCACTCTCTTTCCTCAGGTTGAAGCCAAAGCCTTGGCCATGCTCTCGCTTCAGCAGGCATAACCGTGGGCATAAGTCTGGCTCTGAGGACAGATTTGTTTCTTTGCAGATACTGTTGTATTATATGTTATATACTTTCTTTTAGGATCTTGCTCTCATAATGCTTTTCATGCCATCTACCTGGGTCGTCTGAGATCATCAGTGCTGGATTGTCAATCCCTTCTTTTGGGTTAAACGTGAACTTCCTTAGACATTTAAATATGTCATAAATACAAATAAGGGTGATATACAGTATATACAGTATGTTGTATCATTACAACAATAAGTATTCATAAAATAATTGGTCACGTAAATTGATTCACTGATAGAGAAACTTACTTTGGCGCATCTGTTGCATCTTCTGGTTCTGTAAAAAAGTGAACATAACTCCTTTCAAGACTTTGTACTATCTATTTTTAGTCTAAACTTTAATTTTGTTACTGAGGAGTGGTTTAAGATTAACTTGAACTGATTTACTTTCATCATTACAACTCCAAAAGAAATGTGGGGGGAAAAAACGAGACAAAACTTTTATGAATTTATTGTTTATATACATCTTTTATATTGCAGAATTACTGAAAACAAGGATTCAAATATGAATTATCAGTCATGGTTTGTCATGTTATAAACTCTTTGAGGTATCCTATAATTTCAGAATTTCCTTGATAAGGCTATCACTATCAACCTTCACATCTTTTATGTAAGCAGACAGCTCTGTCCTGTGAGGAACCTTCAAGTACTCTTTGCCATGGTTGGTACCAGCAATCTTAGCTGAAATAAATCCACTTTTCTTTATTTGCTTTAACAATGACATTATTTAAGGCAAAACACTACAGGTTGAAAAGACACTTTTTTAGAACCAAACAACAACCAAACAAGGCAGTTTAGAACGAAACAACTTAGTCAGAAGATGATCTGGATTCCCTATTTAAAAACTTAACATGGACAGGTTTCTCAAAACATTGCGAATGAATGAATATATAATTGTATAGATTTTATATAACATCATATGGTATTTTCTTGATTAAGCAATAAATACCATTTCAACAATCTGTACTATAAACATCTTTATCTGAAGTGTATGCTCCTAAAATACTGCAACGATTTGGTTTTTGTTTTTATAAAGTATACATATTTATTTATATGAGCAAATACGTATGGAAAAATTTAAATCAATGCAAAATTACTAGACATCAGAGAATCTGCTGCCAAAATGTATATTTAATTTCCCTTTTAATGTATAATGTTCTACTTTAACTGTTAAGCTACCAATAATGTTCCATACAGCATCGGTGAACATAATAAAAAAATGCCTGTATTTAAGTTAATAAATGATATTAACTAAAGTATACAACACCATCACAACCTCTATCAGATGTATTAGTAGCAAAGTGAAGCACTCACAAAAAATCCTTACTTGTTGGATAAAAACACTTTTTATTCTTAACAATTCAAGGATCAAATCAAATATAAATTTAAAAAAGAATAGCAAACTAATTCAGGTTATGTTTACCTGTGCTGTATCTCATGGTGGTGCTTGTTTGTGTCCTGACTGGATGATGGGATTGCAGGCAGTGAAAGGGTTCAAGGTGCACACCTGAAGCACAAAGGCTGTTCAGTTGACTGAACTCCTCCTTCCTTCTTCACATTAACTCACTCGGGTTTAATATTTAATCTGAGGTTTATGAGACAATAAGAGAGCCATGGTCAGTTATCAATAAACCCCAGGTTTTTATTACCTAGTGTTGCCTAGGCTCAAGAATCTAAAATATTACAGTAAAATATAATTTTTTTGATAACTAATAGGCTGTTTTCTATTTATTTTGTGCAGAATAACAGAATACCATAAAAATGACCTTCTTTATATAATCCTCTGCTACACTCATGCACTTATCCTGGCATTCGCTAGTGCTTGGATACCATCAAGGTAATAAGTCTACCCAGTACGCCGAAGCAATGATCAGACTGGCTGCTTCATGTTTGGAACACTGGCCTTCCAGGAACTCCTTATCAATTGAATCTGAGTTATTTGATTTAATTACTATCATGCTTAATACAAGAGAGAAACAGTAACTTTTGTTATGCTATGATTGTTGTTTAAGTGTAATCTCCATGTATTCACAAAAAATGCAATATGATGTTGTGTATTACATGTTTGCATGTTAAGATCACTTAAATAATTATGTTGTTGTATTTGTTTATTTAACTAATATTCATCAGAAGTATTGATTCAACTATTATTTATCAGAAATAGTGATTGAAGTCTCTTGTAAATGTCAATCTGTTTAGCACCTTCAATCAAGAGAAATTTCATCATAAGTCCCGGTTTGACTTAAACACCCATTATTTATAATATAAACATGTATGTCACCCATGTGTTTGTAAAAATAAATAAATAGAAATCCGTCTGCAGTTTTTCTTAGACAGTTGGCTTATTTATTTTTGTTGTTTAGCAGGAATTTCCGGTATTACCTGTACTTAAAGGCACATGTTTGGGTTCAACATTTTAATACCCATGTTAGTACTGAAATTGCTGACTCTTCAATTATAAGGCACAATAATTCATTTACAGCTCCAACATTAAATTTCATTTCATTTCATGATAAAACATGCTTTTTCACATTATAACACTCTGACCTATTAGGAAGCACTGCTTGGTACATAATTTGTTTCACTGCAACATTTTCTACCAATAAAAGTTTAAATTTGGTCATGAACCAAAAGCATTTAGAAACAAAACTACAGCATCAACACAAGCAAATATATCATTTTTCTCCACATATACTGTATCACACATGAACATATAAACAGCAATTTTTCATACACAATATGGTCAAAAGTATGTGGACACCAGAACATGACACCCATATGTGGGACTCCACAAACTGTTGACACAAAGTTGGAAGCATAGCACCGTCCAACACGTCTTGGTGTGCTGAAATATTAGTATTGCACTTTCAGAATTGTGTAAAATGTCTTTGTAAGTGCACGCAGCAAGGTCCATGCAGACACGGTTGGCTAAGGTTGGGGTAGAAGAACTCATGCCGCCTTTACCGAGCCCTGACCTCAACCCCACTGAAGAATTTGGAATAATCCTGAGCGCAAGCTGTACCACAGACCTCCTCGCCCTAGTTTCGCTAGTGCACTTGTGGCAGACCAAGTGCCAATTCCCCAAAATGCAGCACTCGAAAATCTAGTGGAATGCCTTCCCAGAACAGTGAGTTTTATTATTATGGCAAAGGAGGCATGCATCTAGATTATGTGTTAAAATAAATGTTTAACAAGCACATACAGTATGATTGGTGAGGTGTCCACATACTTTTGCACATATGTGCGCACCTGAGCTAAGAGTTCAAGTACCTATTTAAAAGTTTCCACAAATGTATTAATGCAAACTATCAGTGCAAAGAAGGAAGACCAGATGTACAGATATTTGTTCAGAGCTGTGCGCAATAAAGCAGTTCCATCAATTAGCAGTGCTTCCTTTTTCCAGCATGCGCAGAGTCTGCTTAACCTTACGCTCCACTTTGTGGAAGTGCAACTTCTTCCAGAAGCTTGAGTGTTGTTTACGGCCCCACTCGAGATCCTTCAGGAAGACCAGAAGCTGTTCACGTACGCGCTGCCTTTCCCAGGATAAGGAGTTCTTCCCTATGATGCTCAGAATGGGATGCCAATCCTCGGAGATGTCTGAGCCCTCGGTCACTGAAGCCAGCACCCTCACTTTTCTCCCACCTTTTTCCATCGGGACACCACGGACATGCAGCGACTGCTTCCCCACATCAGTTAACTGGTTTAAATACAAGCTAGAAAGATGCCAAGAGGAAAATACTTTGCTTATTCATGAATATTAACCTCTAACAATAATTTAAAAGATGTATAATAGTGGATATAAAAGGTCACACACTCCTGTTAACAGGGATGAATGTGGTGTAAAAAAGAGAAATGATCAATGGAAACATAAACGAAGACATTCTTGTATAGTATGAGCTATGACTGTGTTCAGAAATCAACTAATCATATAAAGCACAACATTGAGATTAAAAAAAAAAAAAAAATAATAATAATCGCTTCACCAAAAAAGGTTAACATACAGAGCCTTGACCCGAATCCAGCTGAAAATCTGAGAAATTATCTCCACAGGAGATCAATTTGTTTTTTTGCATGGAAGAGAGTGGAAATAGTGTTAACTCAAGATGTATTAAGACTCTTAATAATACAAAAATCTAATCAAAAGGTTTAAATATTAAATACAATAATAATAATAAAAAATTATATATATATATATA
>JAQMYG010000003.1:21139350-21152143 GCA_030014215.1 Clariallabes teugelsi
TTAAATATTAAATACAATAATAATAATAAAAAATTATATATATATATATATATATATATATATATACTGTATATATATTATAATAAATAATTAATTAATAATTATAAAATATATAATAATTATTATAATTATAAAATATATAATAATTATTTTTTAAATATAATAATTATAATTATTAAAATAATTACATTAAATAATTAAATAATAAAAATAATTATAATTATTACTATTATTATTACTCTATGGATTGCAGCTCCTTATTAAAGTTCTGATAATTCATCCATTTACAACATATGTCAGAGGCCCTTATCCAAATGGACTTTGTTAGGGTGTCACCCATACTGGCGATCAAACCCAGGACTTCTCATGCTGAAGGGAATGTTACAGAACTGAGTGGCCACTATAAATCCAGACCACATGGCAGAAATAAAAACTTAAAAATTGTATCAGCAAAAAAAATAAAAAAATTGTAAACAGTCTGAAAGGAAATTTTAAGGAGTCAAAGTAATGATAAAAACAGCTAAAAATTCAGACAAATTGGTGATCTTCAGAGTCAGAGACATGAACAGAGTAAAAACATAATTCCAAACATTCCACAAAAAACACAGGCTTTGCATAGTATAACTTACTCAGGATTGAGTGAAGCTGGAAAGATATGACTCTTAGGTTGGTTATGGAAACCAGGTTTGTGTGCCTGAGTCATCATTAATTGGATAATTTAGGCTTTGAGTGCCACAGTGGCGCCATCTGGTGGCTATAAGGATCAGTCCAGGACCTCCAGACGAGTGACGGGAATTCCAGCTCTTTACAGAGTCAGTTGTTTTGGCTTGACTCAATAAAAGGAGCTGACTCTTTCAGCTACATTCCACAGTGGCTCCTCATATTTTTTGTTGCTTAAAAAATTATTTATTATCAATAATAAAGTAAAAGTATGTGTCTACTGTAAAAAAACATACATTATACCAAAATGTTTATCATTTATATGGCTTATTATACGCAGCAGAATTCTACAAAAAATAAATGATAAAGTACAAAAACAAAGACCCGTCCAATCTCTGATTGTATGCATTTTGTTTATAACTTTTATGAATTATTTTCAAATGGGTGTGTGTGTGTGTGCCCTGCGATGGATTGGCACCCTGTCCAGGGTGTACCCTGCCTCGTGCCCTAAGCTTCCTGGGATAGGCTCCAGGCCCCCGCGACCCTGAATACAGGATAAAGCGGTATAGAAGATGACTGACTGACTGAATTATTTTCAATTAAATGCATCCAAATTTTACTGCGTTTCCTGTTTCACTCTGCCCTTATTCAACTGTTTACATACAAGAAAACTATTTTAACATAAGTGTTTAGATCTTTGTATGCATAAAATGTATGTTGTTAAAACCAAAGGGTGAAATCCTATATTAGTCATACTCACTGCAATGTGTGAACAGTCGGGTGCTCTCTGCAGGCGTCAACCAGTTCAAGGGCCGCACCATCTCCAATGTTGTTGTAGGCCACATTTAGCTCCTGTAACCCACCATGCAAGGCCAGCTTTGCAGCTATCTCGGAAGCTGCACTATCTCCAAGACCGGTATGCATCAGAGATAGCTTCTGTAAAGACTGGTTACTAGACAGAGCTTCCAGAAGGTAGCTGGTTCCTCTGTCTGACAAGGAGTTATCGCATAACCTGCAGACAGAGATTCATTAGATCAAACTTTACATTATAAAAAAAACTAAACAAAAAAAAAATCTAGTGAACTATGATTTTACATTTATGCAATTTTATTGTTTATATACTGTACTTTGTACTGGAATCATTCAAGCAATTGTTTTCTTTTTTGAGGTTAGTGACCCACCTCTTGAACAAATAATGCAAAACAAAATGCAATGAAATCTTACTGCAATGAATTAATTTTACAGTTGGGTTTGAGAAGCAGATCTCGCAGCAACATGCAGGATTCAGGATCCAGATCGTTAAACTGCAGACTGAAGACAATATAAAAAAGCACACAGGTATTTAAAAAAAAAAAAAAAAAAAAAAAAAACACACACATGTCATTAGTTTGTTACTTTCTTGGAGAGAAAACTAAAACCATGTTGTCAGTAAGCTAGTGCACCAATATTATCTATGCGAGATGGTCCTTTTGGGTAAAATTCAGTGTAGAAATCATTAATTAGCCATCTAGCCACCAATGAATTATGATTTTAAACATTTATTCAGTTTATTAATGCTTTTCTCAAGCTATATTCAAATAGGATTCTCGTATATCTCATATCTCAGGGGTTCTCAAGGTTTTGGAATCCAGGGTCCCCTTTAACTATAAAATACATTCCACAGAACCCCATCAAACGTCTTTTTTTTTTTTTTTTAATTGATGGATTGTTTGGATTATTAGATTATAACAATGGTTCTCAATCTTATTCCTGGAGGACCATTGGCCTGCATATTTTAGTACTTTTCCTGCTCTACCACACCCACTTCAATTAAGAAAAGGCTGTTAATTATTTGATTAGTTAAATCATGTGTGTTGGGAGCTGAGTAAGTGCTAAAATGTGTAGGGTGATGGTTCTCCAGGACTGGAGTTAGGATATAGTTTGGACTGGTTTACAACCAATTGGTCCACTAGGATAGTGGCTAGTAATATAGACTATTAACTCTACAATTTCAATAAGAAGTACAGCTTTGATAAGAGTACTGTAGGTTGGTCCTTAAAAAAAAAAAACCCCAGTCACACTTCATGGACCTGTAACAATTTCTGGTCTTCACTTTGAGAACCACTGTTTTATACTTTTTTTTTTGTGCAAACACAAGCAATTATCAAGGCAAGTCATTGTCACACTCCAAGGTGGTATTTAACACTGTAATTAACACTGTAATTATGTACACTGTACATATCCCATACAAAACACAAAAAGTTGCTCTACTTATTAAACAGAAAAGTTCTCACTTGAGGCTTCTGGTGTTTTTAAAGGCAGGATATAGAATCTGTAGTAACTCTGGAGTGACATGGCAGGAGGACAGGTTGAGCTCATTTAGCACAGAGCCAGGAGGTAAGCAATTCAGTACTGAGCTCAACACAAAGCATTTCAGCGGAGTCATGCGCACATTGGATAGGTTGATGATCTTGACGGATTGCAATACTTCAGCCGTGAGCCGAGGGTTCTGGAGCTCATAAAGCAAAACCAGCAAATCCATCAACTCCTCAGGTGGCTGCTGTTTACGGCTCTGCTTGATCAGCTGCTTCTTCAGGGTTCGAGTGATCTGGGCCACTGTGGTGCTCTTAATGTCACATCCAAGTTGTTCCAGTAGTCTTCTGTTACCATAATGAAGAAGTCCTCCCATAAAGATCGGGTACAACTCAAAGGACCTCGTGTCATCTTTTTGCTCTGGTTGTGGACCTTGCACTCCCAGCAAGCTTTGCTCCACTTGATCGAGAACATCTTCATTGTAACTGTCTTCTGAGCGGAACATTTCTGCAGCCATGGTGTTAGCAATGCGCCCCTTACTAAGGTTAATTACGCGATCCGAAAATTTGGGAAACAGTTTCACCAAGTTAAACAGAGCAAAAACCCTAAGAGGTAAGAACTTGGAGAGAATGGCTATTAAGGTAGTGAGGTCCTCACCAGCTTGTCCAACGGCAGATGATACTTCCTTAGTCACCTTCTCCAGGGCGGTTTTGTTCTCTCCAAGAACAACATAAAGGGCAGCCAGATACTCCTGCATGGCTGGAACAGCAAAAACATAGCGTTTCTCATCGGATTCATTACGCTTTCGACCATGTTCCACACAAGGTACGAGGAAAAAGTCTAGCACATCTGTACGAAACACTGCCAACTGCTGAAGCTCTTCGTCAGTTTTAGTCTTTCCACCAACCCACTGTTCAAGGTCAGTCTCTGAAAAGGAAGTACGTTTACTGCTGACTCCATCGAAAGCCAGCTTACCTACAGTGCGCACAACATAAAGCATTAATGAATTCTCATCATCTGTTGCAGATTGGTCTCTTCGTATCGTCAACACTTCTCCTCCAAAATTAAGCCTCAGGAAGCTTGTGTAGATGCCGGTAAGAGTGCGAATGGGTGCCTTGGCATCAGTAAAGTGCAGGAAGTGAAGAGTGGCACACGTGAGCCAGCAGTAGGAAGGTAAAAAGCAGGCTGCTGCTAACTGGCTCTCCCGCTGGAGGTTTAGGTAGAGCATCTCGATTAGAGATTCTGCCTCTTTGCCTGGCTTTTCTCCACTTTGTTGTAGCAGTCTGCTTGTGAAGTAGCTTCTTTGGCGATCAGGATCATTGAAACCACAGATTTGAGCAAAGCGCTGCACATATTTCTTTGGGACATGATCTACAGCAGACAGTCTGGTTGTGACCAAAATGCTGGCCTGAAAACATATTCATGAAGGGAAAGATTTAGTCAGTGACTTTGGTTAAACACTGAAAACAGTATCTATTCCAAAATAAAAATATAGGCTAATGGATTGTCTCTATGCATGCATAATGGCAATAAATGCAGCTATGTTTACGAGGGAGTATCAAATAGTTTCGACATTCACACACCACAGATCTGGTCACTTCCGCCGTACATCCTTCCTCAGATGCCTTAAAACCTGGCAGTAAAATTTGCTATTGACTGTCTGGACCCTGGGGACGAATGCTTGATGCACAATGCTGTGAATAAAGAAAAAGACGATGAGCATGCACTTGGTCGAGCTGCGGACCTGTCTTGCCTTTTTCAGTCGTGGTGATGATGGGATTTTCACTGTGAAGATTGTTGCTTCGTCTGAGGGTCATACCCCTACTCCCAAGTAATAATATAATAATAATAATATATACCAATAATGATCCTCGTCATGAACAGGTCATCCACAGGTCGTTCCTTTTGCTCCTGAGTCAGCAGTCCGGGAGCAAACTTAACAGCAACGGCGCATGTTCAAATCACACGTGAGGATTGCCTGGACTGTTCTGTATGACACACCGACAATGTTGTAGATTGTTCTCCCACGATCAACATGCACAAGTTGCTGAATGGTTTCGACATTTTCAGGGGTTGATCTTGTTGAAGGTCTTCCTGATCTCTCGTTGTCTTCCAGTGAAGTCGTCTTCCAGTGATGTTCTTCGGCTCTTGAAGCATGAATGTCACTCATAACAACAAACAACTCATTGCAGCATCGCCGAACTTGCAGAATCATGTCAAACGTGGTAATGCACATGGTTGGAACAGTATCAGTTGCACAGCTCCCGATGTACACAGGACGATTTCTTTTGGCACGCTGATTTATGAAGGTCGATGCTCCCTGTGAGTGAGTGTGCAGTTACAATACGCGTTACAAAACTAGTCTCAAAACTTTTTGATACCACCTCGTATACTGCGAGTTGCCAGGAATTTGTCTTGCATTTGTTTAGCTGTTGCTAACAACTATTTGGTTATGAAGTGCCAAATAATTAATTAATGCATGTTTTGCTTGAGAATTGGGTGACATGGCAGTTGTCTTGATTTCTTTGAATAAAAATAATGTCTTCAAAATAATGATTCTTATATAACTTATCTTTCAAAAACAAAGAAAAAAAATTATATATTTGGGCAAATTTCTTGGTACTTGTAGAATATTTAAAGTACAGTAAATAAATAAAATTCTTCCAACCATATTAAATATTACAGGAAAAAGCTCTGTGCTAGTATTCTCTGCATATTAACCTTTATCATATTTTTAACACAAATTTTGAATTGTGCTAATAAGTGAAGTGAAAAGGACCATAATTCAGGCATACTGCACCTCAGGTAGGAGGTATTTCCTCAGCAAGTTCACCAGAACAGCTCCAGATGGAAGAGCCTCATTAGGATCACTGCATAATTCAGTGGTGGCAATCCTGAAATCTAACTTCATCTTCTCCATCCCATTGAATATGAAGAGGACCTCTCTGGCTTGGTTACTGTCTCCACTAAGAAATGGTGTCCTGCGAAGGTGTACATACTTTCTACCCACAAGGTCTCTCAATGATGCGGCTTTAGACAACTGAGAAAGATCTTCACAAGAGAAAGGCACCACCAACTTGAACTGGGAAAGAGCTAAACCAGCACACCAGTCCAAAACCAGCTTGCGGACTACTGTACTTTTCCCAGTGCCAACAGCTCCATAGAGCAATACATTTAGTCCCTGTTCCTCCTCGTACTTTTGGTCAAACAACTGTTCAGCTGTGATTGATTTTCTCATTGATTCATTTCCTTGGAAGGGATTCATAGAGAGGCCTTTTCCCTCTTCTGGCGCTTTCTCAAGAATAAGTGGCTCAACGTGCATGGTTTCAGGAGAAAAGTAACCCCCAAACTGTTTTTCTTCCCGAGGCAAATGACTGAACCACAGCGCTAGCTTGTGCTTGTGGACTTCTATGGGATCTGTAGAAATTTAACACAGCACTGAGAGAATAATATTGCTTCATTAAAGCAAATATAATGTTTTTACTTAATTTGCAAACTGGACCCAACACCAACAAGCTATTGTGTGTGTCTACAATTGATACCATGGTATGCCAAAAGTTTAAGCTCACCTGTGAGTGGTGTGTCAGAAGAATATGATCTCAAACTGTAACCAGAGAATAATTAACTCATTAATTTGACCTGTTCACTCTACCCCATTGCACAAGGAGTCATCCACCCTTTAACACCCTTATGAAACAGGATGTTAATATCAGGGTGTACATTGTTATTTTAAATTTACATGTTATAACATGAAATGGCTTTAATCCATGGTATAATTACCTGGGATGAAATAAGTATCCTGCTTTTCTGACACAACAGAAGTCACAAGGTGGAAACTTCATTTCTGACAGAAAAAAAAAAAAAAAAGAATACAAACTAGCAAAACACAGTACCTGTACTTAATATGTAGATAAATCAAAGAAATACAGTATGCGTTAATGCACTTACTTATATCTGAAAATGTTGATTCATGTTTGTAGGGCAAATCTTTTAGTGCCCTGTAGGTTCTCCAGCTTATAGCTCCAGTTCCGGTCGTCCTCCCAAATCGCCACATTCTGGTTTCCTTTATGAAACAGCAACAGTTGTAATGTAAGATTATTAGGTTATGTTTATGTACTGTACATGCATTGCTTAACATGAATGTTATTAACCTGATGTCAAACTAATTTTCTGATCAATCTTCATTTTTTGCAGAATATTTATGAAAAACTATGTACAGTATATTTAGCATGGTTTTAATTAGACTAAAATATCTGTAAACATTGCAAATGTATTCATTTATTCATTCACTTTCTACTAGATGAAGTACACGTCGTTGACGGGAAAAGAGTTGAAATAGTAGAAATAGTTAATGTTTACGCGCTGTTTATGCTAAGTTGTACGTCTTTCATCTTTGGCCAAATACACTGCCTGTTCGGTAATCAGAGAGAGAATCACAGATAAAAAAATTTTTAAAAACTGTATTGGATTAAGATTAGGTTTTGTCTTCAAATGACTCCAGTGCATTAAAATTCACTTATACCATGTCAGCATTGTTATTTCAACAATGAAAATATTAAGTTATCCCAGTGACAATATTCAGTTTAGCTTTTCTAAGTAATATGTATTGGCGCAGGTGTAAAATAGATTAATAAATCTGGCACATAACTGTTAATACCATCGCTTTTACTCAACATTTAGATTTCACTTATGGTGCAGGTTAAACTTCCTCCAGATATCTAAGTACTGCAAAAGTTTAATTAAATTACATACACACAGACATATATTTTTTCTATACATACTGCTTATTTTATTGTAACAAAGTTGTAGATTTCATATTTTATTCTTTCCTATTAACATTTTGCCTCCTTACTTCCTTTTTCCTTTTCAAGGTCACAACCAGTCGTGTAAGCATTTCACTGCATATCATACTGTGTATGGTTGTGTATGTGACAAATAAAAATTTGAATGAAATTGATATGAAATTAGCTTATCCTGTGTAAGGTTGTACGCAATCTATAGCCTATCCCAGGGTGGTCAGGGCTCAAGGCTGGGGAGACCCTGGATAGGGTGCCAACCGATCTTGGGGCAAAAGCTCATACCACCTCACACACACAGTCATACACTAAAGTACGATTAATTTGGAAATGCTAATCAGCCTACAAGGTATGTCAGTGGACTGTGGGAAACCCACACAGCATACATGTATAGAGCTCACGCAAATTCCACACACACATACACATACTGTACATAGAGCCTGGAGGCGAACGCCCAACCACTGAGGTGCAAAGCAACAGTTTCAAGTAAATGTAATTAACTCCATAAATATTCCTGAATAACTTGAACAATGCAGAAATAAAGGAACACATGACCTGTGGCTGGGACATGAGCCTATTTTGGGGATGTTAAAGCTAGACAGCATGTCGTTCTAAACATAACCATGTATGTGGTCAGATTAACCAAAGATGTCTGTTATTGACCTATTTGCTGTACAATTACAGACATGACTCAAACTGGATGGCATTAAACTTAACAAGGTTTTCTACATGAAAGCAGAATACACCGCAATCAATAACGATAACAGACCGTCAATGGCAGCCGGTGGCTATTAAACTTGTAATAAGTGCAGATCATTTAGTGATTGTTTTATATTGATATATGTTTACACGCTGCCTAGAGTTTTTTTTTTTTTTTAATTTTTAAATTTTTTTACCGTTGAATCAGGAACTCAAGTGTCTTCTTTAACGTGGTAAGATGAAAGACTTTACAATAACAATATGGCGAACGAAAGGAAACATAGTAGCGACTTCAAAGGACACGCGGCTTGACTCAGTCATTACACAGGAAAGATGATCTCATCTTACCTACTGCTTTAACACTCTCGCACTGCAGTTTTATGTTCAAATTATATTCCTAATCGATCGCCATAAAACCATAAACTGGTGTCCGTACGCCAACAGCACGGCAGCACTTCCTGTTCCTGAAACTGGAGAACATTCAGAGTCTCTCTCTCTCTGTCTCTCTCTCTCTAAATTACGTGTGCAAATTTCTGCTGAATCTCACATTTCACATCTGTTGGAATGCGTCCACATCATGTACACTGCCAATAAAATGTCCTCTGAATATCTAAACGTTACATCCTAACCAAAGAGACGGATATTTACTTTGCCGCATTTTTATATTTGATGGAAGTTTTATGTGCCCAAAATGAACAGAATGAATATCTACTTGTATTTGAATATATAAATGCTTGAATATTCTGAATTTCCATTAGCAGTGATCCAGTTTTCATACATACTGAATAGTACAGTATTTACAGCAGTGCCCAACAAAAACAGCAGTTACCTATTCAACTAAAAGTATTGCAATATACAGTAATACACTCATCAGCTGAAAGTACCTGGTGCTGTTATTGGAGAGATTTACATTTAGGCATTGGGTAGACGCTCTTATCCACAGCGATTTACTGTACGGAAAGGCTTTGAAGTTTCCGTCACTGGATCGATCCTTACATTTTTAGGTTATTAACTAAGTATCATCAGCCAAACACTGTTGGGAGTAAAAAAAAATAAAAATTAAAGCTAAATATTAAAGATTAGCAGAGACCTAGCTGTATGGACATCTAGAGGTAATTTATTTTACCACCTAGGTGTCAGAACAGATATGTCTTCTACAGTACGATCTCTAAAAGATGATGGGACCAGCAGAGGTAAGGTGTGACGTTCTGTAAGCACAGTAAATTGAGAGAGTGGCTGGGAAATGGCCTGACCTCATTTTATGAGCAGTTAGAAATACATAATTCCAAAGGGTTCAAAAGCGTTTAGCTTACAGCTGGGTCCTTGGTCTTGTGTTCCATGAGCTCTCCTTGTTTCCAAAATGGTTTCTATTGATTTTCTAAGTATGTCCCTTAGTGTTAAAATGTGTGTGTGTGTGTGTGTGTGTGTGTGTGTGTGTGTGTGTGCATGATCCTCTGCAATGGACACCCATCACCCAGTGTTCCCACAATTGGCTGTGGATCCACCTTGACCCCGACCAGCTTCACCTTGTTACTGAGAATGAATTCTTGCAGTTAATATCAGCCAGCACAGTGCAAAAAAAACAAACAAACAAACAAACAAAAAAACATGCAAATACAGGTGAATACCTGCAGAAGTTAATGTTCACATCAAAAATGAAAATAGACAAAAATAACTGTATCCACATAATTTTTTTGTATTACACTAATTAACTAATTAGTTAATGAATGCAGTGGAGTAATTTTGCTCCTAAAAAAGTGAACAGAGCATTTATAAAAGAATTAAGGCTTCTGATATTGCTGCAACCACATACATCAATATGCAGACACTGTGTTGCTGCTGATGTGATGCGTTTGTAAAATTGGCAATGGCAAGCCTGGCCTGTACGAGTAAAAATGCTGTACAATGTTTGCATTTCACAACAGATTTCAATTAGTCATTTTTTCATGATGTCTATAGTTGCAACGGTTGCACTTGTTGTCATTCCCATTTTTGACCACATGCATGCAACAACAACTCTACGGAGGAATGCTGTCTTGTTGTGCAAGATCTAGAAAGGTGACCAAATCGATGGAAATCTGGCAAACAGCAACACCCTTAAAAAAAGTCAGCCACTCAAATGGCATAATGAATATTTCATCTGTAATTAAAATGTATGTTGATTTTATGAAGTTTACACTACCAACTATAATAATATACTGTATACGGTGGCCTACTAGAGAAAATAAACAGCACTCAACCATATATTTCTATTTAATTACTGCATATTAATTTTTTCCATTTTTCCTCCAGCATAAAGTACTCCTACATCTCTTCACAATGAGCCTGAAAAATCTTTTTTTTGGTTAAACCTTTAATATAGTTGAGGCATTCCAGTAGCTCTGATATCCAGCACAATAGCACAATCTCGAGTGTGCTTTTATACAACAGTTCCACAAACACCATTTATTGTCAACAGATTATGATTTGTTTGTTTATTTAACCATCACTTGTACAATCACTTGGTACACACATCGAGTCATGCATTTGATTACTGGTTAGAGATGGATTTGGGATTCAGCCTTGTGTCAGAAACTGGTTAGCTTTGTCGCTTGCCTTAGGCATAAATAAAACAACACAGATGCAGTTCAAAGTACCTGCTCTCCCTTGAGTACTGACGATTGTACCAATCTACTTTCACCAATGGTGGCGACTGACAGTTAACAGTTATTAGAGTACTTGTGATGCAGAGTGATACATTCCAGTACTAGTACTGTCTATTATCACCACTTGTGGTATCATTTGGTCGGAACTAACTGTTACCTAACTGTAGAAAACAAAACAGAGCTACTACAAACGAAGTGCAACTTCTATCCAAATAAAATTTTATTTTAAAATAAATTTGATTGGATTTATATTACATATTCTCCTGAAGTCAGTCATTTTGTAAAACTTGAACTATTTTGCATTGTTGGATGATTCACTAATTTAGAAAAGGCCTAAGGTTTATTGAATCTACCAACCCTAGTGAAAAGAATACACTTCCGTGCATTACAAATAAATTCAAATCTTCTACCTATAGTATGTTGCAAATATACTATAATTGTACCATCAGTTAATATATAAAACGTATACTAACATCATGCTTTTACCAATTTTGGGAATTAATTTTTTAAACATACTTAAAAATAATTGTATTATAGTACACATTTCATAAATACTGTATGTTATAGGTAAATATACTTTAAGTAAAAGTTCAATGTTCAATATTTTTTCAATTTATCTTTGACAAATTAAGAAATATAATCAAAATAATCCTAGTAACAAAGTACAGAAAGCATACAGTACATTAGAATAAAAGTTGTAACATTCTATACTCTCAGTATGTTTTCAGTTAAATTTTAATGTACTTATTCATGCTTATATTTTAGTGCACTACTCTCTCATTTTTCTTTGTGCAAATTAAATCTGTTGAACTCATGAATGAAATCTGCCTCATCATTACTGATGTAATGTGTTTCAATTGCCGTTGATGTAATGGGTTTCAAAAACAAGTTATAGTATAGAAAATGCATTCAGCAATTGTAAATTGTCCAGAAACCCTTTAGTGTATGGTAACATGTGCAATACAGTAGTATAGAAGTCTGGGTGTACTATATGAGTAGTATTTGGAATTGGTCAGAAGAATAACAGCATGCTAATGCTGCACTAAGAATATATATTCATGTTATATTACTTGTGTATTTGTAAAACAGTAAAAAATTGCTGTAATACTTTAATTTCATTAATTACTTTGTCGGGTATGTAGGTTAGTAGATACACAGTCATATACTTTAAGTGTACTATGTATACTTAAAGTTGTTCAACTTTAGCACATAAAAGTACCCTTAAAAGTGTGCTTTTGTATAATTTAATTACAACTTACAAAATTAGTTGTTTCAAAATAGCAAACTACAAGGTAACTAGTCATTAGTCCAGCTGTAAGTACATGTGAGTATGCTTTGGCATGCTAGGATTTTATATACTTAGCATACTTTTTTCACTTGGGAATACTGAATATACTGATAAAATTATGCCTGTACCATCATAATATGAAGATCCTCGACATAACATACAGTATAATGGTTTTTACAGATACAGGTTTTTAATTCAACAACAAAAAAATGAAATAAAAAAATAAAACCAGCATACAGCAGACAGACAAGGAGATTCCTGCATGCAAATGGTGTACTCCGTCTCAGACTGGTCGCCTGAATGAAATGTTCAAAATCAGTAAATGAAGGTAGTTCTGTACTGTTGCAGAGACTTCTAAAATAATATAACCAAGGAAAAAGCTTACTTGTTTGGTAGTAATCATAAACTTTCAT
>JAQMYG010000003.1:21278476-21290794 GCA_030014215.1 Clariallabes teugelsi
AGGATTATATAAACACTGGGATAGTGTTGAATTTAACACTGTGGGAGTTAAATTAACACTGACGATTTTGCTGTGTACATTTGTCAATATCTTGACCAATAGAACATTGTCTAATAATCTTAAAAATGGTCTAACAATCATTTGACATTTTTTGTCTTCTTTGTCACATCAACCTACAGATGACTGACTGTAACTCCAAGAACTCTATGTATACAGTACTGTACGTAAACATGGCCACCAAAGACTACAGCACCCAACAGCCATTACAAATGTCACATTCACCTTTAGTCTGATTGTAAGCACCTGTACTCAATCACCCATTTTACACTCCAGGACATTCATTTCATCACTACATTGCATTGCAAGTATATCCTCATCATCTTGTTTCTGTAACATAAAACCTTATGTCCACACACAATTGTTCTCAATACCCACCTTTATTATCAATCATTCACTCCACATCGCAAACTTTATAAATAGAATGAATATATATAAAGATTTGGCAGCCAGGGAAAGATTTGGCAGCCAAGAAAAGGCTGTGAAGTCTACATACGGTGGCATACAGTACTGCACTAATTTGTCATAAAATGTGATCTGATCTTCATCTTACTAAAGGGTATTAACAAATATGTGCCTAAAATAATACAAAAATTCTTATCTTTCATGTCTATTGAGAACTACGGTTCAGAAGGTCCCAGGTTCAAACCCCATGACCACCAAATTGCCAATGTTGGGCCCTTGGGATAAAATTGAGATAAAAAATGTAAGTCACCTCTGGATAAGGGCGTCTGCCAAATGTCATGATGTAAACCATAAAAACTTCATAGTGCTAGTGGGAAAAGGATGTGAATCCTAGCTTTAATGACCTTAAAAAAGATCATTCAATTCAGGTCTTTTATACTGTATATACTGTATACAACCCGAATTTGGGAAAAGTTGGGGTTTTTTTTTTAAACTAAAAGACTTTCAAATCACATGAGCCAATATTTTATTCACAATAGAACATAGAGAATATAACAAATGTTTAAACTGAGAAATTGTACTTTTTTTTATTTTGCACAAAATAAGCTCATTTGCTGCATGCTACAGGTCTCAAAAAAGTTGATAGATACAGTACTGTATAATAGTGTAGGACTTAAACAGTGTCAGGGAATACCCCTAGAGGGCGCCGTGGGACCAGAGACTAATGTCAGGGAATACCCCTAGAGGGCGCCGGGTGCCCAGAGACTCCTTTTTGTGTTTCGTCAGCATTGGACTGCATATCCCAGAATGCACCTCGGCCAGGTGATGGGAGCGCTCACCTGAACCGAGGTAGCTCATTAGTTAAGTATAAATAGTTGTGTGTTTAGGTGGTCTGGGTCTTGCATCTGTTCTATTCTGTTTTGAAAGGATGTTGTGTTTGACTAATGTTTTTGTGTCATGCCGGTTTCCTGTTCTGTTCTGTTCCGTTTTGTTAAGCTGTTGTGTATTTCAGTCTTTCTGCGTCATGCCGGTTACCTTAGCACCTGTTTTGTAAAGTTCTTATTTGGTAAAAATACTGTTCTGTTTTTGTCATAGTTTCATAGTTAGCTCTTTCCAAGTTCCATGGTTATTGTTTGGTTTTTTATGTTTTGCTTTCATTATTAAAGACTTTTAATATCTTCACTTCTGGAATTATGCCTCACCTACAGCCCACACACAACACCTGTGACAGAATGCAAGATCTAAACAATGGCATAGCGGAGGGACCTCCCCCTGGAAATTTTTTTGAGGGGGCGGCTGTGACTGTGATGCTGTGGCAAGCAGATGTTGTGGGCAGTCGGCTTGACATCTGGCGTAACAACATGGAGCGGCAGGAGCGAGTGGAGAAACACTGGAGAAGAGGAGCGAGCAACGCAGTCAAGCTGGAAAGGGTCGTGGCTTGCGATATGATGCGTGCCCCCAAGGACACAGAACAACGGAGCTCGGGTGGCGTGGCTCCCTGGACCGACCAAGAGGAGCCCCAGTCGGTGTGTCATCGGCGGGTGGAGAGTGAGGAGTATCAACGGCGGCGGTCAGAGCTCCAACAGTGGAGGCCCAGACCGGCCAGAGAGGCTCAGTGGAGGCCCAGACCGGCCAGAGAGTCTCAGTGGAGGCCCAGCCACTGCTAGCACCACTGCTAGCACCACTGCTAGCACCACTGCTCGCGCCTCCGCCCGGCTTCGAGGATGTCATGCTTTCGCCTTCGCCCGGCTTCGACGACGACCCAGAATAACATAGTGTGGTTTTGAATAACATAGTTTTCAGTGAGTGTGTGAATGTGATCAGCTGTGCTGAAGTTAGGTAAAAGTACAATCTGACCTCTACTCTCGACACTATTCTTTGGCAAGGAAGTTTACAAATTCTTTCATTAATTATGCTTCACATGATCTTCCCCAGATTACTGTTCACACAAATGCCTTGGTTATTTTCCCAAAGCTCTTTTTGCCAAACTTTATTACTTTTTTTTATTCTAAACTTTTCCAAACTGCCTGATTGACTCCTCCTTTACTGTGGCATCTAAGAGTGTTTGAATTTCATGACTTTTGAAGGCTTTCTAGAACTCTTCTGTGCAACGTTCAGCCCATCTATAGGATTTGTGCATGTGGTATGCATACTGGGCTGTGTGTGTGTAGTATGGTTAGTCTCTGTCATTTTAATAAACACAGTACATTGGCTGTGATCAAACAGGGGCTTTAGTGATTTAATAGTGAATGCACTGAGAATGAGGGCCTGAAGCAGTGATCATGAATCAATGTTACTGATCCCAAGAGTTGAAGAGAACTCTCATGTTCTGCCCTTGACAATGTACAGTACATGTTAAACGATAAATGACAAAACCAGGAACTACTCAATAACACATTTATTACAGACCGAAGTCAGGCTTCCCCACACACAACACCTATATCTTCACTCCCTAACCCCTGGAACATTCTAGAACATTCTTCTACACGCCCCCTCTTTACAATAAAAGCCCTCATTTACAGTGTTGTGTCTTTCAGTGTACTGGCAAACTCCTTGACATTGTGGTTACTGATTGTATAGATGATGTCATGTGATGCTGGTGTGGTAAGGAAGGTGCACATTAGGGATGTCAGCATATCCTCTGGTGATACCTGTGTTTATTCTGTATATGGTGGACAGGGTGGAAGTCTTTGCATTGTAGGAGGGTAGATATTACTATTTTGGAGTTGGGGAATGTCTCTACAGCTCTCTCTGCAGCTTTGCATGCCAGAGCTTTGACTCATTCCTGTTCTGCCCCAAGGTCGTTTATGCCTGTGCATGATGATGCAACTTGGCTCATCTTTCTTTTTTCTTTTCTTTTTTTTTTTTTTTGTGTAAAATGTTCCCAGTAGATCTTCTGTGGGAACTCAAAGGTGCAGGGCTTCACTGCTGCTGCTGTTTTTTCACTGATCATTACAGCTGCATGCTCTTCTGGGAACAGACCAGTGCAGTCCATGGGTGTGAATTCACTGCTGCTGCTGTACTTCATTGGCCATTTTGAACAGTGTGTTCTTGAGGAGCTCAGAGGGGTGTGGTTTCACTGTTCCTGTCTGAGTGGCCATTTTGTTTACTGTTGTTTTGGTTAGTGAACCTCCCCAGTTGGCAAACAATTTAACTTACTAAAATAACCCTTTAGCAGGGTAGTGAAAAGTGCTTTATGTTTTAATCCTTCAGAAAAAGCAGATTCAGCAGTGGTACAGTATAGAGTGATAGTTCCACTTGACCATAAAGATGGTCTTGGGCTCAGGTGATACAGGCATCTTTTTCTCTGATGGCTTGTGACTGCATTTACTGAACTTCCAGCCACCTAACACACAGTATGACTGCAAATCAATCTGGGCAATGTCTGTCTAATATCACCCATATGAGGATGGGTTCCCTGTTGAGTCTGGTTCCTCTTAAAGTTTCTTGCTACTGTTTCTCTGGGACAAAGTGATAATTAAAATTTATACATTTCCCCATACTTTCAGAACTTACTTCCACTATTTTTTGTTTCTGTAAAGCTGCATTGCAGCAATAACCTTTCTTAAAAGTGCTAAATAAATTCATTTAATTGAACTGAAATAGAATTTTGGGCAGGGAGCTGCTCTCCTCTCAGTACTGTGGACTATACCGACCTACCTTCACCCATGCTGGTAACTGACAGTATAATTAACGATTATCGTTGGAACACAAGTGACACAGGGTGATACATATAGTAAAGCATTTTATACTCTATTATTGCCACTTATGGAATGCCTCTCATCTAATTAGATTGCTCAGTCAGAATCAACAATTGTATAAACATTTAATGTATTTCCTAAAAATAATAAAACAATTTAATGTAGAGAAATTGTTGAAATAAAGATACTATTAGAGTCCCTAGTTAATATCTAAAACATAACAGTCATGTTCAAAGGTATTTGAAGGATATTTTAATTGCAAAATCAAAAAGAAAAAAAAACTTTAACCAGAAAATAAAATCATCATATTGCAGACAAAGGGTCTCTGCATTTAAATCTTCCATCCCGAAGTGAAACTTCACACACAGGGGGAGGTATACTCTGTCTCAGAATGGTCACCTGAATAAAAAAAAAAAAGATAAAAATTAGTAAATGGCACCAATACTCTTACAGTAAGTACTTAAAAGATGCAACCTAGGAAAATCTCACTTGTTTGGTAGTAATCATAAATTCTGATCACCGCTGCCTTGAGATTCTTTACAGGAAGCACCTGTTTAATATGTAGCTTATAACTGATAGGAATATTCCTTTCAAGCTGTTAGAGATAAACCAGACATAATTTTGTAATTACAAATATACATTTATTATTCATGCATAATAAATAAAACACACATGTTTCTTGGGGTGAATATACAGCACAGTTGGGTAATTTAGGTAATGATAGATGTTATGTAAATATTCTTAGACCATGTTGTCCTCTCACCTCTTTGATATACATGATAAAATGGTCATCTTTAGAATCCACTCGTTCTACCAGAAGGCCTTTATTCAGCTATAAAATATGTAATATTTTAATTTGATAGCTATTCTATTATTTTAATAGACATTTGTATATCTGTATATTTGTACATGTATAGTACTGTGCAAAAGTATTAGGCATTATGTTATCTGTAGTAAAAATCTTATACAGTACATGTCTATCATTTCTGTATTATGTATAAATCCATTTGCTATTTCCAAACATACCGTAAAAATTTATAAATAAATAACATTATAGAAGAGCATTTGCATGCCTGTAAAGAAAGCAACATACAGTATTACATGTTGTCTAATGTAGGCTCCTGGGTTTTGCATGAAAGGAAAAAAAGGAGCTTGCTAGAAAGGAGCAAGTAATAAGTTACCAGAAGAACCTATATTCTCCAGTATGCTCAGGAAAACCACTGTTTTATTACAGTACTGTAAACATCTTGGGAACATAAAAAAATACCATAAGAAACGATGCTTTGGAAAACATTTCTACATAGAAACTTCTATATAGAGCACTAAAGAGTAATAAACAGTCAATGATTGGTTTGAAAACTCTTTGCTTAAAAATCAGAAGTGCTAGATATTTGTGTAAAGCAGTTAAATAAAGCAGCTGAATGTTTTAATGACCATGCTGCAGCATATAAGTTCTTCTGGTAACTTTGTCAGACTTGCCCCTTTCTATTTTCATCCAAATTCCAGGAACCTACATTAGTGTTTTTTTTTTAAATGTTATTTATATAACATTTGTACTACAGACAATATGGTGCCCAAGACTTTTGCACAGTACTATACATTGATCAGCCATAACATTAAAATGCAATCAATTAACCCCAATATTGTGTAGGTTCCTCTTGTGCCATCTAGAAAGCTCTAGCCCCACAGGGAATGACTCCACAAGACCTCTGGGGTATGCTGTTGTGTCTGGCTCCATATGTGGCTGGCTGTGATTATTTAGTTCACCTGGTGATGGTTTTAGTGCTGTGGCTGATCGGTATTTATTGCACACATTTTAAGTAAAAATGCTACTACTTACTTCACCAGGATCTGCCGTGAAACCTGATAAAAGTTTTATGTCGACTATGATCATGTTAGTCTTGTTAAGAGTCCCAGAATATCTGGAAAAAAAGTCAATAACTTTCAGGACCATCCTTGGTAATAAGGATAACAATACCAAAAAAAGTAGCTATTGCCACTGCAGGGTAAAGTATCATAAGATGATGTTTAGTCATTAATAGTTTTATTTACGAGTTTTAACCTGGATACTCGTTCATTTAGATATTTTGTTAAATATACATAATAAATACATACTACCAATTTTCTTGCACTATTTTATTTTTTATTTTAGGACAGTTTTGCTACACATTTATTCTTACCGAACAGTGTACTCCAGGGACAATGTTTGTCCAAATGATTTTGTACAGTTTCCCTCAGTCTTAGCCGTGATACTCAGTGTACTGGTTTCAGTAGGTGTGGGGACATTGTAGAAAAGTGCTGTCTGCAAGCAGGGATTAAAAAAAGTTATTCCACATAACAATCAATAAAAAGATAGTCAACACATTATAAATGTGTTAAAAGATAGTCAACACATTACAATTAGAAACATTCCTTATTAATTCAAATCTTTAATGTACTGTATTGTGAGACTTGAAAACTAATATTTGTTGGTGAAACTGTGTATTGCTTAAACAATGACTTGAAGATTCACAGGACTGCATTTTTCTCTGAAATAGAATGGTGTTTCATAAAAACGGATCAGTCATAACTATAAAATGCAATAATTTAAGCCTAATTTTGTGTAGGTTCCCCTTGTACCATCTGGGCAGCTTTGGCCACATGGGTGTGCTGTGGTGTCTGGCACTAGACTGTTGGCATCAGATCCTTTGGGTGCTGTGGATTGTGGGTTGGAGCCTCCATGGATGGGACCTTATTGCCGCATCCCACGGATGCTCAGTCGGATAGAGATCTGGGGAATTTGAAGGCCGGATCAACAACCTTGAACATACAACAACCTTGCCCCTGGTTGCCATGCCCTGGGTCTTCTGATACCTTTCTATCAAGGCATCATCACCTTTTTTTTTTTTTATTTCGCAGCTTGTGCTACATTGCTTTTCTCTGCGATCAGACCAGACAGGCTAGCATTTGTTTCTCAAAGGCATAGATGAGTCTTAGGTGCCCATGATCCTGTCACCAGTTTACTGTTAGTGTTGTATCTGTTCCTATTTTGTGTTTTAAAATACATTTTAATACACAAAATACTGACCTGTACTGACACACAACTGGAGCCTGTTACTTCAATGTTGTATTTGCCAGGAACATCCTGCAATGATCTTTCTTGGTAAAGTAACTTGTTGTCCTGGTTAACATCAAAGTTATGGCTGTCTGATCCTTCTGATTTTACAGTTACTGTGCTAGAGCCGTCTGAGCTGAACACTTTAGTGGAGTACAGAGCCAAAGCTTGGAGGGCCACAACAGTGTCCTGGTGGAAAAAGAAACAAACAAACAAACAAACAAAAAACCTTTAAATTGATGCCATATAGTTTTAACATTAATTCATCAATATACTGATTAAATGCCAAACAAGAGAACAAGGTAAAGGGAACAATGTAAATTGAGTACCTGCGTGGAAGAAAATCCTCCATAGGGATTTTGCTGCTTTACTAACCAGCTGACTATCCTGTTAGCATACCCCAAATCAGCAGTAGTGAGTTGATCTGTAGTGAGAACAGCTAGCAGCACGTAGGAACTGATTTCCACTGACAAGGCACCAGAGTCGTCTGATGCTGACTGAGACCAGTGAAGTTGACCATCTAAAATAATAAACACAAAATATTGTAGGCATCACTGAGATATATTGTGAATCATCACGTTGTCCCTGTGTTAGATTAAGTTAATTTATTAGGTTTACTAACCTACTATTATTGAATTTACTACTAGTAAACTACTATTATTAATTTAGTAAGCTACTATTGGCTTTTTGTGTGATTATTATGTTCTGAATCTGACCATTTAAAAGAAGGAATATAAAATATTGGTGTTCCTAGCATAAAGTAGTTTTAGATGAATAGCCCTGCAGATTTTGTTCAAATAAATAGTTATTTGAGTAAATCTAATTATTATCAGACATAACGCCTGGAGGATACCTCTGTATCTTGTTTTAGTCTTAACTTCTTCAGTTATGAAGGTGGTCTGCATCCTTCCACCAACCATCCATGACGATTAGTAATATTATAAAATGTGTAAATTTAAATGAGGTTCAGTAATACACAGTACTGTTAGGATTTATGTCAAGGGGTCCAATTTTGCATATTTGTCACATTTGAATGCTTCAGATCACTAAGCAAATATGAATATTATGCAAAGATAACATGAGTAAATACAAAATGCAGTTTTTAAATGATGACTTTATTTATTAAGGGAAACAAAAGCTGAACAAAAGTAATTTATCCCCCAAACCATTTTACTGGTTGTGAAACCTTTGGCGGCAACATCTGCAATCAACCTTTTATGATAACTGTCATCAGCAATGGTACTTTCATATCGCTGTGGAGGAATTTTGGTCCACTCTTCCATGCAGAATTGTTTTAATGGAGGTAAAACAATGGGAGGGTTTTCAAGCATGAATGTCCTGTTTAAAGAACTCAATTAGATTTAAGTCTGGACTTTAACTAGGCCACTCCAAAACCTTAATTTTGTATTTTTTCATCAATTTAGAGGAGGACTTGATGGTGTGTTTTCATATAATTGTCCTGCTGCATAACCCAAGTATGCTTGAGGTTGAGGTCATGAACTGAAGGCCGGACATTCTCCTTCAGGATTTTCTGGTAAACCATAGAATTTATTGTTCGATCAATTCTGGCAAGTCGGCCAGGTCCTGAAGCTCCAGACCATCACACTACCACCACCATGTTTGACTGTTGGTATGATGTTCTTTTTATGAACGTTGTTATTTTTACTCTAGATTGCCGATATTTGCCCAAAAGTCTTGGGGTTAATCAAGATATTTTTTGGCAAATGTGAGACGAGCCTTTGTGTTCTTTTTGGTCAGCAGTGGCTTATCCCTTGCAACTCTCCCAGTGATGCCATATTTGCCCAGTCTTTTTCTTATAGTTGAAGCATGAACACTGAACTGCATGAACTGAATCATGACCCCTGCACCACACCACGTTTCCTCCAATCTCCAGCACTGCTCGGCTGGTCCCACCATCTTGCAGAGATTGAGAAAAAAATGCATCTAGGCTCTTTGCTGTTCTGGCACCTAGATGGTGGAATGAACTTCCTCTAGATGTCCGTATATCTGAATCTTTGAACAACGACTCAACACATATCTGTTTCTTCAATACTTGGGTTAATTCCCATTAAAACAAAGAAAAAACACCCTTCCCCACAGCGTTTAACTGATGGTACTTAGTTAGTAACCAAGTAACCCAGTTTCAGGATCTATCAAATGACGGAAACGTAAGCACTTTTGTAAGTCGCTCTGGATAAGAACGTCTGCCAAATGCCTAAATGTAAATATAAACTTATCTAAGGCAAGTGAGACCTGCAGTTCTTTAGTTGTTGGTCTCAGTCCTTTTATGTCCTTTTATCTGGGTCCTCCTTGATGAGTCGTTTTTGTGCTCTTGGAATAATTTTAGTAGGCCCAGCCACTCTTGGGAACGATCATCACTGTTTTAAGTTTTTTCCATTCATGGATAATGGCTCTCACCATGGTTCACTGAATTCCCTACAGTTTTGAAATGCTTGGTGACCCTTTCCAGACTAAATGGAATCATCACTTAAAAACTAAATTTTGTGATTATTCAGGTTATGTTTGTGTAATATTAAAATTCAGTTTAAAGATATTAAGAATGAAAAATGTGAAAAAAATAAACAAATGATAAATGAGGGGCAAATAAATTTTCATAGCACTGTTGGCTAAATGCAGACTGACTCTCAGCCAATGTGATCCTACGTAGGCTGACTATATTAATAAACAGAGTAAACAGAGTGCTCACCTGAGGCTTATAGAAATCACAGAAGTACCATGAAAAACTGCAGTAGGATTCTGCAGATCTATTTACTTGTAGAAATGTAGTTTGTTATGAATATAAACTACTTGTAGAAATGTCATTTGTTATGAATATAAATAATAATTTAGTACCTCCTGAAATCGCAATTGTGTCCAACTCTTTTAGAAGATGCTGCCGAGCTTCATTTTCTCCAGCAAGACTGAAAGTGTAGGCCAACAGTGCAGTGGCGTAGGTGTTTGTCAGGTTACCAACAGAAGACTTCAGGCACATAAGTCCTTTATTCACAACAGGATCCTGGAATTAAAATGTAAATTATGCTTAAAAAAATAGCTGTGAATGTTTACTTGATTAACAATTTAAAGCAATTTTACTTTATTAATTCAGTATTATTCTCTTGGTTGGTTGGAACAAACTATTGTCATTGTGATTTTCGAATGTAGTGAAAATACTATGAAATTGTAGTTGTATTATGATCTTACCTGGACCGTATTACCCATTTCAAGAAATGATGCTGTGATGTAGGCGGTAATAGTCACATCATCATTTACACCACCCTATAATACATTTGAATATGTTTGATATATAGATAAAACAGAAATTCAATAAATTTCTTCAGAAATCCTTTGTAGTATGGACTGCTCAAGTAACCTTCATCCTATTATTGAACAAACTCCCTTGTGTTATAAAACAGCCGTCTACTCTCAGCAGTTGTATTAGCCAATTCTTTGCACTGCTGATGATTTCTGGATCTATAAGGATGTATCGTTGTGCTTTGCCAAAAGTCCTCAAGACAAAAGCAGTTAACCTGGTGGTGGAGATTTATTTGTAATATATAGAATGTATTGTATATTATTAAATTCTAGAATTATATACAATAAATAGAAATTGCCAGAAAAGTGGTGGTTTGCTTTAGGAATTTCTTACCATGTGTTCCCCTCTCCCCTGCCAAATGTGCTATATGCACCATTTAAATGTTTATAGTTAAGTTGCCTCTGATATCCTGTGTAAAGACAAATGATTTTATGCTGGTTAGTTCATGAAATTTTACATCATTACTAATAACTGTAAAGATTTAAAAGTAAAAAAAAAAAATGTCTCTGACCGCTCTTAAGGAAACCAGTAGCCGTCTCACGGATAGCTGTGGTAAGCTGCTCAGTGTTCTCTAGATACTGAAGAATGTAGATGTTGGGGGCAAGGAGAGCAATGTTTTGTTCTCCACAACCATATGGCATCCTAAGCAGACCATCCAGATTTTTTAATGCACGGCCAAGAATGTCTCCTACAAAAGGACACATTAATATCATTTATATTTAGAAAAAAATTTAACTGACAAAATCAACATTTGTTTTAGATACATAAGCCATATTTCACTAGTGCTTATTCATACTAGTAATGTATAGATTTGAGTTCAATGTAAAGTAAAGGGTTAGCCTTTCCACATACACTGAGACAGCTCAATAGTATACTCACTAGATGTGTTAAACATGCATTTAATATTGTATTTGCATGTTATAGGAGTAAAGACGTTGAGTTGTTTTTGCTACATTCATTTGCTACAGTTTATTGAACCTACAACTAAGATTGTTACCTAGGTTTCATGAATATCTTAATATTGCCCTTCATTATGCCTAAATAATTACAGATCAGGGCTGCGTTTCCCAAAAGCATCGTAAGCCTAAGACGTTCGTAAAAATGATCGTACGACTGATCTTAATATTACGGTCTGTTTCCCAAAAACATTGTAACTTAAGTAGCACTTGAAAATCTTCGTAGATCTATGAGTGCTCAGGAGTAATCGCAAAGCCTTAAGTGCATCATAAGGAGACAGAATTATGAGGGCACCTGCAGGACAACTGACAAATTGCACCTAAAATTTATTTCTCTTCAAAGTCATTTTTCATTTTATTTGTATGTATATTTTTATTCATTTCTATTTTCTACTCATTACACAATTCAATATAGAAATAATAACGAATAAAGAAATAAAATAAAAATGAAATAAATGTTAGAATGAAAAAAGTACACTGTTGTATATGGACATTTCGAGGGTAGTCCAAATGTTGTATTTAACAGAAAATATTTAATGTGCTTTAAAGATAACACAAATAAAGGAGGAACTCAAAGAAATGTGTCAATGACTTGTTGGCGTACATGAAACCCAACCATGTATTGAACATGTCTCGGTTGATCATCATGAAGTCTCATCTCAACTTCATTCTCTTCCTCCACCTTTTCATCTTCCTCCCTGATGTCCAAGGGCACTCTTGCCCTCACTGCAATGTTGTGCAACATAGCTGTTACTGTTATTACAGCACAGCACTTTTGTGGCACAAAGAGAG
>JAQMYG010000003.1:21322793-21336966 GCA_030014215.1 Clariallabes teugelsi
TGTAAATTCATGTTTTTCATCTAAATTCATGTATAAATTTCATGTTTATGTGTAGATTTCATGTAAATTCAGATTTTATAATGATTTCTATAATGTGTACCCTCATTCAGCCTCTAAGTGTGCTAAGTGTGAATAGCATAATAATAAAAAAATCCGTGCTGCTGTGTATAGTAAGTGCATGGACCTTTTTATGTCATATTTTGCTTATCTTGTTATTTATAGTTAGTCGGTCTATGTTACATGCATTACATTATTACCAACTTATAGAGTTATGATAGAGGCCTTGCATTACTTTATTTGCATTGCTCCTAATTAATATTTTGTATATGTAACTGCTTATATACAAAACTAACTACACTTTTTCTTCATCATTGGTTAAGGGCAGTTATATGTGATGATGTCACCCCAGGAGGTTTTGACAGGAGCCACACAGAGATCTATTGCACCACGCACACAAACTTGCAACACGTAATTAAACCATCTTATTTAAAATTTTTGTGAAGGCTTGTAACAACCATTTATATTTAGTATAAATTATTAGATTTGTTTCATGCTTAGAGTTTTAAGAAGGTATGTTTTTTTTTTGTTTTTTTTTTGCGGTAAATTTTATATTGACAGTAAGTCAGAGGCACCTAGGACGTCTCGAGATGAGAAACGACGAGCACAACACAACGAAGGTGAGAAACGTCTTGAAATCTTGAAGCAGTATGCTGCCTAATTGTTATATTAAAGAATCAGAGAAAAGGAATCTCTTTGAGTCTGAGTAATATTTTTTTTTTTTGCCAATTTATAGTTGAACGAAGGCGCAGAGATAAGATAAACAACTGGATTGTTCAGCTTTCCAAAACCATTCCAGACTGCACGTTGGACGCCACCAAGACAGGGCAGGTGGGTTTCAGTTTATTTGGAAGTTCACTACAGGTCATGAGTCAATAGGGCAATGCAATGCCATTTTCTCCCTTGTGGTTTGCTACAGAGTAAAGGAGGAATCCTCTCAAAGGCCTGTGATTACATTCAGGAGCTACGGCAAAGTAATAATCGATTAGCAGAGGAGCTCAGCACACTGGAGAGGTTGAGGATGGACAACCAACTTTTACGACAAGAAGTAAGCCATTTTCTATTTCTTTCAGATTTTGGTGATGTAGGCCAAATAACATCAGTGTTATTGCATATAAAACATCACTTCTGCTATTGTGCAGATTTAGACAGATTAGCAGTACTAATTTATGCTGCTTGAGCATGCAAATGAAATGCTGTTATTTTGAATAAGTGCTCTGTGCATAATTACTATTCCAATTCTTAATGTAAATTCATGTTTTTCATCTAAATTCATGTATAAATTTCATGTTTATGTGTAGATTTCATGTAAATTCAGATTTTTATAATGATTTCTATAATGTGTACCCTCATTCAGCCTCAGTGTGAATAGCATAATAATAAAAAAAATCTCTGCTGCTGTGTATAGTTAGTGCATGGACCTTTTTATGTCATATTTTGCATATCTTGCTATTTATAGTTAGTCATCAATGTTCACAAAAGTGGATTAGCCTGATATGAATTAAAATAAAATAGCCATGCATTAGGCATTAGGCCAAATTTTAATGTATTATTTTAATAAATAAATAAAAATCAAACCTTTTTTGTACACACTAGGTGGAGGACTGGAAATCAAAAAATCAGATTTTGAGGAGCCAGCTCAGGCAGCATGGTATTGTAGCAGCAGCAAGTGCAGAGCCGCAATGAAAAATGATGGGAGCAGTTGTTTAAATGCTGGTTTTGGGTAATTGTGGATGCTAAAATAAATAATGATAAAATATGTTTCCAGGCATAAAACTGGTCATTAGGGCACAGGAGCAATCATGGACAACGCTTAGAGCAGGATTTCTCAGCCAGTTACATACATTTAATTTTAGTGGGTCTTACTTTATTATGTATATATTTGTTTTGTACAACACATTTTTTACTTGATCCAACAATGAATTTCTTTTATGTACTGGTAAAAGTTGGGTGGAAGCATGAGAACCTTTCTTGTACATCACTCGGAAACATTTCTGATGACAAAATATAATCTTGCATGTTTGATACTTTTTCACAGCAGTTACCAAGAAAACAAAATAATGATATTTTTTCTGGTTATGTGCAACATGCAGCTCACTATACATATCTATTTGAAATAAATACTTTGTAACATAAAGATTTACATCTGTGTTTTTTTTTCTTTTTTACCCAAAAGACAAATGCACTCTTATGTCAGGTTTTTATTAATCTGGGAAATTAAGTGTTAAAAAAAAAAAAAAAAACAGTTTGAAATGAAATTCATGACCATGCAATTGATGTTTGCATACTGTATTGACAAGAATTTTTTTTATGCCGGAGGTTTATTATTATTATTTTTATTTTTTTATTTTTTAGAAAACATTGGTAATGCTAATCTCATGCATTACTGACTGGCTTGGCTGTCTTAAATCATTGACAGAAATCTGCAATTACAAAACATTGCATTCTGATAAGTTTTTTTTAGCATAGGTTTTCTCAACTCATATTTTTTTCATTCTTATTTAACAGTGAATATACTCAGATTAAGCAATATAAAATCCAATGCATAGTCAAACCTCTAGATGTTCTTTTTTTAAATAAAATTTTCAAATGGCATGTATGAAAATGTATTACCACTTCCATTTAACGATTTACACATTAAGATAGTTGTGAGGTGACTATGAATATAAAGCAGACTTGCCCTCTGCTGGATGGAAAATGAAATGACAGCTGTGTGTGATTTAGACATAAACAAATCTGATAACGTGTAACATTTGCCCCATTGGCATCCTTTATTGATTGTTAATTGACCAACATTCCATTTAGGTAAATGTTTTTGGTCATTAAAGCTAATGTTAAATGTTAGGTTTTTAAGCCATTAAACGTTGGTTTGGTTTGTGCTACATGCAGTCAAGCTGAAATTATTCATACCCCAGGCAAATTCTGACTTAGTTATTTTTATTCAACCAGCAAGTTTTTTCTTGATTATAAATGACACAGGTGTCTCCCAGAACATAATAAAACAATGTACAAGAGGCATCATTGTGGAAAAAATTATTAGTCATCTTTTATTTACATTTGAACAAAAAGTGCCATGTCCAAGATTATTCATACTCTTCTCAATAATCAATAGAAAAGCCTTCATTGGCTATTACAGCAATCAAATGCTTCCTGTAATTGCTGACCCGCTTTTTGCATGTCTCCACTGGTATTTTTGCCCATTCATCTTTAGCAATGAGCTCCAAATCTTTCAGGTTGGATGGTCTCCTTCCCATCACCCTGATCTTTAGCTCCCTCCACAGATTCTCAATTGGATTTAAATCGGGACTCTGGCTGGGCCACTGCAAAACGTTAATGTTTTTGTCTACTAACCATTTCTTTACCAATTTTGCTGGGTGTTTTGGGTTGTTCTCGTGCTGAAATGTCCACTGGTGCCTAAGGCCAAGGTTTCTCTGCAGACTGCCTGATGTTGTTGTTGAGAAGTTTGATGTATTGCTCCTTTTTCAAGGTGCTGTTTACTGTGATTAGGTATACTGGTCCGCCAGCTGAAAAACACCACCAAAACATTAGGCTCCCACCACCATGTTTGACATTGGGGATGGTGTTTTTAGGGTTGAAGGCTTCTTCTTTTTCACGCCAAATGAAGGTTACATCATTGTGGCCAAACAATTAAATTTTTCTTTCATCTGACCATAAAACAGAAGACCAGATGTCCTCTTCTTTGTCCAGATGAGCATTTGCAAAGGTCAAGCAGGATTTTGTGTGCCTTATCTGGAGAAGTGGTGTCCTCCTTGGTCTGCGTCCGTGGAACCCAGCAGTGTCCAGTGTCCGTTGGACTGTCTGCCTTGAGATGTTGCCACCAACAGAGCCCAGGATGACCTTGGTGGTGATCCTTGGATTCTTTTTTTTACCTCTCGCACTATCCACCTGGCCAGCACAGGTGTCACTTTTGGCTTCCAACCACGTCCTCTGAGATTTTTCACAGTGAAGAACATCTGGTATTTTTTAATAATACTTTTACACTGTAGCCACTAGAACTTCAAAGCATTTAGATATGGTCTTATAGCCCTTTCCTGACTTGTGAGCAGCCACAATCCGCAGTTGAAGGTCCTCGATGAGCTCCTTTGTCTTAGCCATTACTGTCCACAAACCAACAGCAGAGATCTTCTGTTTTTCACCTGTTGAGTTGATTAAAACAGCAGTTCCCAATGAATCAGAGTAATTATTCTATAGTAATTAGGATGCTTTAGAACAGTTTGGACTATTTGGAATGGTATAAAACATTGGATGTTCCCGTAGACTGTGACAGTTTACAAAGGGTATGAATAATTTTGACCATGCCACATTTTGTTCAAATGTAAATAAAAACTGAGAAATATTTTTTTCCAGAATGATGCCTCTTGTTATCTTTTGGGAGAAACCTCATTTCCGGTCAAAAATAAAAACTTGCTCGTCGAAAAAAGTAACTTTAAGTCATAATTTGCCAGGGGTATGAATAATTTCTGGTTTGACAGTATTTTCTAAAATATATTTTTCACATTAATTTCATGCAGAACTGTTGCAGGATTGTTGGTTCCAGATGGGCTGGTTTGCATATTTCAAAAGCTCTAGATATTATTAGAACTTGTAAGAACTGTGCTGAACAATCAATTTTAAAATGTGGAATTAAGCAATGTCAAGAAAACATCAAATACAGTCAAATAGGGTCTGAGCAAAAAACAATGGATATCCGCCATCTTTTCATGAGCTGTTGCTATATGAGTTTTTTTTTGCTAAAAGCCTTTCTAAGTAAGCTTCAGCAAAATGTTCTCTGAGCTCCACATTAAAGTAAAAACATTGTGTCCATGTGACTTGTTTATTTCTAACTGCAGGATGACAATGCACACTTTATTCCAAAGCTATCTGGCAAGATTTGTAAAGAAAGTCCCAAATACATTCATATATGTATCACTTTTGGTCACATCTAATTCCAGAAATGTGTGCAGGCCAGTCTAATTTCATATTGGGTTTTGGTCACAACACATACTAATGTCAATTATTTTCAAATCTTCTGGATCTGACCAGAGCATTAGAGGATAAAGGAATCAGAAGAAGATCAGTCAGCCTGGGAAATGGAATCCAAACTTAAATGGCAAAACACCCATTTTATACTCAACCCAAGGCCAAGAAAGGAAAAACAATAAGAGAAAAACACAATCAAGGTTAAAAACATCATGTGAGAACTAAGTAAACAAGGACACTTACAAAGATCACGCTGACATAAATTTGTTCTTAATGATTGTGCCATATTCATATCAAATGTTAGGGACAATTAGAAATAAATTCAATTTCAATTTATTTGTATAGCGCTTTTAACAATTGTTATTGTCACAAATCAGCTTTACACAATCAAAAGAATTATGAAAAATTGTATGAAATGTGAATGTGTATGAATCAAAATTATAAGATTGTCCCTGATCAGCAAGCCAAGGGTGACGGCGATAGTGGCAAGGAAAAACCCGCTTGAAATGACAATAGGAAGAAACTTTGAGAGGAACTAGACTCAACAGGGAACCCATCCTCATTTGGGTGATAACGGATAGCAGGGATCTGCAGTCATACTGTGTGTTAGGAGGCTGGAAGTTTAGTATAACAGGAGATGTGTTTAAGTTAATATGGAGTCCAGTGTATTGTTGGAGGCTCAGGTAGACCTGTAGGAAATTCCTGTCCTGAACTATCAAGTGACTGAAGTCACAAGTCCTCAGAGAACAGCTGTCAGCATCAGCCGAGGCCAGGACTGTCTTCAGGAAAAAGTGGAACCGTCCCCAGACAGACCACACAGGGCATCCATGCGACGAGATCTCCAACCTGAAGCAGGGTACCAGGACGAGTTAGACAGGTCCAGAGGGCAGAGGGGGGTCTGGATCACTGGCAGCTCAGAAGCGACATGTATAGCTCGACAGAGAGACAGGGAGAGTTAAAGAGAGAGAGGGAGAGAGAATAACTCCCTCAATAACATTTATTCAAAAGAGAACATGTACTGCACATTGAGACTTGCTAAATTGTACAGTACATCAGCAGTCACTGGTGTGCAGTGAGGTATACTCTATTTGGATCAGAAAGCCCTGGCATGTTGCCAGAACATTTTTTGCAATCATTCAGTATCACAAGGTCTAATAGTAAAAGAGCAATAAGATGTTAAAATGACAACATTTGCCTGGAACCATATGCTTGGAAACCTTTCTGTGAGGGAATTTGTATGTCCATGGGCTCAATACAAGAACTTTACGGGTTCCCCCAGAGTGTAGAATAAACACTGAAAAGAGTTGGTGATAGACACTTTTCAGCATCAGATAAAGTCAGTGATTTAGCCTACCTGACAAACAGGGAGTGGTTTCTTCTTTTCAGATTGGACACTACTCATCTTTAATGCCTAGAAGTAAAATAAATCCAAACATATTTGCCCAAAAGAAGGGGACAAATAGCTAGGCATCTTGAAATAGCCCATTCTACTCTTAACAAAATCATTTTAAAGATAAGAGTGAAACATTAATGGAGTCACAACCTGGTCGACCTGGGCTTTCTGAAAGACGTCTTTGTGCTGTTTAAAGATCTGTTTAGAACAACCCTTTCATTCTATGCCTAGGCAAGTTGTTCCTCTTAAAGCTGCTTAAAGGACGTCAAGTATGAATAGTGTATTAATCCACTGAGGTTAGTAGCTTAACCTCATTTGCTTAAAAATATAACATGTTTTGGTGCAAACATTTTATTTAAAAACTTTGGGTTTCAATAAATATACTAGATAAACAAGTGTCAGCTGAATGTATTTGAGTTCATTGAACTTTTGATCGCTCTGAATGAATATGATGGGCTCTGTTAGTTATGCAACCTGTGTTTAGTTTTTTCTGCTTGCATAACACCATTGGATCAATTCCATTAACATGCCTGGGTTGTCTTCTTCCACACTTCTGAATCACACTTCTGATTAATGAATAAACAAAGCTTAATGCAAACAATTACTTAAAGCAAGTCACATTGGTTCATTTGCATTTGAAGGCATCTGGGACACATCTTTTTACAATTACTGTGATCGATGGTTTGTTATGATGAGCTAAATAGCAACTAAACATAACAAAGATTGCTTGCCAGACTACAAACATAATACAGCTGGTCATGAGTGTTTTCTCTCCCTCTCTCCCTCTCTCACATTCTCTCTCTCTCTCTCTCTCTCTCTTGCTCTCTCACTCTGTCTGTCTCACTCTGTCACGCATTAAAAACAGAGGGGGTTTTAGCTTTATTCTTGCTTTAACATTTTTGAAATTCAGAAAAAGGCTGTTCATCACGAAGCGTTCCTCACCCTTGTCTGTTATTAGGTATGTTTTTCCTAAGCCATTTGTAGCTACAGTATATGCAGTACCGTGCAGTGGATTAACTTCAGGCAGTGTTTAGGTCTTGAGAAAAATATTCCTGCTGCAGTGTGTGTTGAGGTAAGCTCTCCTGACTTTTTATATTGCACTAGTTAAAATAGAGTGTGTTAAATGGCCTTTTAGGATTTCCAGGTTATTATGGAGATAAACTCGCACAGGATTTTATGTTTGACTCCTTTATATTGCACTTTTTTTTTTATAAATACACCAGGCAAATGCAAACTGCCAAACATATTGTGGCTATTGCTCTTAGTTTTCCTAAATGTTCTTGATTGTTTTAAAATGTCACAACCCCACATAAGTTGTTCCTTGAACAATAGAGGTTTGTTACACTGTTCCTTTTTAAATCCAGGAGAGGATTTATTTGTACAGATGTGATCTGTGTGTAGTCGTTTACCGTCACACTGTATACCTTTGTTTTTTTTTGTTTTTTTGTGTTCCACTGGGCTACCTGTGCATATACTTTAAATTCTATGTTGTTGTAAATACCTTAAATCACACTGAGGTGTGCAATTTTCTAAATGTTTTAAACAAATTTTAGGCAGATTTCGACAGGGATCATTCACAAACATATTTAATGTTCTGAAAATTCTCTCCTGGCTGGTGTCCTCTGTAAAACTGAATGTCTGGCTCTGAACAGGCTACTCACATTTCCTCCGTGATTCTAATACTAGTGCTCCTTTCTCTTTGGCTCTTGGGATTTGCTGCAATGGGCCATTGTAAAGCATCCGCACAATGCTAGCTCTCTGTAGAAACCAGATCCTGGTCCTTTCGAAAAGCACCATAATCTAAAGAATACAAAAATGGCTGAAACCTCTTTTATGTGTAGAAGATACAATCTGCATCTAGAAGTCAACTTCAGTCCAAAAACATTTAGCAAATTTATACTGCAATATATATAAATTTGCTAAGAAGTTTTGCATGATGATGATTTTGTTCAATTATTACACTTTTTGGGTAAACTCTATCCAGAGCTGGTTATCCAAACCATCTTCAGATGGGGCTGATGTGAGTTGGTGAGATTACTGTATTTGACACATCTAACTTTATTTGGCTAATATGGCCCATACGTCATTTAATGTAGTTTGGTAATACATTTTTGTACTCAAGTAAAAGTACTGTTACTTCAGTGAAATTTTACTGAAGTACAAGTAATGTTACCGTTATAAAAATCTACTCAAGTAAAAATAAAAAGTAGCTCATTAAAAAGTTACTCAGAGTAAAAGTTACCAAGTTACTTCTTTTAACAGCGAGGGTGGGATGGGGGTTTCTAGTGTAGTTCAAAAGAGACAAGCGGATATAAATCTCAAACTAGTTGTTTTTAATTGAAGAAAAACCTTTACATAATAAAGCTGTTGCCTTTCTTGTGCTTGAAATCAAAGTGGTCGCTTAAATATTGCTTAAATAGTGGTTGCTTTTTTCCCTCAGACAGCTGAGGGAAAAAAGAACTCAGAGCCAAGAATAACGTTCAGCACAAAACCTTTATCGGCCTCTTTTGGTGTCACAAAATTATAATACAAAAGGAATAGAGCGTTTCGGGGGTGAGCAGCACACCTGAGCTCCTACTCGTTCTCTCCTTCTCACGCACACACACCTCTGCAGCACACACATGGGGGAAGGGGCGGCAACTCTTAAAAAGGCAACATACATACATATTGTGGTATACAACCTAGTAGTGGCCGTTACAATGGCCAGAGGTTTGCTTCATAAGAATTTATTGGCATTTCGCTTTCAGCTGTGTCTGCATCACTGGCATCTCTTTTGTCCGTCTCCATCGTTCTTGTGAATTTAAGACGTTTGTTCTCCACGCCCATCAATCAATCAGTGCAGTGGTTTCCGGGTGCAATTTTTTCCTTCCCTGTTGCATTATTTTTAATATTTTTCATTTTCATTCATTTATTTTTTACTCAGTAGCGAATATGATTTCAAATGTAGCGAAGTACAATACTTTAAACAAAACATACTTAAGTAAAAGTAAAATTACAGATTTAAAAAAATACTTTAAAAAGTAGAAGTACACAAAAGAAACTACACAGTTACAGTAACGTGAGTAAATGTAATTTCTTACTTTCCACCTCTGGGTATTAGAATAATATGTAATGTGTTGATGTTTTAATGTGTTTTAATATGGGAAGCTGACAAAATGGAATTTTCTGAAAGATATCAGCCACGTTTTTCAATTTTTATAATTAGTTAACCTGTTAATCTTCTAGAACTGTTTGGATGGCCCAGACATCTTCACTCCTCACTTACCTACCTTCTTTGTACTTGCCCAGGTTGACAGTAATTACTGTTCCTACAGTATACTGTATGTACTCATCAGTTACATTTACTTATGAACAAACAATAAATAAGTCACATGCTCAAATGGTTAAATAAATCATTTCATGATCTCTACATTAGACTATAATTATTTTTGTATTGTTCAGATTCTTGATATGACAGAGAAATTCCCTGATTTGGTATCTGTTCGTGTAATGTCTGCTGTGTAATGGAGGCTCACAAACACGGCCACAGTATTCTCATTTACTAGCCCACCTGAATATATACAAGGAATTAGATAACTGAAGCACAGTGCTTTTCTCATCTCCCTAACCGTGCTCTGAACCTGGACTTCTCTAATCTCTCCTACATAATCAGCGAGGGGCTAAGCTGGAAGAAACAAGGTGAGCATATTTTATTTTACTGAAGATTTCTCTTCTATCAGGAGAAGTACACTAGCACTAGCTTAAGATAAAATGGATATTGCGGTGGATGAAAAATGGCAACACATCCCTTCTAAACTTGCAGTTTTTTAATGTAAAATACAAAACTATGATAAATCATAGTAGATCTTTTTTTTTTACCTTGTGATAGTAATATAATGAGATATAGCAACCAGTTCTTAACATGCTGTGGTGGTTACCGACCAAAAGTGGTCTGAGGAAGGACAATCAGTGAGTCAGCGACAGGGTCATGGGTGCACAGGGACTGCAGGCTAAAAGCCTTAATGCTGGCTATTATAGAATAGTGCCATTGTGTATTGCAGTTTGCAGCTACCTGAAGAATGTTCTGCTGGGAAACCTTGAGTCCTGACTTTCATATGGAAGTTACTTTGAGACAATGGACCTAAACACTACACACCAAGCACACCCCTTAATGGCAATGGTATTCCCTAATAGAAATGGCCATGCAGGATAATTTGCCCTGCCATGTGCCCTCCCAAACATTGTTCAGGAATGGGTTGAGGAACATGAAAAAGAGTTCAGGGTATTGACTTGACCTTCAAATTTCCCAGACCTCAATCTGATTGAGCACCTGTTGGATGTACTAGACACATCAGTCTGACGATTATCATCCTGGAGGGTGAAATTTATCTTTATCTTTAGTTGTCTAACACATGGCTGCACGTTTTGTGCCAGATTGGCATTTACAGCGATCTATGATTCCTCCTATCTTCACTAAAGCCCAATCTCAGAATTAGAAAAGGAGCCCTATAGCATAAGCTTCATATGAGAGTTGTATGATAATTTATTTTGAAGATGAGTTTGAGTGCACACTACAGTTCGCAGTGTACACAGTTTTCAAGTTCAAGGTTGATAGTCACCTTTTAATTTTGAAATGCATATGGATAAATGAAAATTGTGAGAGAGAAAAGCTGAGTATAAATCCCTCTTCTTGGTTCATGAAAACATATCATGATCAGACATGGAGAAGACTAGACAGATAGATAGATAGATAGATAGATAGATAGATAGACAGACAGACAGACAGACAGACTTACTTACTTACTTACTTACTTCATGTCCTCTCTCACTGCATCCCTAAAGCTCCTCTTTGGTCTTCCTTTAGACCTCCTGCCTGGCAATTCCAACTTCAGCATCCTTCTACCAATATGCTCACAATCTCTCCTCTGAACCACCTCAATCTGGCCTCTCCGACTTTATCTCCAAAACATCTAACATGGGTTGTTCCTCTGAATCATGTTTGATCCTATCCATCCTTGTCACTTCCAAAGAGAACCTCAACATCTTCATCTCTGTTACTTCCAACTCTGCCTCCTGTCTTTTCTTCCGTAGAGCATTGCTGGTCTCACCGCTGTCCTGTAAACCTTTCCTTTCATTCTCGCTGATACTCTTTTGTCACATAACACACCTGACACTTTTCTCCACCCATTCCAACCTGCCTGTACCCGCCTCTTCACCTCCTTTCCACATTCTCTGTTGCTCTGGACCATTGACCCTAAGTACTTAAAGTCCTGCACCTTTTTACCTCTGCTCCTTGTAGTCTTGCCGTTCCACTTAGATTCCTCTCATTCACACACAGTATTCTGTCTTGCTACGGGTAACCTTCATTTCTCTTCTTTCCAGAGCGTACCTCCTCCTCTCTAGATCCACCTGTTTCCTGCTCTCGCTACAAAGCACAATGTCATCTGCAAACATCATTGTCCAAGGAGACTCCTGTCTAACCTCATCTATCATCCTGTCCATCACCATAGCAAACAAGAAGGGGCTCAGAGCCGATCCTTGATGCAGACTCACCTCCACCTTGAACTTTTCTGTCTCACCTACAGCACATCTCACCACTGTCTTACAGCTCTCATACATGTCCTGCACCCCTCTAACATACTTCTCTGCCACTCCAGATGTCCTCATACAATACCACAGCTCCTCTCTCGCCACTCTGTCATTACTTTCTCAAAATCTACAAAGACACAATGCAACTCCCTATTACCTTCTCTGTACTTCTCCATCAGCATCCTGAAAGCAAATACTGCATCTGTTGTACTCTTTCTAGTACAGCATGTACAGTATACTGTTGCGGTCAGAAGTTTGTGTACACTCATGCCGTGAATTCTCATGACAACATTGGGCTTATGTATTGATACTTCCATATTTGTCCACTGGTTTTATTGTGTAAATCTGTTTCTTAGTTGATCCAGTCAATTAAATCTTACTTTCAACTCTTTATTTACTTTAGTCTAAGTCACTGTTTAAAAAGTCATACATATTTCTAAAGTATAGGCATAACATGGGAGCTAAACTAGCCATAGGTGACGAAACAGGTTTAAATACTGTACAAACAGATATGCTTCAGATTTAGATTCATTATATAATTTCAGGATATATAATGCCCTAGCATAATATGAATGTGAGCAATGTATTATTCAGTGAGCATTAACTGTCATAATAAAAGTGTATGTAGAAATGACAAAGTGAAGACTTTTTTATAATATATTTTATATATTATTTGCTTCAATTTAAATACAGTGTAGTTAGCCCTTTTGTTAGGCTTTTTGAGAGCCTAATTCTCACCTTGTCTCACTGATCTCCAACTCTCACTCTATAAAATACACATAGATTATCTATTGTAGTCGCATGGTTCACAGATTAGCCTATTCATCTTGTCTTGTATTTAATGGGATTAGTTGTAAATATCCCATAAAACCCAACCATTTCTTCTAATCTGTACCTTTTTAGGTTCCAAGGCCCTACATATTCACCTCTGGACAGTTCTGGAGCCAGGAGTTAGAATAGAATATTGGGGCCCCTCGGGTGCTGGAAAGTCCACGTTAATGAACATCCTAGCTGGTTACAAGTGAGAAAGAGACCTGCCATGCATTTATTAATGCAAACCTTTATATTAAAATTGCCTGAACAAAAAGGATTGAGATGTAAAACTAACCTTTCAGTGTGTTAGAGAAAAAGGGATGAGCCAAAAAGTGGAAGTGGAAAGCAAAAAAAACAAATTCACACCTTTCGCAAAATGTCATGTTACATCATGCAAGAAAATAAACTGCTGCCCCATCTTACAGCACAGGAGGCTATGATGGTGAGACACCATGACTGTAAAATTTATACACTACTGTATTTTAAAATTCTCCCAGTACTGCCAATGAATATATAAAATAATATCTTAGGAATCACAAATATATTGATCAAAGCATATATTGTTTTTAAACAAATATAAGGTTATTATGCCTATTTCAAATTTGTTTGCTACTTTTAACCTTAAAATTATGTTTTTTGTACCTCTTGGCTAATAATTTAACTTATTTTAAGAAAGAAGAAAAATTATACTGTATGCCAGTAGAATAAGCTTGAATGCACAATAGTGTTAATGATCTCATAATGAGAATGGTTTCCTTTATTCAAGATATTTTGACTTGCACTTTTTTGGTCTCAGGGCTCTAAGCTCAATTGCACATTAATGTAGTGTAACATATATTTATTTAAAATTTACATTTAATAAATTTAGCAATATATACACCAATGTTTTGCATTTAATTTCTGCTGTTTTATTCTCTTATGCACAGCTCTGTTAAGGTCCTTCCACACCATTTCAATTGGATTTACTGTAGGTCTGAACTTTGACTTGGTCATTCCAAAACCTTGATCCTATTTCAGACATTCTGGCGGACATTTACTGGTGTGCTTCAAGTTTTATCTGCAGGACAGATGGCCTCACATTTGTCTCTCGAATACTCTGGTATACAAAGCAGTTCATGGTTGACTCAATAACAGCAAGGTGCCCAGGTCCTGTGGCTGCAAAACAAGCAGAAATCATAACCCCTAAGCTTGACAGTGTCACGGGGCGCAGGGGAACGAGGTGAATCCAAGTGCAGATGACGTGCAACGGTGTCAGACGAGAGCGCGTCGGAATGCGGAAGTCAGTACCGGGAAATCTAGCAGCGAGGTGACAATCCAAAAAACACGAGAAACAAAAGCCGTAGTCAGAAGAGGGAAGCGCGA
>JAQMYG010000003.1:21568459-21579057 GCA_030014215.1 Clariallabes teugelsi
CCGTCACCCTTGGCTTGCTCATCAGAGACATTTCATTCATCATTCATTCATCTCATTATTATCTAGACACATTTTTTCTCACACATACACACTTCCAAATATTTTCTTTTCTAAAAAAAATTCTTTCATTTTTGTGAAGTTGCTTTGAGACAGTGACCATTGTTAAAAGCACTATATAAATAAAATTGAATTGAATTGAATTGAATTGAATGTCATGAGCCTTTCAGATAGGTTCCTTTGTCCTTGGAGAATTCAAATATGAGGAACTTCTCAACATCCCTCAGACTTGAAGAAACTACTTGGATGAGAGGTGAAACGTTTATACCTAATAATAGAAAGAAGGCGCTAAAATGTGTGTGTGTGTGTGTGTGTGTGTCCACACATTTTCGGCTATAAAGGGTACATCTCTGTGGGAACCTTCTGTATATGATCATTACACTAATATTATTTCTTTAAAAAAATAAAAAATAAATAAAATCCTTCAGATTGTTCAGATCCACCAGATTGAGAACAGCGCAGTGTTTATTTCCGTCACCAGGGTGATCTTGATCTTGTGGGCGGGGCTATGGAATGACGGTTGAGTGAAAGGTGCGAACCAATCAGATTATAGCACGGGCCGCTGACGTCAGCGTTAAAGCGAGAGAACCGTTATCAGAAACCAGGAGCCAGGATTTTTATTTTGTTTAAAGAAAAAAAGAAAGAAAGAAAGAACAAAAACAAAACAAGGTTGGTTAACGGTTCTGTTTTTAATGAATCGCGTTGTGCGTGGTTTGAGTTGGGAGTGTTTGGCGGGAATGGCGGATTAGTGTGTGGATTAGTAGGAGGTCTGATGGAGAAGCGCAGGAGGATGAGACAGTGCACTTTGTGGTGAGTAATGCTGTGCTGCACGTTATTCTTCACACGATTTGCAGTTAGCCTGCTAGCTCAAATGTGTGTGTGTGTGTGTGTGTGTGTGTGTTTAAACTGTGGAATAGCTTTCCAGAACTCAGTTTCCTTTTTTTTTTTTTTTTTTTTTTTTTTGAAAAAGATTTATATATCTGTGCCTGGTTAATAGCTGGTTAAAAGAGCTGGTAAATCTTCATGCCTGTAAAGCTTTGTGGTTTTATTCATTTAGATCAGATTATACTAAGCCCATGGTTTAATCTCTCAACACTGTTAACTGTAAGAGTACACAGAGGAGTTAATTAATTGCAGCATTAATAGGACGTTTGCTGCAGTGCAGTTTACTCTTTGCTTGCCTGGCTTTCTATCAGTGAGAGTGAAATCTGCTGCTGTAAAACTGTACAAGTTTGTCTGATTGCAGTGCATTCATCTACCTGCATCTATCATCCTTCTCATGTACTGCCTCCAGGAGCGTGGAGTCTTAATGTGATGCATGGACTGTATCTGAGATATATGTACATGCACAGGATTGTGGAAAGCATACAGTAAAATCCTTCCTTGATCATGTTTTGAAAATTGTGCACGACAGTTTCTTTAGTTTAGTCGGTTGTCAGTTCTTGAATGCCGCCTTAACAAACAGGTGGATTGAAAGCGATTATTGAATTCAGGTATTTCAATTCCCGGAGAAGGGCAATCTTAATGGTTCAGCATACTGTACCAAGACATCTTGGACAATGTTGTGCTTCCAACTTTTTGGCAACACTTTGGTGAAGGCCATTTTCTATTTCAATATGACTTGCCCAAACCAAAGACTATAAAGACATGATTTGATGAGTTCAGTGTGGAAGAACTTGACTGGCCCACACACAGCCCTGAGACCTCAACCCCATCAACTGGAACGGAATTGGAAGGCCAGGCCTTCTTGTCCAACATCAGTGCCTGACCTCATAAATGCTCTACAGGAGGAATGGGCACGAACCCCCACATAAAAAGTTGTGGACAGCCTTCCAAGAAGTGTGGAAGCTGTTCTAGCTCCACTCCATATTGAAGTATATGAATTTGGATACAATGTTATTGCAGGTTTGGCCAAATCCATCCAGGGTGTTCCTCGCCTACCTATAGTGTACATGTACAGTACTGTGGAAGGCATAAAGACTTTCTTTGATCATGTCGTAAAAACTGGGTATGAGTTTGTTTAGTGTAGTCGGTTGTTAGTTCTTGAATGCCAACTTAACAAACAGGTGGATTGGGAGCGATGGTCCAACGTGTTCAACAGACATTAGCCCTCATGACTTTTTTATATGGGGGAATACCATATAAAAGCTGAGCTCGGGCCTCAGCGACCAAGCCAATATATGTGAAGGAAGAAATTAAAACCTCTTTCACTCCTGTTAATTACACAACCTGTCACTAACTGTTGGTGCCAGCTCCACCAGTCATGCACATATAGGTATTGATGAAGCAAAATATCTGGTTAAATAAACAAAAGAATCATAATCTGTTGATAATAGATGTTTGAGGAACTGTTGTATGAAACCAATATTCTAGTCGGAGTGCCGAAGCCATCATAGCCGTGCTGATATTCATCACAACAGCACCTTCTCTTGTGTGATATTGCTTAATTGTCCTTAAAAAACCTTAAAAATCCTAAATTAATAATTAAAGCCTTTTGGGGCATCACGTCACAGAGTTGGACGGATCCTGTTATTACAGTTGTTGATAATGTACAGGATTTTAATCAAATGTTAACTTGCTCTTCACAGATATTATATAAAAAGCAATATTCTGTTTTTGCTAAATCGTGTATGATCATTGTTGTGTCCACTAAAAGCTACAGAATTTTCCATGCCATAATCCACTTGAATGAATTGGAAAAATATTCATTTCCAAAACTAAGCCAGGATTTGATGCTGGCATCAACATGAAAATTGTTACTTACTGTAGATTAACCCAGTATTTTATGCACTCGTAACTCGCCAGAAAACCAATCTCAGATGAGAAATTTGATTGTCAGTGTTTTTCTCTTACAAGCAGACTAGCCCCCTCATGTGAGTTTGAAGTCCAGTGACAGATCTGTGGGGGGTAGAGGATTAGTGAATGATTTTCCATGTTGCTTATACGTCTGGCAGCCTGGAAAAATAACTCCACTCTCCTGCATGTACTACAGGCTTCTCTGGACTATAATAGTTTTTTTTAAATGTATCTCTATGAGATATGAAGGAGTTTAAAATCTGGTTACCTCCAAAGGAGAATGGGAGAAAATTGCAGTCAAAGAAGATTTCAATGTTTGCAGAAGAATCACAGACTTCCAATAACAAGCTGAATTGATTCAGCTTTTAAACTATCTAAAAGATCAGATTAAAGCATAAAATTCATTTTGCTAGGAACTTGCATTGAATTAGCATGGTTTAGAACTTTAGACAGACTGAACGGTCTCAGGATGCTTTACTGTTGGCATGACACAGTACTGATGGTAGAGCTCACCTTTTCTTTTCCGAACAAGCTTTTTTTCCCGGATGTCCCAAACAATCGGAAAGGGGTTTCATCAGAGAAAATCATTTTACCCCTGTCCTCAACAGTCCATTCCCCTGTACCTTTTGCAGAATATCAGTCTGTCCCTGCGAGAAGTGGCTTCTTTGCTGCCCTTCTTGAAATGTCTGAGGGCGAGTGCTACCATCAGTCTTGTATCATGCCAACAGTAAAGCATCCTGATACCATTCATGTCTGAGGTTGCTTCTCAGCCAAGGGGGTGGAATTTCTCACAATTTTGCCTAAGAAGACAGCCATGAATAAAGAATATTACAAAAACACCCTCCGAGAGGAACTTCTCCCATCCATCCAACAACAGTTTGGTTATGATCAGTGCCTTTTCCAGATGATGGAACACCTAGCCAGAAGGCAAAAGTGGCTAAGGGAACAAAACATCAAAATTTTGGGTCCATGGCCAGGAAACAAAAACCCACAAATTCCGACAAACTCCAAGCATAGAATATTCAAGAATGGACTGCCATCAGTCAGGATGTGGTCCAGAAGTTGATTGACAGCATGCCGGGGCGAATTGCAGAGGTCTTGAAAAAGAAGAATTAACATTGCAAATATTGACTTTTTGCATAAACGTGATGTAATTGTCAATAAAGGCCTTTGACGTTTATGAAATGCTTGTAATTATACTTCAGTATACTGTACCATAGTAACAAAAAATATGTACTGTAAACTTGCTTCACTTGGCTTTACACTGATGTAAACAAAGTTTTGAACGCCTCCCAGACGTACGCGCAACTTCGCTCGTTTGCTTTTGCCCAAAAATGCTTCGTATGCCGAGACAAATGTCTTGCAAAATTTCAGTTCTTAATGCAAAAATTAGTGAGGCGTGGTGTTCGTATGCCGAGGTCCCACTGTATAACACTGTATGCACTTCAGAATTCATCCCGTTACTTCTGTCAGCAGTAACATCAACATCACCAGTGACTGGGTTCCATTAGCAGTCATGCATGTCCTTGCCATAACCTTGCCTCTACCATATTTAGCGAATGATGTGGTTATGCTTTGACTTACAAGCCGTTCCTTTCCTTCTCCATATTCTTCTTTTTCGATCACTCAGGTAAAAGTTTCAGTATTAGTACTACGCAGGTTTTTTTTTTCCAAGCGAAGTCTCATTTGTTCTTTCTGGCCTTGATTCCAGCGGTTTGTATCTGGTATCCATCTATGATTAAATTGATGAAGGTGTCTCTTGAGTCCGAACTTTCACAATAACACGCCTACCTCCTGAGAAGTGGTTTTGTCATGGCAAAAAGAAATCTTTGATAATACATTTTAGTAATCTTCAGTCTGAGAAGTCTTCAAGGTCTTTTGGTGTTGCTGAGCTCACAAGTGCGTTCCTTCATTTTAAGAATGTCCTGAAATATTTCTTCAGTCTATTGATGGCGGCCTTTTGACTGTGTAAAAATTGTATCTAAAAAAAATAATTTAAAAAAACAGCTGTAAATCCTTAACAGTTAATGCAATATTTTTGCCAAACCCAGTAAATTAAAACTGAAACTTGACACTTCAATGACATCTCAATTTCTTCAGTTGTAGGTGGCACGGTGGCTTAGTGGTTAGTACTGTCGCCCTGCAACTTCAGGTTCTGGGTTCAATTGCCTCGAGTCTGTGTGCATGGAATTTGCATGTTCCCCCCGTGCGTGGTGTGTTTACCTCCGGGTGCTCCAGTTTCCTCCCACAATCCAAAAACATCCAGATTAGGCTAATTGGCCTTCCCAAATTGCCCATAGTGTGTAAATTAATGTGTGTGATATTCTGCGATGGATTGGCACTCCGTCCAGGGTCCCCGCTTCTTGCCCTAAGTCACCTGGGATAGGCTCCTAGCCTATACAGTGTGAGGAAAAGGTGGACTGTTCAGCACCAAACTGTTGTTGGATGTTTGGGAGAAATCGCTCTCGGAGGATGTTTTTGTACGATTCTTTATTCATGGCTGTGATTCCAACCCTTTGGCTGAGAAGTAACCTCACACATGAATGTCTCAGGATGCTTTACTGTTGGCATGACACAGGACTGATGGTAGCGCTCACCTTCATACATCTCAAAGAAGCCAATTCTCTCCTGGAAAAAACATCAGGGACACACTGATATTCTGCACAATGGACTGCTGAGGACTGGGGCAACGTAATTTTCTCTGATGAATCCCTTTTCCTATTGTTTGGGATATCCAGAAAAAAGCCTGTCCGGAGAAGAAAACGTGAGAGCTACCATCAGTACCATCAGTAAAGCATCCTGAGACCATTTAGTCTGTCTACGCTCCTAAACCAATGCAATTCAAGTTCCTAGCAAAATGAATTTTTTGCTTTAATCCGATTTTTTAGATTGTTCAAAAGTCAAATCAATTCAGCTTGTTATTAGATGTCTGTGATTCTTCTGCAAACATAGAAATCTCATTTAAATGCAATTTACTCCCATTCGTTTTTGGAGTTAACCAGATTTTAAGCTCCTTCACATCTCATAGAGATAGACGATGAGTGAGTGAGTGAAATCCATTGTGGTTGTGTGTACAGAGACAAACATTGTGTCACTGTCCAAATACTTATGGACTTGGGTATGTAAATGCTATTAGTATGAAACCCAGTGTACATTAAGGTGTTAAACCTTAAAATGTATACAGTATAGCAACCTCACATATAGAGGAACAACACTCAGCGAAACCATAATCTCATAGCTTCCACTACCTGAAATCATCGGTTTCGGCTGAAGTGATTGATGGATGTTGGATGGATGTTATGGCCACCTACAGTATATTGACAATAAGAACAGATTCAGTTTTTCCTTTTAGCGAGAACGTATAAGAAAAACATTAGTACGCCACCCACCTGCCCATAAAAAGCAGCACCGGCGCTAGTCCTTTAAGAGCAGATTGGAATGCCACTAAGTGTTGAGTGACCGAGCGAGGTCGTAGGCAACAGCTATATTTACCATCAGGGTAACATGATCTCTGGCATTCTGGATCACTGTGCTCATGCAGTCCTCCTGGTCTTCTCACTCTCTGGGGCAACAGCCTCCAAAGCCACACACCGTCTGACTGCAAAATGCGCCACTGGTGAGACTCAAAGCCCGTCTATAAACTCCTTGCTTTACTTTGCTGTTTGTTTTCAGTCTTGTCTTTGATATTTGAGTACCATGTACTGTAGTGCAGGTAACAAGTGGTGTAACTTTTAAGTCATGCCTTATGTTTAACTGCCAATTTATTAATAGATTTCTGAAGAATTCCAGTCTTCCAGTGTATTGTGCAATTTTGATCATATTTTAATATCACACACATGATTCGCATAGAAACTAGCCTATAAACGATGCTGATTTCAATTGTATTGAGGTTTCATTGTATTTGCATATCCATGTACAGTATTAAAATTTGCCTTCAACTTTTTTATTCTCCTCGTGTTTTAACTCCTCCAGGTTCGATTGTTGAGTGCTGGGTGGAACGTATGACAAGCTGCACCCGCTGTTTTTCCACTGACTGGGACTGAGAGATCAACTCCGCGTACAGCAGGTACACACTATCCTAGCACACATACGTGATACCGAGCAGCAAGTGATACTGAAAGAAGAGATTGATTCAGCTTCTAATCTTGCTGCGTTTACTTTTTGATCTGGTGATTGAAGGCGAACTGACATGAAAAAACGATGCACATTTTACAGTTTGTGAGCAGGCTGGGTTTAGGTTAGAAGCGGATCACTGCTTGACGTAAGGCATCAGTTTGGCCATGACCGACACCACGAGCTCTTATCCGCTCATATTCCCGAGTAAATATAGACATGCCTGTCACTTTGGGTTTAAGTACTGAACATGCTGAGCATGAGCATTGTTTATGTTCGGAGAAGAAGAAAAAAAACATCTCCAGGATTGCGATGTAAAATAATTAAATCCCTCGTAGTTGCTTTGCTTCGGTGTCCACAGAAACATGTCATGTTTAGTTATATTTGACACTCTCTGCTTAGGACTACTGTTTATGCTGCCCTTTCTGTGTCCATTTTTTAATTGTTATTTTTATTTTTATGAATGCTTGGCATGTTCAAAGCCAAGTGGTTACCACGGTAACCTCGCTCCAAGGGGTTCGAATCTTACTTCTGTTCGGTGTGTGATGAGTTTTCATGGTCTCTCGTGATTGGTGGGTGGGTAGTACCTCCGGGTACTACAGTTTCCTCCCACAGTTCGAGGACATTCGTTCTAGGCTGTATGCTGTTTCCAGAATTGCTGATAGTGTGTGATTGGGTGTTTGAGTGTGTGTGTGTGCTTGTGCGCTGCAATTGGTAGCACTTTGCCATGGGTTCCCTGAATTAGACTCCAGTCCACCAATGTCTAAAACAAAAATTAAATCATCTAAAAAAATTCCAGCTTATCTGGAGAAAAGTAAAGCAATTTATATTCTTACTTAAAGAGACTGAGGTTCCCAAGGACCTCGATTCGAACCTCGGGTTGCTGCAGGTTCTATACCACTTTATTCTGTATACAGAGTCGCGGGGGGGGGGGCTGGAGCCTATCACAGGAGACTTAGGGCACGAGGCGGGGTACACCCTGAACAGGACGCACACTCTCACACGCTCATTCATAAACTAAAGGCAATTTGGGAGTGCCAGTCAGCTTATCCTACATGTTTTTGAACTGTGAGAGGACACCAGGGTACCCAGAGGAAACCCACTGAGCACGGGGAGATCATGCAAACTCCATGCGAACCCGGATCCTGGAGGTGCAAGGCGACAGTGTTGGAACCCCATGTTTGATTGTGCATGTGTGTGCATCGTGCCCTGTGATGGACTGATGTACTGTATATCTGGGGTGTATCCCTGCTTTATCCACAGCGTTACTGGAAAAAGCTAAATCCACCAAATAAAATGCATTTATGTGGTAAAGAACAACAGTAGTTTTATCTTCGGTAAAATATTATTTATATTTATCAATATAATTGTACAGTGTCTTAGAACAGGACAGGTATCCTGAATTCTTTCTTAGAGGCCAGAGAGTAAAAGAACTAAATCTGTATCTGTTCAGGATAGTTTTTGCTAGGAAACGTCCCTTAGATACCGGCGACAACACCGCATGCTGTCCGTTAGCTTTTGTTTACTCTGGACACTAAGGGAACGAGGTTTCAGAGCGGGAAATGGTCGGATGGGTTTTGGTATCCTCTGTAGTGGGGATTTTTCTTTTTTTTTCTTTTTAATTATTATTATTTTAGTCTTTGTATGCCATGTGCCTTGGTCTGCCTCTGGTGCTACAAACCCCAGAACTAAATACTGAATTATTGATGCCTTTGTGGACTGCAGGGAAAGAGAGAGAGGGGAAAGACGGCGAATATAGAACGAGAAAGAGCGAGAGCAAAGAGAGCGAAGGAGAGCAGTTAAAGAAATAGGAGCCTTTTACTGAACCCAACACGGATCAACAACACCAGATACTTTTATTTATTCAGAGACCGCAGTGGCTCCCGAACAAGAGCCCGACTCTCCATGAGAACGTGCTGTGCAACCCTAACATACGGCTCTGCTCAGGAGACTCATGTTACACACACACGCACACACACACTGCGGAGTCTGCAGTGCACAGGCCCGAGTGCACATCAGACCTCCCTAGAAGAATGTGGGAGGGACAAAGCTTCACAGTGCCATAGCTTAACAAATCTAGAAAATTGGAAACAAATCTGGAAATTGGTTTATTTTTTACTTCTGTATTTAAAAGTTAATTAAATATACCAAGAACAACAATCATCATCATCATTAATGAGGAATAATATTGCCTATGATGATGATGATGATGATGATTGTTGCAGTGGCGTTGTTATAGTTGTTATTATCATTTAATACTGAAAAATAACTAACTATGCGGAAGGACGCTATGAAAATAAAGACAATTGTTCTTCTTATCTTGCAGTCGATGCGGCCTGTCGGCGTCTCTCCTCTGTCCGAGCTCTCAGCATGTCTCGCGTCTCCTCCACGGCCAAGCGCTACGCTGGCTCCTCCTACACCAGCCACTATAGCTCATACAGCTCCTCCCTGACGCCCTCGCTCGCGACTTACGATCGTGATAAGCTCTCCTACAAAAGCCCCTCGATGGCATACTCGACTTCTAGCTACCTAAACTCGAGCAGCAGCCGCACACGGAATTACAGCACCTCGGAACCCGAGCGCGGCCGCCCCGTCCCTCGCACTGACCTGCTGAGCAGCCGGCGCAGCGAGAGCCTGAGTCGCACGCCCATAAAGGGCTACGGTTCGGGACTGAACGGCGGCTCGGCCTACTCAACCTACGGCTACTCCCCGGCACAGACCAGCTACCTCTCCACCTCTCCCATGTCCAGCGTCTCCCTGGACCGAAGAAAGTCAGTTAGTCAGAGCGACCTGACACGGGATCTGTCCTCGCTGGCACTTAACGACACTTCCAGCAGCAGCAGTCTGAAGCAGGCGTACAGGATCCGGACAAGCAATGCCACCGAGTCCTACACAAGCGGCAGCAGCTTGCGCTCAGGGTTCGGGATGTCTCGCAGCTCCACGCAGGATGCCCTGACCAGCAGCAGCAGCAGCAGCCGCTTCTCCTCCTCCATCGGACGCTCCAGTTCGCCACTCAGGGAGGAGCCAGTGAGATCGGTAAGCTTTTTTGCATTTGCATTTTCTTTCTGCAGGTGGTCTGTTTTATGCACTTGAGCTCCATTGAGGGGCGCTGTTGCATATATACGGTGCATAAGTGCGGATTCAGTGCTCACTGACATTATTTTGGGAAAGGTTAATGTTTTTGTTCCACAGCCCAAAAAATAAATACAGAAAAATAATTAATACAAAATATAAAGTAAAAATCTATCAAATTAACCTGCACTTTACTTTAAATAAATCCCGACAGATAAGTGTTTCCGTGAGCGGATACGAACGGAATCACTGCTGTAAAGTAAAAATAAAAAACAAATTAACCTGCACTTTACCTTTGAAAGAATTGCGACAGAGCAGTGTTTTGGTGTAGAGCAGAGAGAGTGTGTGTGTGTGTGTGTGTGTGTGTGTGTGTGTGAGAAGGCGCGAGGAGGAGGAGGGGAGGAGGTGTGTGAAGGCGAGAGGAGGAGGGTGTGTGGGAAGGGGCATGGTGTCAAATTACGCAGGCTGATACAGAGAGAGAAAATGGATCTTTAACCTCTCTAATGAGACTTACTTTTGCTTTACACGTGCGCTGTACACACACGCATACAGACACAAAA
>JAQMYG010000003.1:21584407-21626545 GCA_030014215.1 Clariallabes teugelsi
CTTAAAAGCCTCTGGGCTGGTTTTGTGGTAAAATCCTGTGGCATAAATCAAGAGAAAAAAGAGGATGGCTTGGATTTGATCTTCATTCTGTTGCAGTGTGATACAGTAGCTTCTACATTCCCAAACTGAGTACTACACACTGCTAAGTTGGCTGAGTATTAGACTGCTTATAGAAGATGTAGTAGTTTTGGGAATATATAAGGAATTACACACAAGACATAATGTTTGTACAATAACCATTTTAAAAGTCTTTTTAGCTTCCCATACAAAATAAGAAGAATTTAATACTTCTATAGCCCAACAAAAGCCTTTTGTGACGCATATTTAATTGTAATTTATAGTTAATAGGTATGTGAAATGTAAATTCCTGCTTGTAAGTGTGTAACTTCTAATGTTACAGGGATGTGACTGTCTAGCATGATTAGTATTTGCAGGAAACACACCATGTATTCAGGAGGGCACTGGTGGCTCAGGCATAGGGCATAGGTCTCTCGCCTCCCATGTAGAAGGCCTCGGTTAAATTCTGACCCGATGTCCAGACCCCTGCCACTGGATGCAGTGCCAGTCCCAAACTTGGATAAAATCGGAGGGTTGTGTCAGGAAAGGCAACAGTTGTAAAACCTGTGCCAAGTTGTTGTGTGGATCGGATGGTCCTTTGTGGCGACCTCTCGACTGGAGCACCCGAAAGACCAACAACAACAATACCATGTATTCAGGAGAACATTATTCTGGTCTTTTTAAAGAGTGTGTGAGGTCTCAATTCCAGTGCCACCCATGTTGTCACACCTGCCCTCCAATCATAGTGTGCAACATGTAAAGAAACTTTTTACACAGTCTCAGGAATAAGGGTCGAACACATCGTCCTACTTTCATTGCCATCATTGTTCAATGTTATTCATAGCTAATTATGAGGTTCAGTGGTTCCCTGGAGTGTCTAGCAACCCCCTTTATGTGCCATAATTAGCCCAGGACCATTTTCGTTTTTCCCTTTTATATTAATAGCATTGTACAATAATTAGCTTATAGTGGTTAGATATTTTTGGGTATAGTAGTAATGTTAGAATCGTGTTTTTTTTTTTTTTTTTTTTTTACAGTTTGCTTAGAGACTGTATTTTATGTTTTAGATTGATTGCTATAAACAAGGGTGTCCTTGGAGGCTCTGCACAGAAAGTGCTGGTGTTTGTGTGAGTGTGTGTGTGTGTGTGTGTCGTGCACACTAAACTGACGTGGGTGAGCGTGCGGCAGCGGAAAAACCCGCAACTGCAAATATAGCAGCCGGAATGTGGGATGCATCCTCTTACACACACACACACACACACACACACATACACACACACACACACACATACACAAGTCGTTCCTCCACGAAGCTCTGATGGAATTTTTTTTTCCCCATTGTATGTTTGTATTATTGTGGAGTTCTTGTGGATCAGCAATCGCTTTGATGTTCCTGTTCACCACCTGTGACTGAGCTTCATTTCTCTGAGAGTTCCGCTCGAAGTCGTTCAGGAAGGAGAAAAAAAGGAAAGCTCGCCTTGGTTTTTGTCACGCAGCTCGTTTCATCTGAAGGACAGTCATGCGGCAGACGTACACAGTGACCGCGACCGCCGAGCGCTCCGTCTCTTTACTGCCGTTTATGAAAACGCACGGGCTGCGGAGGAAGGGTCCGGCCATGTCTGGCTCAGTGCTCGTGTCCACCTTCGTGGGGTTCCTGATTAATCAAGTCAAGGTATGGGTGAGTGCTGTGGTGCAACTCTGATCAGGAGGATTATCAAGAGGATACATTGGGATTTAGTAGACTGTGGATTGTTTGTATTTTTTTTATGGAGGTCAACAGTTTTAGAACATTTGCTTACGAATATTTTATGCAACTGTAATTAAAAAGGTTTTTTATTGATCCTAAGACATTAACTTAAGTACAGTTGAATTGCCAGACTTTTAGTACTCCTTGATTGTACTTCAGTCTGATTTGATTCTGGCATTACAGTAGCCGATACTGTACATCAGTCATCCTCATAACGGGCGTCCGTGAAGCATAGCCAGGAGATTTGTAGGGTTTGTTTATACTGTACAATGAGGGAGAAAAAAAGGGACATAAATCAAAGTAATTATGTTTAGGAGTCTAAGCACGAAAGTGAACTATTATTTGCAACATCTACAGTATATAATGTACATGAATATATCCATACTAACTAATTCTCTGCTATAGAAGGAATTTTCTATAAGTGTGTCCACTTTATTAAGACATTATTTTTGTGAACAATAACCATTTCAAAGGTCTTTCTAGCTTCCCATACAGCTATTTACAAAATAAGAATTGAATACTTATATATACGTAGGCCAACAAAACTCTTATGTGAAACATAATTTAACTGTAATTTAAAGTAAATATGAAGGCTCTTGAAATGTGTGAAATGTAAAATTAAATTTGTTAAAATACAAGGGATGTTCAAGTCAAACTGGGATTTGAACTGTGATGTTGAAATTTCTCCTGAATGAAGGCGTAAAACTGATTGACATTTAAAGAAGATTTTAAGCACAGAACGGTGATGAGACACATACAGTAGAATAATGACGAGCTGACTGTGGGAACTGTACGCACAAACTCCACTTGTACATTACAGGAACTCGGGTGGGTTTGAATTATTCCAATGTTTGAACCATTAAAGGAGTTCCTGGGAGGCCAGTGTTTCTGATGTGAATCAGGCAGTCCGATCATGGCTTTGACTTTCTACCCTGATGGTATCCAAGCACTAGTGAAACCCTGGGATAAGTGTATTAATGTAGCAGGGGATTATATTACGATATAAAAGGTAGTTTTCACTCTCATAACTCTGTTCTGCTATAAGTCCTAGTTTGACTTGAACGGCTCTTGTATTAGAATGTTATTATGCCATGCCGGGAACTAAATGCTCATCAAGTTATAGTAGCGAGGCTCAGCTGCTCTTGTCATTCACTTTAAGTATTAAGAGAGCCCCGAGCTGTTAAACTCCCCACGGGCCATGAATGAGCAGGTGGACGCTTTTTAGAGCTCATTGCTCAAGATCTGAATTGTTGCAGTGCATTCGTGCGCTCAGTATGCGCTAAGCTTTCAGGGATAAGCATGCAGTTGGTTATATAACGGTATAAACCTACGGCCTTCGCTTCTACTTCTCATACATTCTTAATTTCACACTTTTTTTTACACTGTGCTGATCTGCTAGCCTGGTACTGTATCTCTTGACTTTTACATCATCTTTGCAGCTGGGCATGCTTCTGGTTGCTGTCAATATCATTTATTAGCATGAGCTGTGTCAGAATTCTAGGAGGTTTGCTTTTTAAACAGCCATGCACAAATCAGTGGAGTTCTGTCTGATGCAGGCCTTATTGTGATTTGTTACTTACTGTAAGTCATTCGTCTAAATGCATGGGAAATTTATCTGGAATGCTCTGGAGGATGATGAAAAATTATTTGTTGAAAAATTAGTAGATTTGTTACATTACCAAATTATCAAGTGTCCTTTAAGTAAATGAGAGGGACTCGGTAATATCATAAGCATATATATGTGTGTGTGTGTGTGTGTGTGTGTGTGTGTGTGTGTGTGTGTGTGTGTGTGACTCCCTAAGACGTTATGCACGTTGTAGTGCAATAGATTCAAAAGAACAAACGACTCGGACTGGAATACTCGTGAGAAGAAACGCTCAATTCTGTTTCCTGTGTAATGCACTGCATAGCGTCTATGGGAGTCACGTGACGAAAGAACGAACGATTTGGACCAGAAGATATGAGAGGTGAGCTGCTCATTCTGTTTATCATAATATGTCCTTGGCTGCATTGAAATATTTTCATTACTGGAACTATAGCCAAAGTTTGTGTATGTAGACGTGTTGGGGGTCTGTTTATTGAAAATGTAACATTTTACTTTACTAAATAACTAAATTAACTAAATGACTCAAAAAAAGATTTGTTCATTTTGATGAATAAAATTCAAAGAACCGAGTCACTAAAATGATCCAAACTTCCCATCACTACGCTACAGTATGCTGTATTAAACAAACGTGCTTGTTGAACATCCCATTCCACATTTATTCCTCCTCTGGTGTTTCAAACCTCCACTCTTCTGAGAAGTCTTTCTACTAGATTTTTGGAGAGCGTGGTTGTAAGGATTTTCTCCTTCACTTGTAAGAGCATGAGTGAGATCATGTACTATTGTTGTTGGGTGAGGAGATCTCGGGTGCAGTCAGCGTTCCAATTCATCCCCAAGCTGTTATCAGGGCACTTCTAGTACAACATAAACACATTATTTTTGGGTTTTGTTTCCTTAGTTCCAGTGAAGGGAAATTGTGTCGCTACAACTTACGAAGCATTCTTTGTGATTTATAGTCAGGTGACTAAAGAATAAAATCCTGTGGACATAAATTACAGTAGATATGTCAAGCTGTGTGTAAAAATTGGTAGGTAAAGATATGCACTATGCAATGTCTTTTCTGACCACTAGGGTTGTACCTTGGTCTTACAAAAAACTTGACCTTACCTTAGAAACTAATTTTTTTTTCAAGATTGGGAATTTGTTGTGTTTATGGTTATTGGCAACCAGTTCTGAATAAATATTGTGATAGTTATGCAATATACACCAATCAGGCATAACTTTACAACCATTTACCAACCGGCCTCTGAGGGTGTGCTGTGGTGTCTGGCACCAGGACATGTGGCAGCAGTTTCATTGGGTGCTGTGGATTGTAGGGTGGAATCTCTGTGAATCAGACCTGTATGTCTGGTGCACCCCATTGGTGCTCAATCAGATTGGGATCTGGGGAATTTTTAGGCCTTGCTGGACCCTGCGCATGGTGGGCTATGGTGCACCGGGGGTTCTCGTGGCAATCTTTGACTTTTCTGTTTTTACCCGTTTGTGCTCATTGGCTTTTCTGTGGGACCAGTCGGGATGTGCTGGCCTTTGATCACCCATGATGTATAGTTGGTGGTCACTGTTGTTTAGTTCTCCTGTCAGTGGTCATGGTGTAGATCTATACAATATACAGTATCTGTTCCAGAAAATCAGCCATATAAAAAATAGGATGGTATTGTATGGAAGTGCCATGTATTTTCTTCGATACAGATAGTTTGGGGCAACACCAGGACATGTGACACTACCCTAAGTGCCAGGATTTTTGTCAAAACATGTTACCTTTTATACTAATAAAAGAAGAATATCTCACAAATATTATTTTCATTGCACTTTTTTTACAGTGGAAATAAATTTCAATATTTGCATGTACAGTAGGCACTGCTTTTGCTGTACACCACAAAAGCGAACCAGTTTTAGGATGGACTCCTTTCCTGTTATTTTGTTTTGTGTTTTTAGGTGCACTGAAAAATATGAACTGGATATTCCCTTGCCCTTATATTACCTTGCCAAATGCATAAGCTGAAATATAATACTGTATGTCTACAGTATTGTGGCTGTTTAGTCCATACAGGTACGCTACAGTATCCAATACAGCTTTGCTAAGTACATACTGTAATATGGTGTTTTCACAAAGTCCAAATCACATACCGTCCTATGTACAGTGTATAAAACGTTTATTATTAATAAAAATCTAAAGGTCAGTAGGTTATGAAATAGGATGAAGGTCCGTATCTCTGAGTATGCACGTTTTAAGATTAGGAATTAGCTCATCAGTAATGTGCGTTTAGTTTAACAGGAAATAAAGCAATCTTCATCAGAGATTAACTTAAAGGAGTGACAGCATGACTAATGCACTGATACTCGGTTATGTCCTCCTGTGTCCTTTTCTCTCAAGTAACACAATAGAGGACAATACAGGCTGCTGTGTATACATTATACAGCGTCGTCTTGATCGGCTGCATTCTTCAGTCACGTCACGTACAGTATACTATATGGACAAAAGTATTTGGCCAAACCCGCAATGACAATGTATCCAAATACATACAGTATACTTCTATAATGTGTTGGTCCCCCTTTTGCAGCTGTAACAGTTACTGTTACAGTCACTCTTATTGGAAGGCTGTACACAGGATTTTGGAGTGTTGCTGTGGGAATTCTTTTCTATTCATTATTAAGAGCATTTATGAGGTCAGGCGCTGATGTTGGACGAAAAGGCCTCCGTTCCAGTTCATCTCAAAGGTGCTCGGTGGGGTTTGAGGTCTGGGCTCTATGTTAGGGCCAGTCAAGTTCTTCCACACCAAATTCATCAAACCATGTCTTTATAGTCAGTTATACTGTTTTTGTGCAGTCATTAGAAAAGGACCTTGCCCAAACTGTTGTCACGAAGTTGGAAGCATAGCATTGTCCAATATGTCTTGCCCTGAGCCAATAAGATTGCCCTTCAATGTGGATGAGGGGCCTGTTTGAGACAACTGAATTCAATAGTTAACAGTTTTGGCCAAATACCTTTGCCCATATAGTGTATCTTCCCACTTATTTACGTAAAAAACTTTTGTTTGTATTAATCCATAACTTGTCATATTATATGAAGACCTAGTTTGTGATTGTGGATGTGTCCTGTCTGTGCTAACCTCCTGTGGGCCTCAGTTCAGGCCCCTTGGGGTGCTGGCAGATTGACAGGTAGCGAGCGAGTGTGGCTTGTTTACAAGCAGCTGGCTGAATCAGGAAGGACAGGACAGGACACAGTGTTCTCCAGCTCTCTAAGATGTTCTGCCAGATCAGTGTGGAGTTCTGGGAGCGATGAGGAATCATCTCATTCGGAGTTCAGACGCATCTATTTCCCAGCAAGTCACTGTATCTTTCTGTAAATCACATGGTTTAGGATGATTGCAGTTTTTCTGTACTTCCAGGGCAGATGATTAAAGCAAGCATAGAACTTCAGTGCTTTGGAACAGTTGCTCGTGTCACAGAAGGTCCCTCTTACTGTAATATACAGTGATCATTGTGCTTTACTCAACCGAATCACTACAAACAGTTTTACTCAAATTTATAGCAATAACGAATTTTGATGAAGGTGAACAGCTGATTTGTTCTGAGGAACCGCATGCAATTGTTGGCTAGTTGCAGAATTTTACAGCTTAATGAGCTGAATAGATATTGCGTTTTATTCAATTAGAATACGCATTTCTTTACAAATTGCATGATGCATATATGCTCAAGCGTATTTTTAAACCTCATCAAATTCGATTACCATGAAAGTAGTTCAGACACGTTTCCTAGTATTTATAAAATAAAGCCAAGCCCTGGCCCACAGTGGTGCTCCTTTCAGTATGCTCGCATAATCAGTGTGGCATTTTAAGCGCTTTTAAAAGCAGATCCGGGGGCACAATGGCTCAGCAGTTGCCTCAAACCCCTAGTCACGGCATGGTATATGCATTCAAATTTGTACCTTTTGTCACAGGAAGTGCGATTCTGTGCCAGTCTAGTTTAATTTAGTGCTCCATTAATGCAGTTAATTCAGATCAATGCGACAGGCAGCAAAATATTTGTTTTCTTTATCAAACAATGAACTGTCTCGTCAATGTTTTAGATTTACATAACGAATAGGTCTGTATGTTAATTAATCTAATTATAACTCATTAATCAAAGTATAACTTATTTAAAGGTAAGAAGTTTCTTTATGTCTGATGTCACTCTGTAAACAGGGAAAAATGTGGAACTAATACCCCAAGTTGACTAGCTACCAGTGAGCCAAGTGGCTCAAGTTTCTCGCCTGCCATGCGGAAGGCCTGGGTTCGATTCCCACGCAATGCCCCGAACCCCAGCCACCAATCCTGAGCCTGTTTAAAATGGGAGGGTTGTGTCAGCACAGGCATCCAGCGTAAAACCTGTGCCATGCTTGTGTGTGTATTGGATGATCCGCTGTGGAGACCCCTTGACGGGAGCAGCTGAAAGGCCAACACCAACCCTGAGTTGACTTCTGTTGCGGTGGCATTTCCTCGTTTAGTCCAGCAAGAAATGAAAGGTTCACTAAGTTGTGCAAAAATAGTAAAAGTGTTATCACCAATTGCAAAACAAAGTTTTAAAAATATACTTTCCATATCCCTCATTTAAACGAACTGTTCATGACACCAAGCATACTACGTAGGAACATTCAAACACCATTCACACAGACCCCGAGGCGGGAATCGGACCTGGACCCTGGAGGTGCAAGGCGACAGTGCTAACCACTAAACCACTGTGCCGCTTCGCTTATGTTCTGTGCTGCCCCATTTATAGTATGTTGTATGCACCTTATATTATATGCTGCTTTTATTGAGTTTGAACCACGGGAATAATTTTTTGAGACTTTTTGATTTGAGTTGTGGCTTGTGCCTTTTTGACTCCTCACTGTATATTGTGCATTTCTTAAGTGTTCAGGAAATTACGGTCAGTTTTCCACTGTTTACAAGTTTACTGGGTTTACATGAAAAGAAAATGCGTCTTGTTTTTCACTTTGTCTTTTTTCAGTATTGAAAACAAACTGAAGCATGATTTCAGAACTTAGGTGTGATTTTGTGTACAGTAACATCCCTAATCTCCAGTATTAAGGATTCGGATCTCATCTCTGGTCCTGTGTACATCCAGTTTGCATTTTCTCCTCGGGATTTACTCTGCTTTCCTCCCACAGGCCAAAGACATGTATTGTAGGCAGATTGATGTTCCCAAAATGCCCATAGTATATGATTAGGTGTGTGAGTGTGTGCACTTATACAGTATACTCACTCACTCATCGTCTGTAACCGCTTTATCCTGTGCACACGGTCGTGGAGGGCCTGGAGCCTATCCCAGGAGATTTAGGGCATGAGATCAGTGCTAACCATACACCATAGTGCCACCCCTCTTAGCTTTTTATTTTAGGTTGAACCACCTGAATAAGTTTTTTACGTCTTTTTGATTTAGTTTGTGGTTCGATATGATACATTTGGAAATTGAATCCCTAAACAAAAATTTATGCAATAGGTGTCTATTCCACAGGTTGACATGAAGCCATGCGTCGATATCCAAGCATGAACTTGTTCCGCTTGCTGTGACATACAGCTTCTTTAAAACGTTTGCACCATTCAAATGGGCTAAGAGACCCATCATTATACAGTGCTTAAAGTCTTGGCAACAATTTTAAGCCTTTATTTACAAGAAATTTCATCACAAGTCCCTGTTTGACTTGAACTCCAGTTGTATTTACAGATACAAAGGAAGCCTCTGTGTAAAATTGTGCTTACACAAATGTACCCTGAGTGGCTATAAAAATAGCTTCCCAGCTGAGAAATCTGTCACCAATCAGCTGCTTTTATGGCATCAGTGCTGCGGAGTACAACAGATGATCCACTGTGCAAAGGAAAGAGGGGTTCTATATTTGGCACTAATAATATCGTATCACTAATACAACAAATCCAACCTAAGTGTCTGCTTTCAAAGTGACACACAACAGGTAGGTTTTTCCAGTATCAGAATATTCCTAATAAAGGAACTGAAAGAGCTGTAGTGTCATTCCCGGTGCAGAAAATTTAAATATATTCCTAAACATGTAGTGAAATAAGAATTTGCATAATCCCTGCTTCATTAAACAAGTTATTTTTGTTGTTTTTGTAGTATTGGGAAATGGTCTGATGGTAGGCGCTTTCGCATGAACAGCGAAATGTCTGTTTCTTCACATGCCCCAGCATTATGAGCAACGCTCTAAGAGCCGTCCACTTCCCTGTGGAGCATCAGGTTCCTGTGTTAGTTGTGTGGCCAGCTTCTAGCTGAGGCCCACGAACAACATCATGGTCACCTCGCTGCTCAATTAAGCCACAGCTCAGAGTGGATCGTGTTTCATCGGCTTTGCGTGAACGCTCCAGAAAACAAACGGCACAGTTTCAAGTGTCACCTGTGTCTACTGTATCAATGAGCCGCTCGGTCAGTCTACAGTGTATCTAAAAAGTCAGGAACCAGTACGGCCGAGAAATGCGCAAAATATTAATAAGACATAAATGGTTGATTTTAACCTGTATATAAAAAATAAATAATTGAAAATCATGAATTAATAAATGAACCGATGTCTTTCATTGCTTTTCACAGAGCTCCAAGGCCGCCCAAGGTCTGGTGGGATTAAAGAATCTGGGCAATACAGTGAGTACCACAAGCTGTTTTTTCTTTTCAGTAATGACATGAATCCGAGTTCTTAAAATAGGATCGTCTGAATTAGACAACACATCATCGTTCGTGTTTAATCTGGTTTGGTTTTTTATCCCCCGTTCTCGACAATTCCAGCAGGTCAAAGTGTCTCCATATCACTTTCACATTCCTTGTCATCTCTCCCTCCACTCGAGCTTAGTTTTCATGCTGTCTCATTGCCTTGGAAATTCAGTTAGGTTGCTTTTGCCCAGCAACAGTAATCAGGCGGTCCAAAAATAAATCATTAGGCCCCTTCACTCTAAACTAGACCGAGCTGGTGCTCTCACTGCTCTTCCAAACCTTTTTGTAGAGCTTTCTACGACCTACAGTATAATGCGGTAGGTTTTTGAGACAGGGCCGGCCCAAACCTTTATGGGGCCTCTAAGCAGAATTACGATTGATTATTGTCGATGCTTGATTATTCGCAAAGAATAAATCAACCAAACAGTTGGTGGTGTCCTACCTCCAGAATATTTTAACAGTGCTGCTAGGGAAGTTTCATAAGAGTATAGTTGATAGAACAGAATGCTACAGTATTCTAACAACATAAATTATTAAACACATCAGCAAATACACATAAAACAACAACTCTTAATCTGTAACTAGCTAATTGAGGTATAATGATATTGGAATATAATAGCAAACACCCCAAAGGTAGGCTAATGTAAATAACGTTAGCTGTTATCAGTAACAAGTTCATGGAGCTTGTTTTTATTACACAAATATACACCCAGAAAAGTCTTCTTTTTTTTCACAGAAGACAAAAACTTTAATCTAAAACATCTTAGTAATTTGTTATATTATAATATATTAAGATTTCAAGTCTGTTTAAGGATGTTTATTCAAACATGAACTTTCCTAAAACGACAAGATAACAAGCTAGGCTGCTAATTAGCTAGCCAGCTAACGTTAGCTCGCAACATAGCTTAGTTTACATGAATTTTCTCATTAACATACCTTTATCTTGCTGTTTTTTTCTCTCCCTCACTTTTCTTCTTTTTTCTTTTCTCTGTATCTGAAGGATATGTCCTTCTTTTTGTGACATTTTATGATGGTTTTGCTGCAATGCTGCTGCCTCTTCAATTAGCTCCAATAGTCACAGTCTGTCTGTGCATCCTGCAGACCGTTAGCATAATATTGTTTTTTGTTTTGTTTAGTTTAATTTGTATTGTTGTTGTTGTTGTTTTCATTTAATATTGCGTTTTTGTATAATTACCATTGTCCAGTTACATAATACAGTATATCACAAAAAAAAAAGAAAAAAAAAAAGAAAGGCTGTTACTCTTGGGGGCCCCCTGGTGGCCACGGGGCCATAAGCAGTCATTTAGTTTGCTTATGCCTTGGGCCAGCTTTAAGTCTTTCCATTTTAAATCAATTCATATTTTACTTCATTTACATGTCTTTTCTAAGATTGTTTTTATATGCAAAAATATGATTATAGTGTTGGAAATTGGTAATATTGGTAATATTTTTGGGTGCCAAAAATGCCTTTCTCAAAACGAATTTTCGCTCAAAGAACTCGTCCCCGGAACAGATTAAATTCGTATGCCGTGGTATACCACTGTATTCCCTTTGTGAGACACAGGTCTCAGAACGTATGTTTTCATACCTCAAACTTCTCTCCTTTTCTGAGTGTGCCATTTCAGTGTCTATGTTAATGAGCTACTGAGCCACGCCCTTCCAGAGAACAGCAGGGTATTTTTTCATATGAGATCACATAAAAAAATGGAAAATGGACAAAAAGCAGGGAAAGTAATTTTTTTGTTCCTCAACTTGTTTGTTTACACACACACACACACACACACACACACACACACACACACACACACTGGAGACCCATCTGAACATAAAAATGACTACAGTGAATTTTGAGTGACAGGTTTCTCACAGTATGTCCATTTTTGCAGTGCTTTATGAACTCCATCCTTCAGTGTCTTAGCAACACACACAGTCTGCGGGACTACTGTCTACACAACTCCCACCGCCGCGACCTCAACAACAACAACCGCACTAACACTGCGCTGATGGAGGGTAAGAGCACTTACAGGATTTTTGTTCACAAGTTCTGTCCTTTTCATGACTATTCTCACAATGAAAAAACGTCCATGTCTTCCATCACAGAATTTGCCAAGCTCATCCAGACGATGTGGTCGTCGTCAACCAGTGACGCGGTCAGCCCATCCGAGTTCAAAACGCAGATCCAGAGATACGCGCCCCGATTCGTCGGCTACAAGTAAGTTCGGAAGATCAGAACCTCGAGCTCTTTCAGACCTGGACACTATTGAGAAAACTGCCGGCCACAAGTGTGCTGGTGTAGAGTTTCTTAGTCTCTTTGTTAACTCTGCCAAGACTGAGAGAAATACTCTGTGTTCTCCAGCCAACAAGATGCTCAGGAGTTTCTGCGCTTCCTGCTCGATGGCCTGCACAACGAGGTGAACAGGGTTACAGTACGGCCACGCGCCACCACAGAGGACTTCGACCATTTACCGTAAGCGTGTGAGCTCTTGGCTTCGGCTCAGGCTTATTAATTATCAGTTCACTCAAGCTTGCCCAAGCAGCAGATGGGTTTAGGATCAAACTCTGGACTGTGTTTGCAGTTGTATAAAAAGAAACTTCCGAGTATATTAGATCTGACGTTTCTTGCTGATGTCCTGAAGCAGAAAAGCCCATCACCAGCCTAAACTGTCCCTAAGACACACACACACTAATATTTCATTTAATCGCCTTTAGTTTTTATATTACAGCTCAGAATGTACAGTAGTAGCCAATTTCATGAGGGAAAATGATTTATCATGTATACCTGGTCATGGGGGGGCCTGGAGCCTATCCAAGAAGACTTTGGCAACGAGGCGGGGTACAACCTGGATAGGGTGCCAGTCCATCACAGGGCACATACATTCACACTAGGGGAACGCCAATCTGTATGTCTTTGGACTGTGGGGGGAAACCCATCTAGCACGGCGAGAACATGCGAAATCCAAGCATACAGACCTGAGGCGGGGATCGAATCGATCGAACCACTATGCCATTGTCCCACCCTCTTTCACAATTTGGAATATGCCTGTTCCATCAGGAAAGAAAAATTACATGTTTGTGATAAGATGGTCATTTAGTACACGCAGGTCGTCAGCTGACTTCATTTTATTGCCCCATAACGTTGCTGAGTCTAGACCTGACCAACTGAAGCAACCCCAGATCATCACATGACCTCCAGAGGCTTGTACAGTGGGCACTATGCATGATGGGTGCATCGCTTCATGGGCTTCCCTTTTTACCCTGACACACCCAACAGTGTGGACACACCAGATCACATGACCCCTTTTTCCGTTGCTATAAAAAGTCCAAGCTTTATGCTCCCTAGCAAATTGAAGTCTTTTTCTGATTAGTCTGGATAACAAGTGGGTTTCTTCTTATTATTATTACTTACTGTAATTGTCGTCTGTGTGTCGTCCTGCAGTGATGATGAGAAAGGGAAGAAAATGTGGAGCAAGTACCTGGAGAGAGAGGATAGTAAAATTGTAGGTATGTATGCTGAGTCCACTCACAATGTTCCAGGTTTTATTTTGTGTGTCACAGGCTCTTCTGTATCACATACAGTACAGTACATACCTTCCTGGTTTACATGCATGAACAAAACTAATTTAAATAAAGTCCAACAGTTAATCCATAACACATCTGGTGTCTGCTCAGACTTGTTCGTAGGGCAGCTGAAGAGCTCTTTGACCTGCACCGAGTGTGGCTACTGTTCCACTGTGTTTGATCCCTTCTGGGATCTTTCCTTACCAATCTCCAAGGTCGGTTCAGCTCAGCAATTCTCTCATTACACACATGCTAATGCTGTGATCTGTAGTCTGAGGAAGTAAGTGATGTATAACAGTGTGTCTTGCACTCAGAAGGGCTACGGAGAGGTCAGTCTGATGGACTGCATGCGACTCTTCACTAAAGAAGACGTGCTGGACGGAGATGAGAAACCGGTGAGGCTGCTTTGATTGTATCCTCTTGATATTTTACTTCTTCTTTTTTGTGTGTGTGTGTGTCCCTAAAGATCCTGTTTCCCTCTGTTTCCACAGACGTGTTACAGATGCAAAGCCAGAAGAAAATGTACAAAGAAGTTCACCATTCAGAAGTTCCCCAAAATCTTAGTGTTACGTATCCTTCTGCGTGACTTTTCTTTTCTTTTTGGAGGGTTTGCTGTTTAACATGATCATGCAGTAGAAATGAATGTGACAGGAGTTTCCATCTTATCTTCACGCTTGATGGGTTTCCTCAGGGTTCTCCGGTTTCCTCCCACAGTTCAAAAACATGCAGATTAGACTAATTGCCGTGTCCAAGTTGCCAGTGAATGTTGACCGGAGGTCCTACCATGGTCGTACAAATGGGAATAAATACAATAGTCACCATTGGACTCCACGGTACCTAGTTGGACTACAGAGGTTCCTAGATGGATGGATGGATGGATGGATGGATGGATGGATAATGAATGATTAATGCTCATGAATTATTCATGATATAACAATTATAAAGAGAACATTTGATTTCGGTTTCTTTTTGCTGGTCGTTATTTATAGGAGATAAATAAGCTTCCTGTAACAGAAATCCTGTAACAGAAAACAATACAATATATATTGTTACAATGGCACCAATCTAGCAGGGAGTGAACAAGTCTCAAGCAGGCAAGTGTAAACATCTGACCGACTTTGACAAGGACCAAATTGTGATAGTGCAGAGCATCTGACCAAAACAGGTCCTGTCAGGTATTCTCAGTATGCTATGGTTAGTACATACTGGTCCAAGGAAGAACAACCAGTGAACCGGCGACAGGGTTATACAGTACATAGGTGCCCACGGGTCAAAGTCGAAGGTGTTGTTTTGGTTTCCAAATTCCCCAGCTCACAATCATATGTTTGATCATAAGCATATGTGCAATTTGCTTGCATCGTTGCATCGTACAGGACTTATAGGATCTTCTGCAAATGTCTTGGTGCCGGATACCACAGCACACCTTCAGAGGTTATGTGGAGTCCATGTCTTGTTAATTGTAATATTGAGCAGATGGTTTTAATGTTCTGGCTGACTGGTGTATCACAAGATACACTCACTCACTCATCGTCTGGACCGCTTTATCCTGTATTCAGGGTCACGGGGGGGCCTGGAGCCTATCCCAGGAGACTTAGGGCACGAAGGCGGAGTACACTCTGGACAGGTTGCCAGTCCATCACAGGGCACACACACACATACACACACTTTGGGCAATTTGGGAACGCCAATCAGTCTAATCTGCAGGTCTTTGGACTGTGGGAGGCCACCAAGCACAGGGAGAACATGCAACTCCATGGACACAGAGACGGGAATCGAGTCTGGCCGGGAATCGAACCCAGACTCTGGAGGTGCAAGATACACTGTTTCTTTTTGTCTAACGGTCATTGCCTGACAGACTAGACGCACAAAGTCTTTCCTTGATTCACACTTTCAGATCTGAAGCGTTTCTCTGAAGCTCGAGTCAGATCCAGTAAACTGTCCACTTTTGTCAACTTCCCAATGAAGGACCTGGACCTCAGGGAGTTTGCATCTGACAGAAGCAGTTAGTATCGTTGTAACGGTGTCCTATTTTTAAATGCCATGTATGCATACACACGTTAATACAAGTTCACACAATCATTCTGTATTACAATATAACATTCCATATTATTTAGCCAAGGACCAAAAAGAGTCTATAATTTCCACTGTACAGATTTATTTCATGCACTATTTACATTTTAAGATCTAATGTGAAAATCAATGGGCATTTTATTCCTGAATGTTTTAATAACTTTAGGAACCTATTATATGATAAATAAAACTGCTAATGATAATTAACTGGACCTGACATTGTAAATAGTCTACAGTGAAATAATCATCTGTAGTCACAAACTAAGTGGGTAAAATGTCCTGTAAGAGTATCAGTGCAAAGGATTGTCATGTTCCGCACATAACTATTCTGACGTGTCTCACTTTGTCTCCAGGTAGTGCAGTGTATAACCTGTATGCAGTGTCCAATCACTCAGGCACCACCATGGGCGGGCATTACACGGCATACTGCTGCAATCCTGACCTGGGAGAATGGTACACGTTTAATGACTCCAGGTACTCATTCCACGTAAACTAGAGTGCATATACATTTCTAACACCTATCCTGCATGAATGTTCCATCTTCCAGCTCCTTCTCTTCCAGCTCTTACTGTTCTCCTTTTGACACCCCCACTCTCCCTCCTGCTCTCTAACCTCTCTCCCACTCACGTTCTCTGTTGCATGGTGAAAAGCCGCTTCCTTTTTTTTTTTCTTCTTCTTTACAACCACAGCTTTAGATCTGGCTTCATCAAGACTTTATCTGGAATTTATTCTCTGACTGTTTTCAATGCTGGATCACATTCTTTGCATTTTGTGTTGTCATATACCTATAGTATATTGGAGCCCTTTATACAATATGTCTGGTGTTTCATTTTTAAAAGACTGTAAAACCAACACACACACACCAGGACGATAAAATATAAATAGTGTTTATCATGTTGCATAAATATGGCATGATGTTAAAACGTACAGTACCATGAAGTAGCTTAACTGATCTCTGCCAGTTTGACCAGTAGATCCCAGCAGGAACCCGAACACGGGTTGTAACGATGTTGCTATGACTTACATTTGCAATGAAAGTTAGAATAAATTGGAACCAAGCACAACCTCTAAATAACTTGATTTAAACCTTTATTTAGAGCATTTATGGTGAGTAACATCCATTCGGACACACCCACGGTCCATTAAGTTTCTGACAGTTTTGGTTGTGCTTGATTCCGATCAGAGATTGGGACGAGAACAAAAGCTTCCCGCACACGGCATGGTTACCTTCATGTTCTTTTGGGACATTTAGGAGCATTAACAATACAGTACGCCCCCTTGTGGTGCGGTGGTTAGCACATGTGGAAATAAAAGATTCCTAGAATAATCACATGTTAATGCGTTAATATCGACAGCCCGATTAATCACAGTTTACATTAACTTGTATTATAAATGTGTAATATTGGAATAAAGAAATGCATGACAAACTGGTTAGAGGAAACAGGTTATGCAGTTTTACTCGTCTGCCTTCACATGTATATGAACTTGAGTAACATCCGATCCGTAATCCATAATGTTTAATATGATGTTGGCCCTTTGCAACTATAACAGCTTCAACTCTTCTGGGAAGGCTTTCCACAAGGAAGTGTGTTTATGGGATATTCTTCCAGAAGCACATTTGTGAGGTTGGACACTGGTGTTGGACGAGAAGGCCTGGCTCGCGGTGTCTGCTCTAATTCATCCCAAAGGTGTTCTATCGGGTTTAATGTGCAGGCCAGTCAAGTTCTTCCACACCAAACTTGCTCATTCATGTCTTTATGGACCTTGCTTTGCGCCGTCATGTTGGAGCTGGTGTGAGGTAGTTTTTACAGGTGTTGGGCTAAACCCCTCACTTCCAGTGAAAGGAAGCTGTTATAGCTGCAAAGGGGGCAGGGCCAACATCATATTAAGCCCTATCGATTAAGAATTGGATGTTATTCAAGTTCATATCCATGTGAATGCAGGCGAGCGAATACTTTTGGCAATATAGTGTATCTCAAACATTAACATATTAAAATTTCACAAATGGGACCAGGACTGCATGCAGTGGATGAGTATTATGGGATGTGGCAACCAATCGACAGCAGGGCTCGAAATCCGGATCCTCAGCTCAGAGAATCAACAACCTAGATCTTGTGCCGCCTGAGCCACCGCTCCCACATCTTGCATTCAATGTATTCTTGTACAAATTGTTCCACTTGAGGGTACCTCGGGCACACAATTTAGGTTTTATCCATCTAGAAGCTTTTTATAATAAAACATAAAGTAAGTCATCTTATTATCCGCGCTAAACGCGCCATTACCTCACGGCCTGGAAACCGCGCTTCGGTTATGGAAAGCCATTAGGGTCAAACTCAGTCATTAAAATCCATGGTTGATTTGCGTAAAAAAAAAAAAAAAAGTTAAATTTTCTACATCAATCATGTGATATTGTTTTAATATTGACAGCCCTAATAATATCCAAATCCCAAGGTTGTCCCAATGTCCGTACTGTTGCCAAAATACCGTCACAACAACATTTAAACAACCAAAACTCCCTGCTGGGGTCGTTTGCTTTTGCATTCTGTAGATTTATGCATTTTGGGCTGTTAAATGCTGTTGCGTAATGACTTGTATGTTTATTATAAAGGCACAGAATAAACCATTAATAATTACATTAACGCTATAACAACAACATTTTTTTTGCTGTGATAATAAGTAAAATGGCAAAAAAAAAAAAAAACTCGCCATGATGGAGCTACAAGCTTAAATTGAAGCCATATCTTAAAGCGCTTTTTAGCAGTGTCCATGTCCTGACTGTTCTCCGTCCCGTTTCAGAGTAACGCCGATGTCCTCCAGTCAGGTCCGCAGCAGTGACGCGTACGTCCTGTTCTACGAGCGATCCGGCTTGTGAGGTCTCACAGGAGACGGAAGGAGTGAAGCCATGACCCCTCGTGGTCATTACCGTCACACTGCGCTCCTCACATAAGGAAGACTCTGTCGCCTTCTGCTGGACACCTGACAGAAAAAAAATAATAATAGTAATGTAACGTCCTTACCGACTCTCTGCTGCTGTGTCCAGTTCATTTTCATCGAAGAGGTCTGGGGTGTCCTGATGCCTCCATGATTGTATGTGTGTGTGTGTGTATGTGAGATGGGCGTGTCTATGGGTGTGTGTACTGTATGTGTGAGTGTCTGAGGGCAGCTCCTCGGGAGACACTGTAGGGTAATAAACCCCTCGTGCCTCCCTCTCACAAGTCTCTATGCGCTATGCACTGCAACTGAACTCTGGTCCCGATTGCGCCTTGTTCAACATCGCCTCAGTACACAGACTGATCTAACATTATTTGTTCTCCTGTCAGTCGTATCATTTTTATTTGTACTCCATATAATCGAGGGGGCTGATCCGGTGGTGTGAGGCTCCCTCTGCTGAAGGAGACGAGATTTACAACCTCGAAGCTGCATCCCGTACGCTTATTCGAGTTTGTTCCACGTCTCTGCTTTTTTATTCGTCGACTTGATTTTCGATTTGTCTCACCCGTCATTTTCTCCCAGTCGCTAGTCACTCCATTCTCTCCCTCCTCTTTCTCTCCTGAGGGCTGAAAGGGGCAAAAAGGTCTGTCGAAGGCGTGCCGTGTCAAGACCACGCCGTGTGACCCGCGGCGTGTGCGGATTTGGCGTGGCTGCTACTGATCCGATATGTAAATGCTGTGAACGAGAAGGCGGACGAGTCGAACCGATCGCTGTTCACTCCGTAGTCCTGATCATGCAGATTGGTTTCTCTTTGATTTCATGCCATTGAACAACACGGGAAGAAGGTTTTGGGGGGGGGGTTTAAAGAAAAAGAAAAAAACACTAACTGTATATTTTTATATATGATGCAATATAGAGAATGTACTATACTGTGGTGCTGAAAATGACCTGTTACTGTTTTCAGTTAATTTAACAGGAGAAAGAGAATGGATACTATTTATGCTCACTGGTCACTTTTTAACAGTGACAGTCAAAGTATATATATGGAATAAATTTTAGAGAAAGACCTAATTGTGTCTGTGTTTATTAATTCTGTCTGGATTATGATTATGTGGTGATCATCAGTGTTGGGTGTAACACGTTAGAGTACACGTTGGATTACTTTCTTGATGTAACGAGTAATCTAACGCGTTAGTGTGTGTGAAAGTCGTCCTACAAGCCCCCCTTGTTATTCCTGCTGTTATACCACTATCCCACCTATGCGGTTTGACTCGGTGCGGTGAGAAGTGGCGTTAGACACTGTGAGCCGCCGCAAGTGACCGCCCGACGTTCCGCGAAGTTGTGCAAGGTGAGATGGGGGTATTAGTAGTTAACAGATTATGGGTCAAACTTCGCTGAGTGATGATGGTAGAATAATTATAAAGGTCTTGACTAAAGGAGTTTTCATTTTCTGCAATGGAAAAGTACTCGAACTAGTTATTTTTGTCAGAAAGTAACGCTGTAATGTAACTGATTACTTTTTAATGACAGTCATTTTGTAATGTAATTAGTTACTTTAAAAAGTAACGTACCGCAACACTGGTGAACAAATAATGAATTTTAGCTCGGTTATAGAATAGACACCGACTTCATTTCGGCTTAAACATAATATTGGTGCTAAAAAGTGTCTCACCTACTGAAGGGAGTTATTTAGATAGGATCATATAACACCATTTTAGATAACACTTAAGGCTTCTTATCTCCCGATCCGATCCTGCTTAGTTTTTTGTAAATATGCATACACATTTGTATTTTTATCAGATAAAAAGAAACATATTTGCCTAATATGATTTCATGCCTTTTTATGTAGTGTCTAACTTTTTTTTTTTTTTTTTTACAGTAAATCTTTCAATGATCTTAATTGTCATTCAGATAAAAACTTTTAGAATTTAGAATTCACATTAAAAACATAAATCTAAAAAAGTGTATTATTCTAAAAGGCAAAATTAAGATATTGCGACATGAATTTGACATGGTTACGGACACTACAGATTTTTTGCCTTTTAGGTTTTTACCAAAAACCAATTTAAGCAACAATTTTATACAGTAGGTCATATGTTTCGAGAAGCTGACACCAATTTTAGTATCAATACTCATAAAGAAATATGAATAATTTGCATTTTAAATTATTATTGTTTGAATCAAGACTGTATATGCATATAAAATAATTTCTCCAAAAACTACTGAAATTTGTAAAAATAAAAATATAAAAATAAATAATAATAATAATAATAATAATGATGATAATAAATAAATGAATAAATAAATAACATTTTTAGGGAAACAGGATTGATCACTTCATTAACTTTAGAAATAACCTCTTTGGCGCACACACACTTTCTGCCATTTTTAAACATGTTACAAAAAAAGATACAGTATAAATAATGTCCTCTACTGCCCCCTCAGGCAGAAAACAGTATCTGTTTGTACACAAAAATTGAAAAATGGTTGATGATCTCCTTACCCAGGCTCGAGCATGTTTACACTGAAATGACCTCACCTTCCTAAAGCAGGCCAGCTTTTATCAGTGATTTATTTTATTATTATAGTGTTCTTATAGACAAATATTGTTAAATATTTTTTATTGTGTAACAACAGATTACAACTTCCAAAGAAATGAACTTTGTAATCAAGATGAACTCAGTGTTCGTGTTCGCTGGTCACTGGGTGTGTAGAGGGGAATATGGTGAAGACACTGTACTGATGAGGCAAAGAGGAATCAGTGTTCTTAGTCGAAGCCTCGAGGAAATGGAAATTAGATGCTCGTCAGCAAGTGGTAAGCTTATTTAATGCTGTACTTTGGAATGTGAATATAGGCACATGTCATGTTTATTTTTCCCCATCTGGTTAGTGAAGTGTTTTGGCTTGTACTGTACAAAATGTAAGGTTAGAATTCAAAACCAATGTTTCATCCATAATGTTAGTCAAAAGACCACGGTTTAGTGCTCAATATATTCATATCTATATTCAGTTTTGAACCTGACCTACTATAAACAAAACTAAATATTCACATTTCAATTATGTTTTTATATTCTATTTTAAAAAATAAACTGACCCCTAAGCCACCGTGCTGCCATTATTAGACTACCTGTACATAATAGATTATTGTCTGATTATAAATCTGATCATTTTGATTCATACATATTTTCTCACACATTTCATAATACTACTAATATTACATACTAATATTCTTTTGATTCTGTACTTTGCGACAATGGCCATGTCTGTAATTTAAAGTTCTCATACTAATACCAAATAAAAATAATTACATTAATTGTGTGTATGTGCCCTGCGATGGATTGGCACCCTGTCCAGGGTGTACCCTGACTCATGCCCTGGGATAGGCTCCAGGCTCCCTGCGACCCTGAATACAGGATAAAGCGGTAAAGACGATGAGTAAGTGAGAGCGTGAGAGTAATAATGAATTAATTAATTAATACAAAAATTTTTAATAACTAATTGGGGCCATGGTGGCTCAAAGGGTAAGGATCAGGTGGTCACGGGTTCGAGCACTGCCTTGAGCACAGCCCTTAACGCTATCTGTTCCAGGGGGGCTGTATCCTCACCCAAGCTTCCAAACTCGGATATGTGATACACTGCCTGGCCAAAAAAAAAAAAAAAAAAACTCCATTCCAGAATATTTAGGGTCCAATTATTGGGCTGCATCAAGCCAAGAAAACAACTCAGGAGATTTCAAATTACTGGACCTGAGTTAAGATCCCGTCAACACATTATCAAAACCTGGAAGGATAGTATTGAACTGTCACCTTTGTGGAAGAAAAGTGGTCGGAAAAAAATGGAGATCAGGTAAACATTTGGTGAAGTTGTAGGATAAAAAATTTTAAAAAATCAAGAGTAACAACATAGCCATGTTTAATTGTGAAATTAATACATATACAATGTGATGAGAACACCATAACCAAAAGCATGTGTTAGTGAGACTAATCGTGAGACTTTGCTAGAAAGCATTAAGATTGGACTTTGAATGAACTGAAACAACACAGTATGTGGCAATAAAATGAAGTCAGTTGACTACAGTACCTTAATGTATTGACTGACCGGATTATCACATGGGTATATTTTAGGTCTCACACGGTGCAACAGTAGTTCTGGGAATTCGTTTTCCACAAGATTGGCCACCACATTATGTACAGCGATCAATGCTAAAGGTGGTTTTAAAAAAAGGTTTTTATATTTTGTAGTTTTCAAGAAAACTGAACCAAATTGAAATATGTTTTTCCCTTATTTTATCTGTTTAAGAAAGCATGGCTAATCCTTCAGTTCCCACAGCTGGAGATCAGCCCATCTCGATGCTGGTGCTTGTTCTGCTTGGAAGAAGAAATTCAGGGAAGAGCTCAGCAGGAAACACTATCTTAGGAGCGAGTGTGTTCGAGACTGGCAAGAAGACCAGCCAGTGTGTAAAAAGACACAGCTGGATAGAGGGCGTGAGACTGTCGCTGGTGGACACTCCTGGCTGGAGCAGTTTTGGTTCTAATGTGTCACTTGTGGGACAGGAAATCCTGCGCAGTGTTAGGTTGTGCGTTCCCAGGGCTCAGGCCTTCCTGCTGGTTATCCCAGTGGACGCTTTCAGCAACCGAGACTGCAAGGCTGTGGAGGAACACATGAGCCTGCTCGGATACGTGTGGAATCACACTGTAGTGCTCTTTACCTGGGCTGATGAGCTGAAAGGTAATAGCATCGAGGAACATGTTGAAAAAAGAGGAGGTAAACATCTCAGGAAGATTCTCGAGAAGTGCGGATTCAGGTATTGTACCCTGAACAATAAAATGAGAGACGAACATCAAGTGAGGCAGATGATGAAGATTGTTAAGGAAACATGTCTTAAAGCTTGGGTGGGGATCAGAAACAACTGGTAGCGTTTTTATTATTAAAGGAAAAGACAACCAGGTGAACTGGAGGACAATTGAACAGAACTGATTTATGCATTATTTAAAACAATTTAGATTATTTTATTATTCCTGGGGTATGTTGATAGACTGTTAATGTTTAGCACCTGGTCTTACATACTGGTACTACGTACAGTATCATTACAAGTACTGCTTTATAATCCCACTGTCCCACATCATCCATAAGAAAAATTCAATTACACTTTAACTCTAGTTCCTCTCAAGGTTTCTTACTTACATTGTTTTAAAGAGTTTCTTGTTAATTTTGGCTTGCTCAATAAAGATCTAAATCTAAATCCACATTAGGAATTCTGTAAAGCGACTTTGTGACTTATTATTAGTCCATCCATCCAACAATTTAGGAACCTCTGTAGTCCAACTCTGGACCGTGGAGGCCAATGGTGACCACTGTATTTTTTCCCCATTTGTACAACCGTGGTAGGACCTCCAGTCAACACTCACATTTGCACACTACGGGCAATTTGGAAACACCAGTTAGCCTAACCTGCATGTTTTTTGACTGTGGGAGGAAACCGGTAAACCCGGAGGAAACACATCAAGCATGGGGAGAACATGCAAACTCCTGGACCTGGAGGTGCAAGGCACCCGTACTGGCTCAAACGGTAAAGGATCTGGGTTACTGATCGGAAGGTCAGGGGTTTGAGCCCCAGCACTGCCAAGTTGCCACTGTTGAGCTCTTGAGCATGGCCCTTAACCCTACAGTATCTGCTCCAGAGGGTGCTGTATCCTGACCCAAGCTTCCTAACTAGGATATTTGAAAGAATCATTTCACTGTGCTGTAGGGTACATGTGACACATAATTTAATATTTATTTTATTTTTATTATTTAATTGACAAAAGGCTGTGTGTAATCTCGTGAAATAACTGTACGTTAATACAGTATAACAGACTAAACATTTCTGACAAATTTCTCCATAGCAAGACAGAAACCTGTTTTCTTAAACTTCACTTGAATATGTTTAGAGACTTTCACTTGTTTAATGTATAAATTTTTTAAATGCAATAATGTACATATGAATATATTTTTGTTTTAAAGCTTAGAGACTTTTTTTTAAATGTATTAATAAACTAAACTCCAAAGAACTAAAGTTCCATATAAATTCTTCTTTTAACACTTTAACATCCTCACTAAGAGAAAAGGCCATTTTATTACCTTGGCACAACAATAACAAGTTATTTTTAAACAGATCTCAGTATAGGCCTCTTCCAAATGGTTGAGGTATTGTTTCATGGTAAAAGTGTCACATTTACAAAAACAAAAAACGTATGTTGATGCAACAGTAATTGTTTTTGGGTGGGTAGATCTACTTTATATATACTCTATATATACTATGGAGCAATTAAAAAGATGTACTATTTGGCATAGTACATCTCAACCAAGTGGTAGAGATAGCTCATTCAGGTTAAGTGCCAACATGTTTTTCAATAAGATATAGTGACCCAGAATGGGGGCATTAGTGGCTCAGTGATAGGTTTCTTGCCTGCCATGCGGAAGGCCCAGGTTCAATTCCCACCCAATGCCCAAACCCCAGTGACTGGATGCAGTGCTGGTCCCGAGCACAGATAAAATATGAGGGTGGGTCAGGAACAGCATCCGGCATAAAACCTGTGCCAAGTTGAGTGCGAATCAGATGGTCTACTGTGGCGACCCCTCAACAGGAGCAGCCTAAAGACTAAGAACAACGTAGTGTTCTTAGTGCTTATAGAGTTTTACAGAATGTTAAAGGGTTAAAAAATTGGGATACATTTTTAAAGGAAGAATTAGTTTCTTACACAGAAGAGTTGAACCTGTTCTAGCTGCAGGGGGCGGGGCCAACATCATATTAAACTTTATGGATTAAGAATTGCATGTTACCCAAGTTCATATGCATGTGAAGGCAGTCGAGCGAATACTTTTGGCAATATAGTGGGAAATAAAATGGATTTAAGGATTTATGGATTTCAGCTTCTGCCCCTATGCTTTCATTAGAGAAGTGTTTTGGCGGAACTGGACTTCTGGTTATTTTGGTCAGAAACATGATTATCATCAATCGCGCACTTTTCCATGTCAGTCAGTTTTTGATATAGTGTCATGTTCCTGTACTTCTTATATTATTTTAATAACATTCAGGGGAAATGAAGGTATGGACACATTAATATTATTGATACGGTACAATAGATGGTAAATTATTTAAAAATGCCTTAGCAACTGAACTGGTTACATCGCTCAATGACTAATGATGAACATACTGTATTGCTTCACCCCCCAAATCTACAATTTTGGCTCGGTGACTACAGATGTGATGAATAGATATTAGGTTGTGAGGACAAATGTGGGAGTGAATAAACCTCATCCATGACTAGCATGGCCTAGTTGGGAAGTTGGGAATTTATGCACATTTCAGCAAACATCTTAACGAGATAATTTGTGTCGTTATTTGCTGTTAGCCTCAATAGGTTCCTTTAAATACAAAATGATACATTTAATAGATAAATATTGAAGTTCAAATCACAATATGCATTAAAATAATGCCAATGTGACATTTTTTGTATTGTAACACAATACAAATGAGCATCATATAACTGCTGAATCATTGGCAAATGCCTCAGTCCCTTCAGGTTTTAACTCCTGACAGTAAATGCAAGACCACTTTGTGAGACCAGCAACAAGAAGAGGCATTTACAGAATACATTTTATAATTAGATAGAAATGCTTTTATTTGTATACTGGACTAGAACTACTGTTCTTATTGTTGTTGTTTTTTCCTGTAACAGGTCCCAAGTTATAAAATCTATATTTCATGTCCATGCAAAATGTACAATGTACACAGTACAGTGCAGAAAAAGAGCAGTGCTGATGAACCTGAGTGGATTTTGGAGTCCACGCAGGACAGAGTTGTCGACAGTGAACCGATTACAATATTGTGTCAGTAAAACAAACCCCCGCAAAAAAATACAAAAAAAATTAATAATCTGGAGCTTTGAGATTTCAATTACACTGGCTGATCTATACAAGACGAGTATACCTCACGGATTGGCACCCCGTCCAGGGTGTACCCTGCCTCGTGCCCGAAGCTTCCTGGGATAGGCTCCAGGCCCCCCGCGACCCTGAATACAGGATAAAGCGGTATAGAAGATGAATGAAAAAATGAATGAATGAATATACCTCACGTGAGTATCACCTCACGTGTCCAAGGTGCTCAGAGCCTGAAAATGACACCTACTGTACAAACTACAGGACTGTGCATGGAATTGATAAAAAGAGAAAGGAGAATATCTTTACCGTTTGTTTTTTTTTCCCCCACCTTGAACAAAAAGGATTTATGAAGGTGAAGTATGAGAATAAAATTTATAAACCACATAAAATAATAGCGAAGAAGTATACACTGGAGTCAGCATCAATGATGGGCCTTTGCTCTGTAATACCAGGAGGTTCTTACTTTCTTAACAAATAGACATGTGAAAGCAGACTACTTTTGCAGAGTAAAAGTTCTCCTTCTTTCAGTTCAGGTTTCTTCAACTGGCCTTTAGTGCACTTCAGTAGTGCCGTCTCTCTCACACATACACGCACACCCCATATATACAGTTTCATATTTATATATACACATACAGAGAGAGAGAGAGAGAAGAGAGAGAGAGAGAGAGAGAGAGAGAGAGAGAGAGAGAGAGTTCACATTAGCATTTCTCCTTCGTAACCTTCGTGGGTTTTCTGAATTCTGAGCTGCCATGCAAAGACAAACATGAGGTCTCTTCCTTGAGGACTGTATAAGAGTCTGAATGGCAGTAGTGGGTAAGTATCAAACAGCTTTAAAAAAAAATGACTTGTGCTCTTGGATTGAGTGGCAGGGAATCCCTCAACAGGTCTTACGACTAATTAACTACCTTCATTCGAAAACAAACAAACAAAAAAAAAATCATCGCACATGCACATTCAAATTATTTACATGACGCAATGTCAGTTTATAAAAAGAGAAAACAAAAAAATCCAGTATTAATACAAACAGAATGCTTGTTTCTATATTAACAAATGAAACGTCTCAAGTATCTTGACCGCTAACAGATGATGGATGTCATGACCGATCCCGATCGCAGAAAAACCCACGGAAAAACTCTCGTCCCTGTACACGCCAGGCTTTTTTTTTCTTTCTTCCTTTTCTATTTACAGCCTGTTGAGCCAGTGGAGTCGTAAAGTACAGCTCAATCTGGGTTCCTAGCACAAGTCTCTTCCACATCTGTCTCAATAAAGTGCATTTGATCCGAAAACAGAAAAACAAATACAAATCTCAGGCCGCCGTAATAAAGACGGTCGAGTGAATGTGCGCACGTGTGTGTTTGTGTGTGTTACAGTCCAATGTAAGTCTGACTCAAGGAGAGCATCCAAACATGACAACATGACATGACTCTAGTATCCTCCTAAAACCAATAAATAATTTCAACACTATTAACACATAATACAGTATTTCGTTTTTGTTTTTAAAAACACCAGTCCTCAGTGTAAAAAGAGGAAAACGCTAAAAGATGCGTTCTGAGGAGAAACAAGAGACAGCTTGCTGAGTCCAGTGCCTCATTACTTGAGACTGTATTGAATTTGTACTGTTGTTGTTGTTGTTGTTGCATTTCATCTTTGGTAGTGACTTGGTGCAAGAGGTTCTTTATGAAAAAAAAATAGTAATACTTGTTCAGTTGGGTTTGGTGATTTCATGAGAAATGATATTCATTAGATTAAAAAGGAAAAGTGCTCTGGCTGCTACGAAGTTGGAGAGAGAGAGGACCCTCTGGTATGGTCCCTGTGGCCAGTATGTGTGTGTGTGTGTGTGTGTGTGTGTGTGTGTGTGTGTGTGTGTGTGTGTGTGTGTGTGAGGGTTCTATTCATACAACGTGACAGTGCAGTAACACAATGCCGAGATCCTCCGGTCCACACTCGCCTTATCTGTTAAACACAAACACACACAGGAAAGACATGTTATGAGCGAGAGGAAGTGCGTACGTGAAGGACACATTTATTTCATTTATTTTTAAATCTACAGATCCCGTTTCCTGATTTAAAGCGTGCTTTGTATGCCGTTTTACTCACACTTAGCCACGTTCTCTATGTCCGCCGGATCCTGCAGGACCTTAGAGAGACCCTCCAACAGCATGGCGGCTTTGTTATAGCGGTACGCGATGTCCTCGGTCTGCTGGAACATCTCGTCCAGCGCTGCCGACTGCACCTGTCCCAAAGACAAACCCAATGTGTCTGTATTTTTCCATAGGCAGTATGTTGACGAGTGTGCGGTTCAGTCTGTCTGTCTCACTCACCATCTCCACAGCATGGTTGTAGATGAGCTTCTCGGCGGTCACGCTGTTGATCTCGTCCACAAAGCGCTGCTTGTCTGAGAAGAAGTGGTTGAGTTTGTCCGTGAGCTGGCGGCACAGAGAGATGCAGCTCTTGTAGCGCTCGTTCAGGCTTTTAACCACTGCGGGACACAGGGGCAGAAATTACGCAAACATTTTGCAAACAGTTGCAACTTTTTCCTGTTAAAAGACGTTTGTAATTATTTCCCGTCAAACACTACTTTGGAACAGGGCAGAGGTTCCTAAGCAACAAAGCCACAGAGTGCCGTCAGGTTGGAACGGGGCATTGTGTTTCCCACAGAGGGGCAAAGCCTGACAAATGAGAAGTAAAACTATTAGGAAAGGAGCTTTCTGAACAACGGCATGTCTCCAAAAACACTGTTCTCCATAATCCAGTCCACTGTCAGTTCTCATTAGACATTACCAACGAGTCATGATAAGGATTAACATGTGTCCTCCGAGACATAACAAGCCAACCAGCCAAACACGTCTCTCTGAACTGCTGCTCATACAGCATCATAATGAGATGCAACACACTCTGAGGAGGTTCTGTGTGCATGACTGGCTAGTTTTGCTGTGATTGACAAAAAATAATAATAGAAATAATAATAATATGCACATACTGTATTGTAAGTTCTACATTTGTGCAATATCATTTCCATTACATTACAAGTAAAAGTTACAGGTCGACGCACACTGTCAGAAATGCTGTGTTGCCGGCAAAGATATGTGATGCTTCAATTTTAGGGCGTCATTGTTAACCCTATTCCAGGGTGTCTCTGGAATTTTCGCCCTAAAAACATCAATAACAGATTCACCAACCAAATTTAAAACTTAAAATTCATTTATTCAGAAGCACTTCCTGCTACATGATGTAAGGCTGCACTTAAATTAAATGTAGATTTGATTTATCATTTGAATCGTCATTTATTTTTAAACGTTATGATCTTGTTTCATCTACAGTAATATTGTTTAATATCACTTACTGGTCTACTCGACGTTTTAATTATCAATCTTGTCTTACTTTATCTTTTAATTTATCCTCGGTTTGAACTGGAAGGCGACCTTGTGTGACCAGAAAGGATAAATAAAATGCCTTATTATTTATTATTATTGTTAATTGTCCGGTGTTTCTTAAAAGTGCACAGTGCATCCTTTATATTATTTCTACATCAGTTGGCATGTTGATGCTTTACACCACTCTCACGGCAGCAGAATAAGCAGGTACAGGAGCGGTAGCGCGAAAGGGAACTGTCCACCACTAGTTAATTGAGACAGCATCATTCTCCTGGACAGATTTTTATATATATAAGGGTGGGCAAACACACTTTGGAGAAGTGTGGGGAAACACTGTTAATAAGATGTTTTATTTAGGTTTTAACTATTTTATTTAATCCACACGGCAATCCTGTCCTTCTGGAAACATTTGATCTACCAAGGAATGAAAAAAAAACCTTCTTACACACACACACACAGACGGCATCTCACCTTGTTTGACAGCGCTAGAAGGGTTCAGCTTGGCAGACTTGATCTGAGCTTTAGCCAAGTGAAGAGACGACGCGAGCAGCTGAGCAGCCTTCATGTACAACACCAGCTGCTCCACTTGCCTACAGGGGGCGATATGGCGGAGTATAAATGAGGGCCCGAATATGTGTGATGTGCAGATTTTACATTTAAATCTGCTTCAGACCTTCTGTTAACACACTGCACTCACATTCACACTGTATGTTATTAGAATAAATTTATTACCATTTGAAGAAATTACACTAAACAAGATTTTTTTTTTTGGTAATTTAAATGAGACCATCTAAATGCAAAAGAAAAAGAAAAACTTTGATTCTAAATCTGTTGATTCAGCCAAGTAAAATACAGCATTGATTTTGCTGAAATAAAAGATCAAGGTGTTATGCGTGTGTGTGTGTGTGTGTGTGTGTGTGTGTGTGTGTGTGTTAGTGTGTGAATCTCACCCCCACTCTTTGCTGAGCTGGCTGATCTGGTCCACCACTACACTCTCCTGAGGCGGGTAAAGCGAAGCTGCGGAAATGCCAAGGTCCGCTCCTCCTGCTCTCACAGCAGCCATCTCCAACACACAGTCCGTAAAGGACAGCATCATCCGCAGGTGCATTAGTGTGTCCGTGTGCTCTCTCTGCCAAAACACACACACACACCCCCATCAGTGTACCTGTAGGCTTGCTCTGTATTAACTATTCACTCTAACCTCCTTTGTTTCAATAAATACATTGTGAACTATAAAACAGTCTAATTATTTAACACTTTAACTCTCTTTAAGCATCTCCAGTCCCGCTTCACTACAGCGTCTAAAATTACAGTCCACAGGATTGTAACTGTTATACTAAAAAAAAAAAAAAAAAAAGCCTTTTACCTCCATCAGCGTCTCTTCTGGGAGTTCAGGGGCCTCAAAAGTGATGAAGCCGTCAAGGCTGGGCGGAGAGGTGCCGTAGGGGACGTAGCGTAGGCTGCTTGGGGCCGCTTCCGCCCCGGGGGGAGAACTCCCCATGGCCATAGCAGGAGGAGAACCTGTGCATGCCTTTCCACTGGTGGAGTACAGCGAGCCTGCTGAACTGTTCGACCCCACTGCAGAGAAACAGAGACGCACCAATATATCAATGATTACACCTACATGAACAGTAAGTCTAACTGAAAGGTCTGGTGCCTTCACCGTGATTATTCCACAAACCCAGCTGTCCTAACTTACTCCTACAGGTAGTCCCCGACTTACAAACAAATTCCGTTCCTGGAGCACGTTCGTAAGTCTGATTTGTTCGTAAGTCCGATAAAGTGAGGCTTATACGCCTTTGATACAAATATACAATGTAAAGTATACCAATCCACTTGACTAAATCTCTGTCCCCTTTCCCCACACTGCTACCATGGGGCCAAAAATCATAATCACACCTAAGGAAATGAATCTCACAGTAAAATGTTGTCTCTGCACCTTTAAATCATGAATCCCAGATGCCATTTTGTCTCTCTTTTTTTTTTTTTTACTCTGTTTTCTCTCCATTTTGAGCTGTTTTCCACTGTATTGGACTGTGAACTCTGTTTTGTTGAGAATTTTTTTCCAAAATTAGGATTATTCACCAGCTTTACAGGACAGCCATTTTCTATCATCATGCTCCCGGACTGATTCATTGAAACCGGTGAGGCGGACTCATTTTTCCTGCACCTCCCCACACACACATACAATATATCGGATTTTAGACATTTTATACATTCACTCACACACTGAAAATATTGTATATAATTGTAAATATTGCTATCTGGTGGACTGTAGTGACTATTTTTCCGTACAATGCAGACTGAACCGGAAATAGAACGGCGGTCGGTTCGTATGTGCCGAAATTTGTAACTCGAATGTTCGTAAGTTGTGGACTACCTGTACTAATTTAACAGTAAGGGATCTCGAAGACTTAAATTTACATGAACGGCACATAAGTACGAGCCAAATAACCTCTTCGATACGTTAAAGATAACGTAATAGCTTATTTTCTTAAATCCGATCATACACACATATGATGTCCAGTACCAATCCCATGCACTACTGCAATTTATGAAGCTTAAGCTGGTGCTGGTGGCATGGTTGGCGGTATCGAGATGAAGCTCTCACCTGAAATGGTTCGAGGGCGTGTGCTCACATGGCTGCAAGTGGGAGGGGTGCTGCTTTTGGGGGGCGAGCCGACTGTAAAAACTACAGTACGTGGACTCGCACCGCCCACTGCCAAACCACATGACCCTGCAGGGGCTAAGGGTGCCACACACACACAAACACGCACATACACACAAAAAAAAAACAGAACACAACACAGGGATCACTCACAAACTCAGACCAAGACCCAGGACAGCATTACACACACCAAGAAGCCAACCAAAGAGATCCATGCAGATAACAAGCTGTGCAGGAGAAGCTTTTAGATGAGCAAACATACTGAATGAGATTTAGGAACAAAAGAAAAAATGCAAACCTATATTAAAACAGGAGAGATTCTATGTCATGCCTTATGCTCTTGGCCATTCAACGACAACAACCACTGATATCTATTGTAATATTGGACTAACTCTCTTTATTCTTTAAACAGGTGCACCAGTGGTTTTCCTGTCAGCATGATTTGAATTTCTTGATACGCTCAACACACTTGGGTGATTCGTTAAAAAAAAAAAAAAAAAAAGATAGAAAGCGTGGCACATCATGCGTATCCTGATGAAGCAGATGATGGTTTTCTACTGTATACATTTCCAAAACCAAAAACATAGATTTTAAAATGTAAACTAATACTAGTACGTTTTGTACCCTTCGGCTGAAACCTGAAATTGCAACCCTTGACTCTTCTCCTTAAGGACAGATTTTCATTTTTGGTTTGTAATATGAGCGAACCTGCATTAATAAGCTATATGCATTAAAAAAACAAAACAAAGAAGCACTCCGGCACATTATTTGTTCTGCAATCAATCATTTGTTGAAAAACGCAATCAAATCTTAAATGCAGCTACTTAAAACCTTTCCTGATTCGCAAACCTTCTACTATATTTTGCATTTTGAGTTTATCACATGGACTCTGAAATTTATCAGTGTAGGCAGAGCTTTATGGCACTAAGGGGTTACCTGTGTCCATAGGTCTCTCCGTGTTGAGACTGTCTGTACTGCCCTGGTACGTCTGTCCTCCCAGAGTGATTCTTACAGGCTGCTCTGACAAACGCCCGGTACTCACAGACCTGCGTAGGAAAAGAAAGATTTAAGATCATGAATGCAGCACACAGGAATAAAAGTTCTACTTTTATTTTACAGCAAAGGGAAACCTGCTGTGTCAAGCTGCAGCGATGCTGATGTAAAGTAGAACAGGATTAATCTGGGAATCTTTGGTACCTGATTTCAATCCAGAACCGTTTAATGGGGTACTAAAAATGATTGAAAACGTCTGACTGTCTGATCCTGTTAGCGAGAGAGAGTCAAAGCTGCCTACTTCACTGAAATCATCAGTTCATCTTATTTGATCACCGCTCGTCTGTGCCAGACGTGGCTTTTCTATCTCAGCCTCCAACTTCCTACGGACGGTATATAAATGTCTGATAAGCAAATTCTGTAATCATATCGTGGTGCCACATTGGCTTATCGTAGTATTATAAGTTTTAAAAAAAATTTATGTATAAGAGAATGAAATAAAAGAAGAATCAGCTTTCTGTGTACCTGCCAAATGTAGTTTTCGGGCTCTCGGAAGCCGAATGTCGCCCACTGGGGTACGGTGACCAGTGGTGGGGACAGATCTCCCGAGCATCGGTGGACATCTTACTGGAATTCGAGCTGTCCACTATGCCCTGTTGAGAGGCGAGGGCCATGAGGTTGCACGAGGCCTGGGTTTTAGGGATTTTAAAAGGAGCAGTGGTCTGTAAAACAGGAACATGCTGAGTCTACTACAATGTAAAAAAAAAAAAAAAAAAAAAAAAAAAACTACTCTATGTTAAGCTTTCATCAAGACTACCTTGGTTGGTGAGCCAATGATCGTGGGCAAGGGGGACTTTTGTAGCCAATCAGAGGTGCGTGGGGAGGAGCCGAGGTGCTTGGTAGGGGAGGTCCCTAGGTTACCGGGGCGTCCCAGCTGAGGTGAGTGGGTCGGGGGATAGGCTGAGCAAGTAGGCTGCACTGGATCCGACAGCTGCTTGTAGAGTTTCTGCTTGTTTTGGTAGACGTCGGTCAGGGTGGGCGCGCTCTGGAGTCGGGCTCCCAGCAATTGAGATGAGGGCACGGGAGAACCTGTGTTATAAAAAATAATGATAATAAAAATAAATAACAAAAATCAGGCATCTACTGTATTTAGCAGTAAAATTAATCTGTTATCAGCTTCACTGGGTCAAACTAGTTAAGATCAGAGAGGTACATGTGCAGGAACCAGCTATGCAACTGCATATGTTCTGGACAAGACCAAGGTTATATCATTTTGGGAGATTTATTTTTGATACTTTGTCAAAAATATGCCAATATCATTATAAACACTTTTTGGTGTTGACCCAAGTGGTGTTCGCCTAAATTACACACAGGCCAATATGATAGCCTTTAGCTCGCTTCTCGCTAGGAGAATGATCCTGTTTAAATGGAAGTAGCCTTCGCCACCACTGGGTGCTAAATTAGGATTCGCTATTTCATAAAGGGATCCACTCAGGAATTTTTCTACGGATGGCAACCAATTTATGAGCTGCTTTAAAAATATAGATACTTTTTTATTATTCTTTTGTTTGATGTGATGTGTAATTTATTTATTTCCCCCTCTAATTCTTTTTCTACTGACTGGCTGTTGTTTTCTTGTGGGGTGGAGGGAAGAGAATGGGTGAAAAAAATCCATATAATACATAGGTGTACCATGTACTGTAAACGTATGCATTTCGTTTAAAAAAACTTTTGATTAAAAAAAATATATATCTAAAAGTTATATAAATACCTATTCATATTTAATCCCATTTTTGTACCAGTTCTGACAGACACATTGCCCGTTATGGCCATTAGATGGCACTACATACGTCCATACGAGATTTTTACGCTTCAGGGGACTGCCAATGACACTGCAGCAGAAGAGGCAACGAGTTCATTTTTAACTTGACTTCAAACTGTGAACTGTATTCCAGCACGCACAGTTCATAAGAAATGCTACAAACACACACCGCTTACCACACGGAGAACAGGTGGAACCGTTTTAAACCAGAAATATACTTTTCCTGGGTGAGTTTCAGTCTATGTAAACATACTTCATGGCCAAAAGTTTATGGACTGTCTGAGAACGTTTGCTATGGAAATGAGCCAAAACCTGTTATCTCTAACTTTGGCTGCACCTCAATATTGTAATCAAGGCTGATTTCAATTAAGATCATTCGACAGGAAGCTTGGGAGCAACCAGTCCCTCTCGGTCACACGGCATGTGGTCCACTTACCACCAGATGAGCTGCGACTGCGCGCCTCATGGTTGTGGGGATGTCCACAGCAGCAGTGGCCCAGCTGTTCAGGAATAGTAGCCACTGAACAAAACACACACAGACAGACATGTCAGGGCATGATGCAATCTAAAAGCATACCATCTCCTTCTATGAAAAGTGACAGCTCCCTGGTAACCTCGACAAAACACTCAGAGAGGAAATGAGAGAGAGAGAGAGAGAGAGAGAGAAAGGAGAGTGACAGGAAAAGAGCTTGACAGAGACAGGATATTCTTACCCAGTGGTGAAGGCGAGTAGGGACGAGAACTGCCAGTAGAGAGTCTTCGACCCACAGTCTGGGCAGCATCAGCAGGGCTGGGGGAGCCGGAGGCAGCTTTTGGAAATCCCATAGGGCTGGTGTTGGAGCGCCGCACTGTACCGGACCTGCAGCATGATTACAAGATTACATTAGAATTAAGGAGACTTAGGGCACGAGGCGGGGTTCATCCTGGAGAGGGTGCCAATCCATCACATGGCACACACTCATTCACACACTACAGGCAATTTGGGAACACCAATTATGCTAATCTGCAAGTCTTTGGACTGTGGGAAGAAACCAGATTACTTGGAGGAAACCCACCAAGCACGGGGAGAACATGCAAACTCCATGCACACAGAGACGGGAATCAAACCTGGCTGGGAAATCGAACCCAGACCCTGGAGGTGCAAGGCGACAGTGCTAACCACTACACCACCGTGCCGCCACGTTTCATACACACTCTTTTATAATTTTCTTTTGATTCTATACAACTAAAATAAAATGTAATCATATTACGTCCTTTCAAAGTTCCTTCCTATTCCACTCTCAGGGAGTTGTTCCTTTGATCTACACACATTTACCACATTTTTTTCAAATCTGTAAAACTGCTTTGCGACAATAACCATTGTTAAAAGTACTTTCTAAATTAATCTGATTCTTGAATTGAAATAAACAGATCGGTGGGGATGCTGGTACACTGCACATGTTGATCACCATCACATAAATAAAAATGCTACTCCATATTTAGAAAGAAAAAAAAATGTTCAGTCATTTTTAAAGCACAGTTCTATCAATGTGTCATGTCCACCGTTACCATTCAAAACGCACAAGCTATTTATAGTTGCCTTGCTTAACGTACGTTCATGAATCACACTGTGACTGGCAGGAATTAACAAAAAAACAAAAACATCACACAGAATGGTGAGATTCCTCAACCACATATTCCTTCGCCTTCTCAAACTCAAAAATGAAAAGCAAAATACACAGAGAACTGGGAGTTCTAGCTCGTTCCAAAAAACAAACAAACAAAAAAAAAAAAACAACGCAATCCTTGTGTCATCTGTCCTGCTGAAACCTGTTGGTAATTCTGTCCTTATAAACAAACATGACTCATGAAACCCCGTTGCACAAATTTGTATGCAGTTCTCTTCACCGCAGTCGCTAACGGCGGGGTCTAACGAAGAGTGTAAATCCGTGCTCACGTGAGTTTAGGGTGGTGCGTTTTATTTTAATCCTTGTCTCGAGACACAGCCAGGAGGAGAAGGGAAGTGGGACAGCAGCTGGCAGTGAGGCAGAGTGAGGGGCTGTCGGGGAGGTGATGGAGGTGGAGAGGGATTAATCTCCAAGCTCCCTCTGGCCACCTGCCTAAACCACATGCTGAGACAATCGTCCTGCAAACAAAAGGATGCGTCTCTCTTTCTCTTCCACTTTTTAACCACTATTGACGATTATATCCCATCCCCACCATTTCACCACCACCACCACCCAGCTGTTGTACTTTCAATGTAATGTAACTTCTATACGCACACATTTGCCAGTGCAACATTAAGATGATGAACCCTGGATACTAAGCTAAAAGTCTAAAAGTATACAATAGTCATAGCTGAGAATCTGTCAGGACGCAGCACACACACACAGGTAGTGTTTAAAATAAAAACGCTGCCTAGTGCAGAGTGTCTCACCTGGGTGAGCCGTAGAGGGTGGTGCTCGGGCTGCTGGAAAGGTTCTGCTTGATCCGCTGGTAGTTGCGCACCTGAGTGGGCACAGGGATCGGGGTGGTCTCTGTTCTCGGGGAAACCACAGGATTCTGACCCGACGGAGGTTGCGGCTGCCTGGATGAAGAAGAATGAAATCCAGCGACCTAGTCAGAACGTGTCAGCACGAATTCGACCATTCGGTTGTCAAATGTTGGATTAAAAATAACAAAAAACAACAGAAATAAGAAAAAATGTTGACAGTGAGCTTGTTTTCGTACGGTATAAGAAAAAAAACTTTTCCTGTTTAAAGGGCCGGGCCAAGCAACAGAGGGGAAGAGAAACCATGTAAACACATGCACCTCCAGCCTATCAGAAAGAAAGGAGGAGCTAAAGCGTCTAGCCATGTGCAAATGAGGGCTGAGCCTTCAAGCCATCGGTCCATGCCAGGACCTCCCACTTCCACCAGTCACGCCGAGAGGGAAAGAAAGAAAAACAGAAAAAAAGGAAAGAAAAAAAAAGCTTATTTGCATTCCTTTGTTCTCTATAGGCTACACGGTGTCCTTGGACAAAAGTCATGTGCGGGTCACATCAAAACACGATGCATTATGAAAAGATTATAGTTCGAGGAACAAAATATCGAAAAGATCAAATGGGTTTTGGAGATCCGGAGAGGGTCATGAACGGCAAAGGGTGCACGTGAGCCGCAAACGGCCAGGCAGCTACACTACAATCTCTTTGTTTGATTCGAAGCAGGTTCGGCATGGCACGGTACAAAGTGGAATAAAAAATTGTAATAAAAAATCAGATCAGGAAAAAGTAGTTTGCACAAACACAAGTTATTTCACAAAGGATACTGGAAATGTACAATGTAAAAACAATAACATATGTAAAAGATTTCTTTATTAAACACTCGATGTGTGTTTTATTATCGTGTTTTCTCAGCATATTTTTTTTGTACCAACACCTAATTTATGTACCTGCCTGAAGGCGACACTGGGCTGAACTCCCCGAGAGCCACGCTCTCTGGAACCAACACAAGAAAAGCGAACATATGGTGCTGCAGTGTGCTGTTTTTTTTTTTTTTTTTTTTCATGAGAACGTGGTATTGAACTGCAGCTCGCGACTCTTGGAAAAGTCAGCAGCTTTCCTGGAGGAGCTGGCACTCGTCCAAAGGATTGCATGAGACAGAAACTGTGCGTGGCCTCTGCTGCTCAGCCAGCTCACCCACATATACACAAAGAGTGTTTCACTCGGAGGACAGGGGAGGGGGATATGCAGCAAAACATGTGCATGTGTGTGTACATGTGCGTGTCAAAGAACAACAACATGGTTTAAAAGGGTTTGATTCGAGACAAAGGAGGAAGTAGCGCTCAGCAGACGCAACGACTGTCAGAAGTACAACACAGAAGGAAGATCTCTCTCTTTCTCTCTCTCTTTCTCTGACCTACAGTATAGATAAGTTTACCACAAATCTGGGTTTGTAAAGAACATTTAAAGATGGGGCAAAAGATGTTTTCCTTAATTAAACCCAGTACTTGAAACTCTCTCAGAATTTGCTTGAGACTTAAAAAAAAAAAAAAACACTGAGTAGCCCCTACTTTACATGTAATGGTGTTACCCTCTCATTTTGCCTTGTTTAGATCAGATAATTTGATAATATTTTTTGTTTGTTTGTTTTTAGTGCCACGGCAAGTCAACTTATTATTGAATACCGGCTGTCACCATGTCTGGGAGACTCCTGCGCAGTCACAGAGAACAATGCTTACACGCTCTGATTAGATGTTTAAATAAATAAAACTAATAAAAATAAATGTTTTTTACCTAAGGTGAGGACACGGAAACTTGAGGTGAAGTTGCATGGTGAAAAAAAAAAAAAAAAAAAGAAAGAGCATTTGGACTAAACAGCCGTTTCGAGGAATCATTTTTCACAGATAAACTGGACACCACATTGTGTGCTGTAATCACGGTAAAGGGGATTAAATAAAAGTTTAGAGTGTGACACTTTTTGGCCAGGCAGTGTATAAGTGAACAATTGAAGCAGATAATATTGTTTGAAACAAGTCGTTTCTCCATAATTATCCGTCTTTCTGTGGAATTCTCTGTTGTTTTTTTTTATGTTAGTCCTGGTAAAGAGGTTTGTGACTGGTGTTGTTGCATCACTAAGTTGTCCCTTTTTGGGACAAACTGGCCAAACAAGCATCTTCAATAACTGCTGACTAAACCTTTAAATTTAAAATGTAAGAAACGTTAAAAAAAAATTTTTTTTTTTAAAGGCTTAGGGAAAGGCCTGGCCAAAAAGTCACACACTATAAACTTTCATTGTATCACCTTTAACTTTGTGTTGTCCAGTTCGTGTGTGAAGACCCAGCTCCTAGACCCACAAAACAGCTGTTTAGTCCCAGTCCTGTGAGTTCTCACCACATTGTGTGTGTTTGTATGGAAATGCTCTTACTTTCACTATTAAACAGCTCTGTTGATAATTTTTACCGAGCAACTTCACCATTTCAGGGTTTTGATGTGTTGAAGGGTTCTTAACTCAGTCCCAGTCATTTCAAATCTCCTTAGTTGTTTTACTTTACACAGTAATTTGACCCTTATGAAATGGTGACCTTTTTCGCACAGGCACTGTATAATTGAGCCGCAGTTCTAGTACTGATATTATTTTACTTTTTTTTTTTTTTTTTTTTGGAGTGAGCAGGATTTCAGCACTGTGTAGGTGGGATTTTGCTGTGAGCATGTAAAAATGTGCAAGAGAGAGCAAATATAACGGTAATTGATCTGTATGGCACGGTCTGTTATCAGAAAAACAAAAAGGTTTTTGCTTGGTGGTATATCACTACAGCGCAGGTTTTTTTTTTTTTTTTTTTTAATCGCCATCTTTCTGTTCTCACAGCCCCACAGTTACCATCAGTGGATCTTACCGGGCTATAATTAGGGCGGTGAAATAACTGCCATTTATGACTAAATGCATCTCATTCTGCTAACATTCACAAAACAGCAGGTCGTCACCACGAACACTCTCTTTCACAGACTTGTGATTCACACCCTGGCCGAGCTACGTCAGCTCGCTTCAGTGCAGGAATAGCAGAGGCATCACGCTAGGTCATGTTCCCATAATGGAATCGGCTGTCTCTTTCACCTTCATGACCAAGTAACTCAGGACGTGTAGAGGACAGAATATATCTGCGCAGAGAAGACATGCAAATCCACGGCTTCTTGGTAGGACTAAATGAAATGTCACAAACACGAGACAAAGCGTAACCACTTTCAACTGATGAGCTGTGTTTATACGTATAAAACCTTACATTTATCTCATTACTAGACGTGCCCGCGACTTCGCGGGGAACTGAATTTCACACTAATAAGTGACTCAAAGATTAAATAATAATAATTTTAAAAAAGTATAACGTCATCAGTTGAACTTTGGAATGAAGTTTTTTTACATGTTCCCGGGAAGTGCACGGAATGAAGATGTGAGATCGCGCTTATTAGGTAGATTTCAACTGCACACTCATAAGCGCGTTTTAAAAATGTCCAGTGTCATCTGCTGATCTGTTGATTTTTTTCCCTTTAAATTTCGAAGTAGCATATCGCTTCCATGGGTCGATTGCGATGAAACAAAGCCTGTATTTTCAAATGTACAGACACGCCACCTTTACAAGTTTTATTATATGTATACTGTATGACTTGCACAAATTTAAGCTATTTGTATAACTTAATTAGAGTGTGTGTGTGTGGGTGTGTGTGTGATTTGATGACAGTGAGGTCACACTCACCCTCCACACAGCAGAAACTCACTAGACGATCTCCGCCCGGTGGCTCCCATGGGCAGGTCATCTAAGAACAGTGCCAAAACAAATGAGCAAGTGCTGGTACACACAAAAAGCTGACCATATTTATCAAAGTGTGTGTACTGAAGTACAGTTAAACCTTGGATTGCGAGCATAATTCGTTCCGGAAGCGTCCTTGTATATCAAAGCACTCGTATATGAAAGTGAATTTCCCCCAAAAGAAATAATGGAAACTCGGATGTTTCGTTCCACAACCCGAAAATATTCACATAAAAATAATTAATACAAAATATAAAGTAAAAATAAAACAAAATAACCTGCATTTTACCTTTGAAAAGAATCGTAGCTGAAGTGATTAAGACCAGAGAGAGGAGGAGGCTTTCACACACACACACACACACACACACACACACACACACACATATGTCTTACTATCCTTGTGATGACCTTCCAGTGACATAATTATTAAAGCAG
>JAQMYG010000003.1:21692996-21707107 GCA_030014215.1 Clariallabes teugelsi
CGCCTTGCACCTCCAGGGTCCGGGCTCGATTCCTGTCTCTGTGTGCTTGGAGTTTGCATGTCCTCCCCATGCTTGGTGGGTTTCCGTCCAAAGACCTGTAGATTAGGCTAACAGGCATTCCCCAAATTGCCCCTACTGTGTGAATGAGTGTGTGAGTGTATGGATGTATCCTCTGTGATGGATTGGCACACTATCCAGGGTGTACCCCGCCCCGTGCCCTAAGCCTCCTGGGATAGGCTCCAGGCCCTCCACGACCCTGAATACAGGATAAAGTGGTAGAGATAATGAGATGATGATGAGGTATGGGTGGGTGGTGCAGGTTTGCTGAGTCAGTTTTCAATTATTTGGATATTTTCATTACATTTGTTAGTTAAATTATTTTAAATTGGTCCATAAGTGTGTGTCAGGTGGCGCTGAACTGCAGCTCCCAGCAAGCACCGGGGGTCGGTTCACTTGTCACAGGATTAGATTTATGTTTACTTCCTCAATTAATGCACGTCATCTATTTCGTGACTCTATTTAAGTTCCATGCGTTTCAATTGTCTTTTTGTCTTATGTCCCATTACCGTAGTTATGTCCATTGAACATAACGGGTATTGGTGACTCAGTGATAGATTTCTCGCCTGCCACGCGGAAGGCTGGGTTCCATTCCCACCCAATTTCCCACCGAATGCAGTGCCGGTCCCAAGCCCGGATAAAACGGAGATGTTGTGTCTGAAAGGGCATCCGTCGTAAAACCTGTGCTACGTTGTTGTGCGGATCAGATAGTCCGCTGTGGCGACCCCTCAACTGGAGCAGCTGAAAGACTAATAACAACATGTCCATAAATATGAGTCTGCACCTGCATCCTCAACTTTCTTTTTTTTTTTCTTTAGTTGACATTAGAGCTGAACACCGTCACTAGACATGCTGACTACATTAACAAATTAAGCATAGATAATTCTCACAGAATAGTCACTGCACCTCACAATAGAAACATATTCTTCAGTGAGGTTAAATGACTTTTCCAAGTCTTAGAAAGGCCAGTATTCATCTTGCTCTTGCTCTTGGCTTCATATTTAGCACCATTAGTCCTGTCCAATCTGTCATTTTGAAATGTCTTGTTGAGGATTTATTTGCTTACTCTGGCTATTTTGCCAACAAGTTACTTTAGCTTGAAAGTGCCCAGTACTATAAGAAGAAAATCAATATTTTTTTTAGAATCAGAAGGCTATAAAGCCATAGTTAGAAGAAACCTACTGCACATGCTGCTTTGGGCTGAGATTGACTCATCCACGGCGCCACCCTTTTGGTAGGGCGACTTTGCCTTCAAGTTGAATTTAGCACCACAAAATGTTTTTTTTTGTGTGTGTGTGTGAAAATATGTAGCACTGTGTAGCTTTGGGATGTAAGAATCATTGACATTGACAGGTTTGGGGAGAGCCTGGAGCCTATGCCAGAAGACTTAGGGCAGGAGATGGGGTCCAACCTGGGCAGGGTGCCAATCTACCGCTGGGCACACACAAGCTGAAAACTCCAATTAACCCCAATCTTCAAGTCTTTGGACTGTGGGAGGAAACCAGAGTACAGAGAAGAAACCCACCAAGCACGGGGAGAACATGCAAACTCCAAGGAAGGAATCGAACCCTCGACCCTGGAGCTGCAAGGCGACAGTGCTAACCACTACGCCACCATGCTGCCTTGTACATTTCACAGGGGTGTGGAAAAAATGATATCAAGATAGCAGGATATCAAGATACACAGGTATGGTAACTCACTGAACAACCCTCTACATCCGGGGTGAGCAGAAAAGCAACTCAGAAAGCTCAAGAATAAGAACAGGAATCCGAGATTCCAGTGACCACAGACGGACTAGAAAGTTCATCTCGAGATTTGACTAGTTTTTTGGTAAAACATTTGATTCAGGTATTTTAGGCTGGCTGTTTCTTTGAAAAGTCTCAAGTGGAAAGTCTCGACACTGAAACAGAAATGAAGTGAAACTGAAAAAAAACCCAGGAACGAAAGTGAAAAACAGTAGTAAAACTGAAAATGCTTTTTTCCACCATTAAATGTTTTTTAGTGTACCTTTTTTTTTTTACTCACTTTGAATAATTTTTTATTTTTGATCACTCCTTTATTTCCATAGCTGTCTCTTTAACAACAACAACAAAAAAAAAACCTGTACCGTGAAGCTGCCTTATGAAATTTAACCACAAGTGGGCGGGGCATATCCCTGTCCTCAATGCCTGAACCAATCATCAACTTGGAGATAAATACGATCGGCGATCTGTTGTCCAATCAGACTCCTGTGTCGGTCAGGACTCACCCCGGGTTGCCAGATTATCACTATAATCGCAATTGTTTTCTTTTTTTTTTTATTATTATCGTTTAATAACAGACTCTTCATAATTTATAAGTTGTTGACATATTTGTTTACTCTTTAATCATGTATATTGGTTTGTCAGGTAAAATTCGCTCAATGTGTATTATATACATGAATGTATATCTGGCAACCCCGAATGTTATGACGCGCATTCTGTGTGCTTACAGTTATGGTGAGAGCCGAGAGGATTTCAGTGTCGCGGTTTTCCTGCGCCTAGAGGAAGAGTACGCGGATGGAAAGCGGACGGCTGTCGGCGTCTCGTGGCTCAGATCTGCTCCATGAACCCCTGGCTGTGTCTCTGTAAGCGGATCTTCTAAAGCTTTAGGTGGGTTTCAGTTCATTCCTCGTTTTTACCCCCAAAATACTGCGTCGCGAACGTTCCTGTGTTCCGTGGTTCCTTTCCATTCCTTTCCCTGGTGCTGGTGCAACTCGGGGATACAAACCTCCAGGGTTTCCTCCTGTTGATGTTGCGGAGCTCGCGCGTACATGTGCAGGAGGATTGAATCTCCGGGCGCGTGCAGTAGAAGGCTGTCAGCGTGCACAGGATCTCGAGCTGTAGTGAAGTGCCATGCAAACTGCACGGGGGGGAAATAATCAGCTCTCCATCACTCTTGTTGTGGTGTCTGGGCGTTGTGCAAACATTCCCAGGGCTTACACAGACCACCAGGAGGTCATTGCACTTTTGAGGCTTTAAATAGATTGTCTTACATTTTTCTAAGTTTGTGCAATGCCTTAGTTTCTGTCTCCATCAGTGTGTTGAAGCAATCAACAGAGCTGTGTAGCTGTGTGTGTGTCAGAGAGAGAGAGAGAAAGAGAGGGAGTTGGATCATGCTCTGGAGACTACTAAAAAAAATCTGGCTCATTAAAGATGTCCTCTCCATGATGTATAGGTGACAAGGTGATTTGCTCTGACATTTATAGCTTTCATATAAAAACCCTGGAGAAACTCATTTCAGCTCTCTCATGCTCATATTCTGGTCGCAGTATGAATGTTGGTAGTTTTTCAGCAACAGCGGACCATCCGATCCGCACAACAACTTGGCACAGGTTTTTTACGCCGGATGCCCTTCCTCATGCAACCCTCCTATTTTATCCGGGTTCGGGACCGGCACTGGAATCCGGTGGCTGGGGTTTGGGGCATTGGGTGTAAATCAAACCCGGGCCTTATGCATGACAGGGGAGAATGTGAATATACTACAGCTTTAATTAATTCATAACTTGCTTAACCAGTCAGTCGCATTTGTCTGTTCTGGCTTTCACATTCGTGTTCTACTTTTTTTTTTTCTCTCTTGAAACTCATCATTCATCTGTTGTAAGCACTAGATCCCGGTCAGGGTTATCATGGATCACGAGGCTGTCCCAGGAACACCGGGTGCAATGCAGGGGGAAAAAAACAACAACAACAGTCTGTCAAAGTCAGAGCTAGGTGCGAGTTATGATAATAGTAAATCCATGTACTGACATGTTTTATGGGAGGGAGAAGGAAACCAGAGAACCTGCAGGAAACCCAGGCAGAGAAACTCCACACAGACAAGTAACCCGAGCTCTGGAGACCCCGGAGCTGTGAAGGGGAAACGATGCCACCCACCGTGCTGCCTTCGTGTTCGGTCAACATTATGTCTCGAAGCGATGCACAGACCGTGTAATTCGGACAAAAAAGAAAATTAAAGATTGTCTTTGTTGAAATAATGAATAGTGTAGTTTTTAGAGGATTGAAGATTTTCTTTGTTGAAATAATACATTATGTAGTTTTTAGAGGATTCAAATTTGTCTTTGTTGAAATAATACATTGTTTAGTTTTTAGAGGATTGAAGATTGTCTTTTGAAATCATATATTGTGTAGTTTTTAGAGGATTGAAGATTGATTTGGTTCAAATAAAGCATTATATGAGCATTATTATTTATTATGTAGTTTTTAGAGAATTGAAGGTTGTCTTTGTTGAAATAATACATTATACATTAGATTTTAGAGGATTGAAATTTGTCTTTGTTGAAATATATTGTGTAGTTTTTAGAGGATTGAACATTGTCTTGGTTCAAATAATACATTGTGTAGTTTTTAGAGCTTTGAAGATTGTCTTTGTTGAAATAATATATTGTGTAGTTTTTAGAGGATTTAAAATTCTTTGTTGATATAATACAATGTGAAGTTTTTAGAGGATTGAAGATTCTATGTTGAAATAATACAATGTTTAGTTTTTAGAGAATTGAAGATTGTCTTGGTTCAAATAAAACATTGTGCAGTTTTTAGAGAATTGAAGATTGTTAAAATAATAAATTGCTTCAGATATGCAACTGTTTCATGCAGTGCTATAAGACTTGTCAGATTGACATTTTTTTTATGATAGAACAAAAAAACGTTAGAATAGAATTGAACCGATGTTGGCTCATTGTTAGAGCTCGTGTTTCTGTTCTGTATTGATAATGAAATAGTAGGATTTGGAGAATCTTTAATTTCTCAACTTCTTTCTTCAGCCAAGCAACACTTCTGCATAAACTACTCATCTTAAGAACCCAGGAGATATGACGTTTTCTAGCATAAAAATTCAACTTGGCTGAATCTTAAAGATAATTAGAAGGACTTGAGTGGATGTTTATTATTCCGCTTTACTTCAGTTTTCCGCGTAAATCTTCTGGAATCTGATATTTCTTTTCCATGTCACAGTTGAGTGAGTGCTTGGTCACTTCTCCAAAAACGGTCGCTTCTCCGCTGATGGTCATTTCTCCTAAAAATTTGTGCTTTGTTGTGTTTACTTATCGTCATTTGTTTGTATAGAGCTCAGAAATCTGGACTTTAAACTGTCAATGAGGAAACACATGCTGAAGTCACAGTGTCTCTACCCATACCAGGGTTGTTAAATGTCTGTTTTTTTTTTCTAAACTAATTACTTCTGTTTGAGCCGAACAACATAGCACTAAATGGTCAGCTTCTTTAGCTTGTGTTGTCCCAGTGTTTGGAATCCTGATCATTTCTTTGTAGCCGGTACTTTTTCATCTGCAAAATCTCAAATCTGATATGTTTTGGTGACATCAAATATATACAATATATACAGTACTAGTCAAAAGTTTGGACGCTTCTCATCCCATGGTCGTTCCTGGTTTTTATTTCTTTCTACATTGTAAAACATCCAAAATATGCAATAATCTCATTTGAACAGTTGATATTGAGACGTATTTGCTATTTATGCTCTGCACAGCCTTCATACTGTAACACCTCTAATCTGAGGTGCTGTTAATTAGTGATTTCTCTAAATCTAAATGAACTTGTCCTCTCCAGCAGAGGTACATTTTGGTCTTCATGAGAGCCAGTTTCATTATGGTGCTAAACAGTTTTGCAAATGCACTTGACAATACTGTTCATGCAACTATTCCAGAACAGCTGTCTTAAAATAACAACTAGCTGTTTTTTTTGGTATTTAATTACAATATTCCATATGCGTTATTTCTTCATAAATCTCCAGTATCCTCGTAGAATGTAGAAAATAAATAATTAAGCAAAAAAACATTGAATTAGAAGGGGTGCCGAAACTTTTGACTGGTGCTGTGTGCAGTAAAGTCGGATCTGACATTGAATCGAAGAAAAAAAAGCGAGTGTGATTTTGACATGGTTCCTCTTGTTCACATTGTTAAAGACTACAGCAGCTGTGTTGTTGTCAGCTTTTCATTTTCTTTTTTCCTTTCTGACAGTCGCTAAGATGTTGGCAGCGGTGTGAAGGAAGCGTGGCTCTTCCTGATAGATCACACTAACTTGTAACACTCGTAAATGGCACACAGAAGCAAGTTTGTTCGTTCCAGGATATCAGCATGTTTACTGTACATGTTGTCCTTGATATCCTGAACTCCAGCACGTCCCTGCCAGCCTGCTGTCCCTTTGTTTCTCAGACTACAGCATCAGTCTATAAGTACAAGTACTGTATAAGGTTTATGTCTCAGTGTCTTCTGGTTAAAAACTGTCAGCATTTTCTAATGTTCATTCCTGTTCAGGGAAATTCGTTGATGATTATATCCAAGTGATTAATTCAGGTTAGGTCATTTTGTCCGTTTCTGGGCAGTCAATCAATATTTTCCCATTAAAGATGTCTGTGCTGACCAGGTCACGGGCGTGCTGGAAGGCACTGGTGATTGATATGTTTTGTTTCATGGGTTTCTGGCTGCTGTGTGTTTTGATTGTTGAAACGTTCACATCTTATAGAAAGCGTTTTTTTTTTTTTTGTTCTTGGCGATCTTGCGCTTCAGACTCCAGTCCAGTAGGTGGAAGTATTGCACCAACGCACCATAAACCCAAAGAGAAGAACTTTAAGGAACTAGAGTGTTTAACATTTGCCAATTTACATAAATAATTAAAAACGTTTAATAAATTTGAAACCGAAAAGTGACCCATCGATTCAGTTGAAGCAGCCAACAAATTGAATTGATTGAATTGTCAATTTAATGACGTGGCACAAACAATAACATGAACTGACTTGTTTTGTAGACATTAAACATAACTATAAACAGATCAAAATTATGATGTGTCATTTTTCATTAATAAAAATGTAATTTCTGTCAAATTGATCTGGTATAAGAGTAAAACACTGTATAACATTTATCGTAAAATATTTTCGTTTACTTGTAAGTCGTCATCGTCATCAATACTGCTTATCCTTTATACAGGCTTGTGGGGGGTCTGGATTATGGACCATGTCAGGAGGCTTGGGGCACGAGGCGGGGTACACTCTGGATAGGCTGCCAATCCATCATAGGGCACACACATATACATTTACACATTACACACGCAAATTAACCTAATCTGCATGTCTCGAGGCGAGAATGCTAACCACTACGCGACTGTGCCGCCTACTCCTAATTCATTACACACACATCTTTAAGGATGTGCTACGTACTGTATAATGAATTTAGTAGGGATTTTATTATATTTATTTGGACTTGATATACTACAATAATCTTTGTCAGTAAATGTGTCGTGACTGTAGAAATAACATCTCTGACATTATGCATCTGACCAGAGCTTAGTCATATGGCACCATGCTGAGTTGTTTATGGTCCTTGACATTGCAGCACTATGGAATGCCTCGACTGTAATTAAACAAAGCTGCTAGCCTCTCTCTCCCTCTAAGCACCAGCGAACAACATCTGGAATACATTTTAATGAAGCTGATCCTGAACATCCTATGGTATATTCAATTTATTCCAATATTTTCCATCTAATATTTTCCATAACAGCAGATTTTTCACAGAGCATGCTTTTTTGGGTCGAGGGATCACTCGTTACCGATCACTCGGTATCTCTGAACATCTCATCTGCAGTTTTTTTTTATTTTACGTGAGCCAAAACTATTGGAACAGATAGTCTTAAAGTAGCATAAAACGTTTATTTTATGCTACTTTAAGACCCCCCGCCCTCGAAGAAGTTCTCTGTTGTGCTGGCAGTGTGTTTTGGATCATCGTCCTTCTGCATGATGAAGTTCCTCTCAGTTAGATTGGATGCTTTTCTCTGTACCCTGGCAGACGGAATGTTTATGTAGAGATCTGAATTAATTCCGCTGCTACCATCATGAATTACTTCATTACATCATCAATATAGATTAGGGAGTCTGTTTTAGAAGCAGCCATGCAGGCCAAAACCATGACACTCCCTTCATTGTGTTTGAATGATGAGCTTGTATGTTTTGGACCGCTATCACATCCTTTCTTTCTCCACGCTTTGGCGTTTCCATTAATTTAGTCTTGGTTCCAAAACTTTGGTGGCTCATCTCTGTATTTCTTCCCGACTTTCACTCTCGCCTCTATATTTCTGCTTTTAAAGTCTTTTTTTGAAACGGAGATTGTGATACAGTACCTGCACTCCTGCCATACTGTATGGTTTCTAATTTGTCTATTGCACAATCCTAGTGTAACACCCTTTTTTTCCCTCTGCTTTTAAAAGTTCTTGCATTTCTCCCATTGATAGCTCCATGTTCTTCATGTTGGTTTAATCTTCACAACAACAGATGAAGAATGGACATTCTGAGTTAATTAAATGTTTCAACAAGCAATCTAACAGGCCACGTCTGGCAGCAAGAAATACCAGCCAGGTCTGTGTTCCAATATTTTTGATTACTTGGAAAAAAAAGAGTGTATTCATGATACCAAAATGTTTTAATACTGTTACTGTCATGACTTTGGTGTTTAAATTTTTTTTTAAATATACAGTACTTTCACTTTGAGCCAGACATACTAGAGTTCTGTAGTTTAAAGAGAAAAATGGGTTAGAAATTAGGGTTTTAGCACACACGTGATTATTTTGTGGGATACCGTATATAGAAAACATTTTGATGAGACTGATTAGTTCTAGATTCTAGGACAATGTTATGCCTTACTGAGTATTTTTAAAAATCAAGCTGTTTCATTTTAGGAAAAATGTAGTCTAATATAGTGCAATTTATAAAATTAGTTGGGTTTAAACAGTAAAGAATTTTTTTTTGTTTTATGAAACAAATTTATCAGTGATGCAAATGTAAAAGTGTATCATTAATAATTATCATCTCGACATATTTTGAACCACAGCCATGCGATAGATAAGATCGGACAATAATGTGCTGCTGAAATAACAAAGGGCTTGTCCTCTCCAAATCAGCAGATAGTATATACCGTATACATAGGGAAATTACTAACCAAATGTCTTGTTTTTTGCTGTCTTTGTGTTTGCCGTAGACTATTTCCCGGCCATGGTGGAGCATGCGCTTAAGTCTTTGCTTGTTTATTTTTCTGACAACACATTTGACAAATTTCTTGGTAATTTCCATTAGTGTATAACAGAGTAATGAGACCAAGCTCTGTGTTATTTCAGCAGCACCTTATCTGTTGCATGACTGTGGCCGAAAATGTGTCAATTTGTGTGTTCGGTGGATTCACCGTGTGGATTCACCGATTTGTGTGTTCACAACTTTTTCATGGTTTCATGATCGTAATAAGTGACGTTATGTGTTGTTCTATGAGAATATTACAGAGTGGAGCTGATTTCGAGAGGCCAAGCCCTTTAATTATTAATAATTGTGTTTTGAGCAGCATTTATGATATTAAGGTAACAAACAGTAGGCATTTTTGTGTTCTAATAAATTACATTTAAATAACTTTTTAAAATTAAATAACAAATAAAATAACACATAAATAACTTATTTAAATAAATTAAATTATGCTTATAAAATTTAAATTAAGTTATTATTTATTTATTATATACATTATTGTTATTTAAATTAAATAACTTATAAATGTAATTAAACATATTAAATTCAAATTATATTTCAATTTAAATTAATTCAATCATATAAAATTAAATTACTTGTATATATTAACCGAGCAAAGCTACCTAGACCTTAATTTAAGTTTGCTGATTATAATTAATTTATCAACCTTTCTTTAAGACCTAACCGGCCATCATTTTTATTTATTTATTTATTTTATTTATTTATTTAAATAATTTTTTTTCATTTAACATTTTCATTTAATTTCGCAATGCTGACAAACTGCACATAGTTTTTCTCTGTCCTATTTTAATACATATGGTGATATTACCTTTTCACTTTACATACAGTAAATAACATGTAAATGAGGATTGGCAGGTCATTTTCCTATTCGATCGGTTCATACAGATGTAAAAAACTTTGAATATCAAGCAAATATCGAACGTCCATCCGATGCCTGTTGTTGGCATCGACTCCGGGGTAGATTACAGAGACAAAAAAACACATCTGGAAGGGGAATTCCACGCTACAGCTTTATTCTTACAGTATAAGCTACACAGTAAGTCGCCTACATACGAACATTCGACTTACGAACGTTCGAAGATACGAACATGCGTTCGTTTATGTTCAGTCGCAGAAGTTAGATCACATATCTAGCGTACAGTATGTTGTCACATGCATGCGGCCTGCATCCTCTGCAGATGCACTACTAGGATGTCCAGGATGTCCGGGAGCAAGAGTAAAAGCAGCAGCGATGAAGCTGATACTCCTAAGAAGTGCCAAGCAATAACGATTAAGGCAAAATGAAAATAATTGAGGGAATGGGGCAAGGTGAAAAGATTGGTCTGTTAACCATCAGCATAATTCTAACAACACTGTACTATAATATACTGTGTAGACCAAATTGTTTTAGTATCCTCGTACCGAGACATGTTTGTCAGACTTATGAACAAATTGGACTTACGGACGTGTTCTCGTAATGGAACTTGTTTGAATGTAGGGGAATTACCGTATAGCGAGTTCTGCATGACACTACATTCATTAGTTACACATGAACTGTTGAATATAGCATTCATACCCTGCATCACTCGTTACCGAGGAGAATAAGTTCAGCGAGATAGCTAATCAGAGCGGCATCGTAGCAGATCTTCATCTTCATTCGGCCGAAGTCTACCCTAATAAAAATGTCACCTTGTGGTGTGATTTGGTATTACCATATAGCCACGTTACTGAAATTCAATTGTTACAGTATAATAGGTGTTATGTAGGCACAGCAGGGGTGACTTGTTGGCCCACCATGCCTGTACTATTATGGGGAAACACTGTATGTATATTTATACTGTACATGTACTGATCAGACATCACAACGCCAAACTTGAAGCCCAATACTGTCTAGTTTTCTTTTGTGCCCTTGGGGCATGACTCCACAAGAGCTTTTTATCATGGCCAGCGTTGCTGAGTTCAGCAGGTTTCAACGGAAGATAAGGTGGAAATATTTTCAGTTGTACTTGGATACTCTGTCCACTCCAGAGTAAGAAAACACACAGACGTGATTATTTCTTAAGAAATACAACAATGTCCAGTGAACGTCCCAGTATAAAACCAACGTTACCACAGAATTTGCACAACAAGCTGCTGGCTTTCAGTGCTCGCGTTTTTCTCACACTGAAAGTACCAACACTGAAAGTACAGTACCAAAATACATAGCGATAAGTAGCACTATGTACTGTAACTCTTCTAATGTATTTGTCGCTGTGCCTAAGTTAAAGGTTAAGGTTATAATGAAAAGGTCTGGACAACACCATTAACCAGGGGTAGGATTGTGGCAGGAGAAGTGTTGGGTTGTTTAGTGGTGTGTGTGTGTGTGTGTGTGTGTGTGTGTGTGTGTGTGTGTGTGTGTGTGTGTGTGTGTGGTTAGAGCTTAATCAGAACTCCTCAGAGGTTACATCTCAGGATATAACTTAGTTTGTCTTAATCATTTTCCTTCTTAAAATTAATGCTGTGAGGATGATATTTATGAGCTGGCACCCGTGCCGTCGCCGTCCATCGGTATTATGTAACACAACATGGAACACTGGAAAGTAGTCCAAGACGGGATGTTTCCACCACAAAACTGGTTTATATTCATGTACAGAATGTCCAGAAGTCTTTCCTGCTTTTATACCACAGTGATTTATGAGCGATTTACAATTTATTACAGTTTTTTATTAATAATGTATGACACAACATGCTTTTTAAACATTGATGATTCTGTTTAATGGAAGTTAAGAAGTCTTTATTTTTTTCCCGCTCTCATAAACTTAATGCAATTAGAAAATTGCAGATTATCATATTATAGGGGAAGCGGAAGTCCGACTGTGACGACTGCTTACACAGAACATCATAAATAACAATAAATTCTTATTAGAACATATGAACTACAGCCACCAAAGTGCTGTTATATAAAATTCTTCGACACCTTTTATATTTACAAACCACAAAGTCTTAAAAGCTCGCACAGTGGCGTAGTGGTTAGCACTGTTGCGGTGCATCTACAGGGTCCGGGTTCGATTTCCACTTCGGATCTTTGTGCATGGAGTTTGCATGTTCTCCCTGTGCTTGGTGGATTTTCTCCAAGTACTGTACAGTACTCCGGTTTCCTCCCACAGTCCAAAGACATGCAGATTAGAATAATTGGCGTTCACAAATTGGCCGAAGAGTCTGAATGTGAGTGTGTCCCCTGCGATGGATTGGCTCCCCCATCCAAGGCCTTCAAAGAAGTGTTCAGTGTGTTACCAGAGAAGATATCCGGGTGAACAATCTCACTGAGAAACTGCAATTATGAGAGAATGACTTCAAACAATTTGCATTTCTTAGAAATTCGTCAAGGACGCAACAGTAAAAGGACTGGCCTCCAGAACTCCAGAAATGATTTGAGGTAAAACATAGGAGTCGTGAGTTGAGTCGCGAGAACCTTGTTACCCCTTTCTTCTCTCACGTCTTTGTAAAACACCCCAGCAATGACTCTTGTCTCTTATGTGTTGCTTATCTTGTCTGCCTGAAGCACTCATTATTAAGTGTTGATGTGGTCCGGTTGCCGCACAGGCCCATGGAGAATTACCAAACAGATCAATGGCAAATCCAATGGAGGATATCCGTAACAGAAGTGAAGAAGCGCTGTTAATTTAATACCAACACTTTCTTGATTTCAGTTTCACCAAGATGAAATGTGAGAGCAAACATTGCTTGACCACAGTAGTAAATCAGTTACAAGGCCTCCTGGGTTGGTTCCTCTCCGATAGAATTGAATCTACATAAGGATATGGACTCGCTCTTGAGTATAGGTACGGCATGTTTGCCGTTTTGTGCGTCAGTGTTTTCATTTAAACGTCCTTTATAGTGATGATAATGATAAAAAAGAAGAATAATACCTTTTTTGCTTTATATTTTTCGACGTTGTTACATGTTAGACTTACACAGATTAAATGTAACGTAACATAACTCCACATAACATTAACACATTAATGTTGTTGTTGGTCTTTTGGCTGGGGGTTCGCCATAGCAGACCATCTGATCCGCACAACAACGTGGCACATGTTTTACGCTAGATGGTGCAACCCTCTCATTTTCTCCGGGCTTGGGACCGGTACTGTAACCAGTGACTAGGGTTTGGGTATTGGCTGGGAATCGAGCCCTGGCCTTCCGCGTGGTAGGCGAGAAAGCTACGACATTAAATAAACACATTAACATTATCATTTATATACCAGTAAACTGGAGACAGGATCATTGGAACCCAAGGCTCATCTATGCCACTGGGACCAAAAGCTAACCCCACAGAACTTGCTGAAAAAAGAATGCTGGCGGCGATAGAAAGGTATCAGGACGCCCAGTGCACCACTGCACACCGGGCCCAGCAGGCAGAGCTCAAGGCTGCCGATCCGGCCTCCGGACCCTAATAAACACTTTCAAAAGGAAGAAAAACAAAAGCAGCGTAAGATTGTTACATTGTTGCCTTCTTTCTGTGTTCCACATTCTCACATTGGATAGACAGCAACAGCTGTGGTGTTCTCAGATTTTTCTTCTTCCTTTTCCATTTCTGGCCCCAGACAATCGCTGAGATGTCAGCAGCAGTGTGAAGAGTGGCTGTTCCTGATAGATTGCACTCAAACGCGTAATGTTTGTAAAATGGCAAGCATTTAGTTTGCCCCAATATATCATCATGTTTAATGTTACATATTGTCTTTGATGTCCTCATACCTGGCTTTCACTGAGACAAGTACTGACTGTATGTGAGTGTTGAAGGTCTGAGTCACTTCTGGTTAAAGGTGCTGATAGGTGTAAGAAGGAGAGTGTGTAACTGAAGACTTTTTCAAACGTCTCAAAACACAGCAGCAAAAGATGTTATTAGTATTTAAAGAATTCTTTGATGATTATGTATGCTTTGATGGAAAGGTATTTCTCAGTTTTGTACTATTTTACACCCCACTATATCATGATGGCTACTCCAACCATATCGTAATATATATATATATATATATATATATATA
>JAQMYG010000003.1:21707207-21724794 GCA_030014215.1 Clariallabes teugelsi
ATTTTATTACTCTTTATTGCTCTTTATAGAAGTTTCTTTTATGCAGAAATGTTTTCAAAAGCATCTTTTGCTTATGCTATTTTTTTTATGTGTAAACAGCTGTTAGGTTTTACTGAGCTTGCTGGAGAATCTGAGTTCTTCTGGTAACTTTGTCACACTCGCTCCTTTCTATTTTTATGCAAATCCCAGGAGTGTACATTAGGTTTTCTGTTTCCATCTGAAAACTGGTGTCTTATACTATATATTTGTTTTCTTTACAGCCATGCATCTATTCTCCTGTAATGTTATTTATTTATAAATTTATATTAAGTTATATGGAAATACTGAATGATTTTGTACATAATTGTGCAGACATGATAAACATGTATAACAAAATTGGTACAGCATATAATATAGTGCCTAAGACTTTTGCACAATACTGTGTATATATACAATACAATATGATTATATTGAACATTATACATCATATCATATATCATGTCATGTCTAATCTAATCATATCATGTCATGTAACATCACGTTACATATATTGTATTGTATTACATTGTATCAAATCATATCACATCATAATATCATGTCTAGTCTAATCTTGTTATACCCTGTCTAACCTAATCATATTCTATCTGATCTGAGCAGTGACTCGGGTGGTTAAGGCTCTGGGTTGCTGATCGGCTTGTCCCTGGGCAAAACATGATATATTATACGCTATAATATGACACAAGACAATATGATTATATTATCCATATGATGTAATTAGACATGACATGATATGATGAGACATGATCGGATGTAATGACACCCATAAATGATTAAATACGAATATCCTTTCTAATATAATTAGATATATACATAATCATGTAATATAATGTCTGTTTATTTAATATAATGTCGAATCAAATGATGTTTAATTATAAGGTATCATATCTGATTATATTTTGTCTAAATTATATTAAATTATGTGTAATCTTATTATGTCATGACATTACATCATCATCTAATCATATTGTCTTATATTATATTATATTATATTGTGTTGACAATGTCTAATCTCATTAGACTCATTAAAATTATATATTGAAATTATACTCATTAAAATTATATATCATATTTCAGATATAACATTGTATCATGTCATATATTTTATTGAATTTTATTGTCGTATATCATGTCTAATCATATCAGATTAGACGTAATGTATAACAATAGACACGCGTGTCATGGCATGTCTAGTCTAATCATATGACTAATCTAATCAAAGTGTATCCTTTGTAATTTAAACGTCCAATTATATCTTACCATGTTTAATCATATATCATATCTAATCTACTGCATTGATTTGGCTTTGTACATGTAATTGCACAATGTCAAAATAGTTGAATCTAATCATATTGTATATCATAAAATGTCTAATCTAATTTTATCAGATATTATATAATATCTGATCATGTCTAATCTAATCATAGCATGTCAAATCTAATCATATGACTAATCTAATCATATCGTATCCTTTCCAATTTACTCGTATATACAGTATCATGTTCTACTGTATGATTAGACATGGTTAGATAAAATTGATCATATCTAATCTAATGCATTGAATTGGCTTTGTACATGTCCTTACACAATGTCCACATAGTTGAATCTAATCTAATCTAATCTAATCTAATCATATTGTATCGTCTATCATTCCATGTCCAATCTAATCTTATTAGATATGATATAATATCGTGTCCAATCACGTCTGATCTAATGCCTAGGGTTAGATGTCCATGCTTAATCTTATAATTAAGATTAATCATATCTATATTCATCATTATCATGTCTAATCCTAATCATACTGTATGTCATCAGACTTGACTTAACCTCTTTTCTGTAAGGGACCTGCAGTTTAACACTGAAGAAGCTTTGGTTCGGGAAATCAGTCCAACTTGGCTTATCGTATAAAAGCACATAAGCATAATGTATAATGGATGTGTTCTCTTCTGATCAGCCTAAAGATAGTTTGAGCTCGGAGACTGGAGTCTTTCCAAGTATTACACAGTCAGCTCTAGAATGCTTGGCACCTTTCACGAAAAATGAGCAGCACATGTCATGAGTCATATTTTTGAGCTTAAACATATGGACACACTGTAGGAGTTTACTTACACACATTATCTCTTCTAAAAACAGAAGTTTTTAAAAAAGACTTTCTATAAAAGTTTTTTTAAAATGTCCCCTACAATTAAAATGCGCTGAATATCCTCATGCAACACGGAGCTTTTTCCAGTAGCGTTCACTGACTATAACAATGACTTTTTTTTCTTAAATGTGAACCTATCTAACCATGACACATGGCACGGTGGTGGTGGTTCAGTTGGTTAAGGGTTCGATTCCCAACTGTAGACTCCATGCCCTCCGCGACCCTGTATATAGGAATATATATAGCGGTATAGAGAATGAATGATCGTGTTTTCAGAAAGAGCTCGCTTCCTTTCCACAGACCTTTTTGATTTAAATTGCGAATCTGCTTAATCGTGCAGCTTTAATCTGAAGGTTCTCCTTCTTCGCCTTCCTATCCATCGTTCTCCCGGTGCGGCACCTGAAAACTGCTCAGTCAGATGAGCTGGGATTTTCTGTTCCATACTCCTGATATATTTAGCTTAGCTAAGCGTTCTATTGATCTGATTAAGGCGTCTCCTGATAATCCACTTGCGTCTGTCACTACATATGTCCACTCATTATCGGCTTATTCCTTGCTCAGCTTATTTCCACTTGAGACAGGAGGACAAGGCATGAGTGTCTTGTCTGGTGGAAGCGTCGTGTCGTATTATATTTTTATGCAATGGCATTTTTGAAATATGGCCTGCTTCCCTTGCTGGTTTGAGTAGCAGCGATAAAATAAATGTCCCTCTACTTTCCCAGACCTTTTCTCATTTGAGACGCTTCCAATCATTTTTGACAAGTCTGGTTTTGTAGATTCTTGCCGCTACACGAAGAAGACTTGGCTTGTCTTAGTATCGGATTTGGAGATTTATAACTTACATGTTTTTATACATGTTAAAAAACACAGGAGACTTTCATCTTCCAATTACATCACCTCACAGAATTCCATTTTTTTTCCCCCAGCCTGTACAAGATGGTGTCTTTAGTTTTTTTCCCCTTTATTCGAAATGTAAGGGAAATCCACAAGGAATATGTTCAAGTTAATATCTTTTAATTGGCGGGGTTTTCCAAGTACAGAACATTCTCAATACATGACGAAGTGTAATGCGACAATTTCCGCTCGTTAACGTTATCAAGGGATTAAAAAAAAAAATAGACAAACTGTGCATAAGAAAGGGTCTTATCGTATGTTTGCAGACTGGGAATCCATCTGCTCTGTGCGTTACTACTGTATATCCCCGTCGTCCCGAATTCCACAAGTGTGTTTATGCATGGCGTTTACTCAGGGCAGCGTGTGGCCCTCTGGTTAAAGAAAAAAGCCCCAGGAGGAAACCTCACGACATAACCATTGAACGCGAGCCAGCACTCTGTGGTAAACCTTTACATGTGTTGCATATTGTGTGCAGTTTACCACTCGGGCCTTGTGTACAGCAGTCAGCGGTCGAAAAACGCTTCTGCCTCAAGATTTTTTTTTTTTGTTGCTGAAGTACAAACAGACTTGCAAGAACCGAACATCAAAACCATGATAAGATGAGCATGTCATACTGTATCAAACCGGTATCCTGATCTGGCACCTATCGTAAATTCTGCTTGTTTTTTTTTGTTGTTGTTTAAGCCGAGACACCTGTCATAAAATTTGACGTGGGTCTGTTCTGGATTTGTCGTTGCAGGCCCGATGGAGCTGGGAACTAGACGAAAGCCGCACGGAGAAGATCCCGATCTATGCTCGTCCTTCAGCAGGGAGTCCTGAACTGAAAAACCGTGTGTCCTTCAACCCTTCCTGTCCCTTTTTCTCTATCTACGACCCCTCCCTGTCTGGCACAGGCTCATCCCTGGTTCTGTCCCTGGCCCCAAGATGATTGGCAAGCTCAAGCAAAACTTGCTGGTGGCCTGTTTGGTCATCAGCTCCGTGACGGTGTTTTACCTCGGTCGGCATGCGATGGAATGCCACCACCGCGACGATCGAATCCCGGTCGGCCTGCGCTCTACGCTGCGCACTGGACAGAACATCAGTACCCCTTTCGTCTACAACAAGGACATGCCGCTCATCTTTATCGGAGGCGTTCCTCGCAGCGGCACCACCCTAATGAGGGCCATGCTGGACGCGCACCCAGACGTCCGCTGCGGAGAAGAGACTCGCGTCATCCCCCGGATCCTGGCCATGAAGCAGATGTGGAGCCGCTCGGGACGTGAGAAGATGCGCCTGGACGAAGCCGGCGTCACGGATGAAGTGCTAGACTCGGCGATGCAGGCCTTCCTTCTGGAGATCATCGTGAAGCACGGGGAGCCGGCCACTTACCTGTGCAACAAGGACCCGTTTGCCCTCAAGTCCCTTTCGTACTTGGCGAAGATCTTCCCCCGCGCCAAATTCATCCTCATGATTCGTGACGGCAGAGCCTCCGTCCACTCCATGATCTCGCGCAAAGTGACTATCGCCGGCTTTGACTTAAACAGCTACCGAGACTGCCTGACAAAGTGGAACCGGGCCATAGAGACAATGTACACTCAGTGTTTGGAGGCGGCCGACAAGTGCCTGCCCATGCACTACGAACAGCTCGTCCTGCATCCGGAGAAATGGATGCGGACGCTGCTGAAATTCCTCAACATTCCCTGGAACGACTCGGTCCTGCATCACGAGGACCTCATTGGAAAATCAGGAGGTGTTTCGCTTTCCAAGTAAGTCACTCCAAGTAGACGGGGTTTTCTTCTGCAGAAGTCATATACAGGGTGTTATTAGACACGGTTTTAATCGGGTAGCTCGGCCTAATTGTTTTGCTGTAATTACAGTCTAGAGCGGAACAGTAAAACAGAACCTAACACCCGTTTAATTCTCCTGGGGTCCGTGGGGTGACTTGTCTCGTTTGAGTCGTTTGAAGTCATGACAACTCTTTGGTGCTGTTCTTTTGTTTTAAACAATTAGTCTCTATTTAGAGTTAATTTTATTCTCAGTATTTTGATTAAAATGTACATCGGTTTATTTTTTTATGTCGGCAAAAACTAAAAACATTTTAGCTTAAATTTAATCAATTTATTTTCCATTTATTAATACATTACCAATTAAATCACATACTGTTACATTTACATTAACGGCATTTGGCAGAAGCCCTTATCCAAACCGACTTACATTTTTACATTGTACATCTGAGCAGTTGAAGGTTAAGGGTCTTGTTAACATCCGAATCGTAATCCAAATTTTTCAATTTCAATGAAAGTTTCACTAAACGACTTGTGATTTGTGTAGTGCAGCGGGTGGGCTACAAACAGCATGCTTTCACTATGACTGTAGGGGACTTTGTTTATAACTAGTGCAATTGCAAAAAAAAATGTAAATAAAATTCACAAGGACAAGACTGTTAAAAAATGTCTACAGTGTTGTAACATCTATCTCTCCTTTTTAAAAATGGCTGTGAATCAGATATAAACGCTGGATCCACGAAGCTAATACTTAATTCCTTCCTGCGCGACGTTCATGGAGCTGATGTTAATTTGCACCATTAGTTTCGTTCAGTTAGTAACTGTACTGCAAATGCATTACAGACTGAAGGTTGCAAGAATTGCATTCACATGTAGGGAACGCAGAATGACATTAACCTAGAGTCACTAATTCAAGATGGGCTAACATGTTAGTGAGCACAGAAGCTAATGATATGTAATATTGTAAATATGTAAAGGTCATGGTTTAAATAACAGTACACATGTAAAAATAAAGTTAACTGTATTAAGGTGGCACGGCGTTGTAGTGGTTAGCACTGTCGCTTTGCACCTCCACGGTGCGGGTTTGATTCCCGGCCAGGCTCGAGTCGCATCTCTGTGTGCATGGAGTTTGCATGTTCTCCCCGTGCTTGGTGGGTTTCCTCCAGGTACTCCGGTTTCCTCCCACAGTCCAAAGATATGCAGGTTAGGCTAATTGGCATTCCCAAATTGCCCGTAGAGTGTGAGTGAGTGTATGTATGTGTGTTTGTGTCCTGCGATGGATTGGCACCCTGTCCAGGGTGTACCCTGCCTAAGTCTCCTGGAATAGGCTCCAGGCCCCACGCGACCCTGATTACAGGGTGAAGTATAAAGACGGTGAGTGAGTTAGCTGTATTAATGCAAGCCAAGGTCATCTTGCACCTCCAGGGTCCGAGTTCGAGTCCCGTCTCGGGTCTGTGTGTTTGAATGTTCTCCCCGTGCATGGTGGGTTTCCTCCGGGTACTCCGGTTTCCTCCCACTGATCTAAAACAGGCAGATTAGGCTAATTGGTGTTCCCAAATTGCCTGTAGTGTGTGTGCCCTGCGATGGATTGGCACCCTGTCCAGGGTGTACCCCGCCTCGTGCCCTGAGTCTCCTGGAATACCCTCCAGGGCCCCTCCGTGACCATGTGCACAGGATAAAGTGGTATAGACAATGAGTGAGTGTGACTGAGTATTAATGCAACCTTAATACTCAATCTAAACAAACTGTTGAATGAATCTTAACGTTAACTCGCCTTGTCATTCATTTCTGAGCGGCTGGTATTCAAACACTTTTTCATGTTTTTTCAAACTTTTTTTTTTTTGTCAATTTGGCATCACAGGTAAAGTTATAGCATAAATAGTTTTCTGTTTTTTCTTTTCCAACAGCAGGAAGAGCTATACCAGGTAGCGAATGGTTTGTTTCTGATGCTGGTAGGCTGTTTTTTTTTTTTTTGTAAAACCACCAATCATAAGGTGTGATGCATTTAGGAAAAGAACATGCAGGTGAATTGAAAAGCCATTTGTCCACGCATCTGTCATTCACGTCATCGATTAGTTTTTACTCGTTGACGAAAAACATTTCTTTTGTCACACTCAGACAAATGTTTTCAGACATTACTTTTAGTCTCGTCTTCGTCATGTGAAATAGTACGTCAGGGAACGCAACAGGTTTCATCATTGTTTACGTTGAGGAAAATTAACGGTGCTTTGATCACGTGCCAGACGACTTTCTGTTTTTATGCGAAATGTCGCAATGTATCTGTTCTTTAGCAGATGAAAGCATGTTTTGTTTATAAACATTATCTGATCGTTTTCTGTAAGCAGTCGAGGGAATTAAGATGCGGTGAGCGCTAATGACCGCTGAACGATTGCTGGGGATGTACAGTAAGGGGGGATAAATGAACGGGCTGGGTCGACACGCGTGTTCCTGAAGCCGTGCTAACATGTTGGTTCAGGCCCTCAGCGGTTTGTACGGGACTTATGGGATTATACTTGTACAAATATACAGCGTGTAAACACACTTTCTTTGGAACTATGTGTGAAGACATTGCAGGTAGATTTTCTCTACTTGATAAGCTTTTTGTTTGGGTGAGCGATTTTATCTCATTTGGTTCGCCAGGATGTTGACAGGTTTTTCTTGTGCCCTACGTTTGAGATGGTAAGGAATAATTTTTAATCTGGTGATTTAAGTTTGGATTTACTCCCAAAATTGGGGATTGGTACCCTGCGATGGGGTGGCACCCTGTCTAGGGTGTAACACGCCTTGCACCCCAAGTCTCCTATTATAGGCTCCAGGGCCCTTGCGACCCTGTATATGATGAGATGAGATGGGATTAGTATCTTTAGTTTCCTAGCAATGATAATGGTTGGGTATTTTGGCGCATGTCACTGGTTTATAGTTGGATCCAGAGCAGTAGTGATTAGACTATCTTGTTGCTGTTTGCAGAGGCTTAGCATTTAATGTTGGACTTGCCTTTAATCTGAAAAAGAGCTATCAGAGCAATTTATTTTGCTTGCTAAACTGAATCGATTATATTAAGATCTATGTAAAAGCATGATAAGTATCATCATTTTCCCTTTTCAGCATTTAGTTCCTGATCATTTTCAGTCTGCCAAAGTTGTGCTTTAGGACCCACGCATGCATGACCAGTCCCAAAGGTCAAACAAGGGAAAGTTTCCTGTTTGCCGTCGGTGCAGATAAGAACGGCAACCCGGAGCAAATCTAAGCCAAAGATCGCCTTTAGGAGCATTAGTGACCAATGTGTGAAAAAGTTTAGGCTAAATCCAGAGTTTTGTTAAAGAATCAAAACTACAAAGTCATGCAAAACCTACAGAGTCATACTTCACTGCAACACTCCAGTCTCTCTCCAGACCTCCTGCAGAAACTCAGCTTCCGACTGCATGTCATCTGTAATCTTTGCTAAAAATCAGACAGGAAGAAAAAAAGCTGTGTGGTTCTTTCTTTTCTCTCAGGCCGCCGCTCAGGAATCCCGGGTTTTTTATTTTTTTTATTTTTTCTTCCCGAGGCGTTTAGGCTTGCCTTTCATCTCGCTCACTCACTGTCAGAGTCAGGTAATTCAGCATTATGGCTAAAGTGATTGCCTTGGGAAACGCGTTATAAAATCGACCTTGCTTGAGTTTATCTCATAGACTGTAAATTTCCTTTCTCGTTTAACTTTCGCCTGGCCCGCTGGAACCCCAGCTAAAGTGGACACTCGGGCAGGCGTAATTTCAGCCGAGTGCTGTAAACGTCCCATAATGTCCTGCTGATGAGCCATGTTATACCTGTGTGTGAGTGTGTAGTCGTATTTTTTCTCAGAGCTTCTGGAAAGGAACAAGAAATAACACACTCTAAGATAATAGTTGTATAGCTATTGTTTGTCTTTTATACCAAGGACAGGATCATATTCCAAGAAGAATCAAGTTACTGGAACGGATTTTTTCAAAAATCTGGTGGGTGAATATATTTCATTGCCAATTTCCAAATATAATTTTATGCAAATAGACAGAATTTTGGCTTTGAATCTGTGTGGTTGTCCTTTCTAACGCACTAGAAGAGAAGAGCTGAGAACTGTAACCAGGAAGAGTACGTCAGCGTTTCCCACATTAGACCATTAACACGATGTTTTGCTTTATTTGATATTTGTATTAATTTCACATTTGAGAGATGCAACCTACTACATACTCAATAATCTCCTTTAAACAGTTGATATTGAGATGTGTCTGATACTTACGCTCTGCCTTCATAACGCTGCTAATCTGAGGTGCTGTTTGTTAATTGGTTAATTGGTGATTTCTGAGGCTGGTGACACTAAATGAACTTTGCTTCTGCAGCAGAGGTAGGTTTTGGTCTTCCCTTCCTGGGACGGTCTTCATATCGTTTTCGAAGCCGCTCTTTCCATGCTTGGGAACGGTTCAAAAGCATGGAACGATTGTGTTCTCACTGATCAAAGGTTTTGGAGTCAAGTGTACTCGGAAACGATCCCATGGCCCTGATGTGAAAAAACGGCCTAAACGTCATGGCTGATCACTGAACATCGATGATATCATCGCGAAGAAATATCCTAAATGTCTTGAACATGAGTGTGTTAAAAGGGGCATTCCAGGGCAGTTTATTTATAATGACAGTCCCTTAAAAGGGTAGTTTAAAACCCTTATTTGAAAAAGCAATAATCAAATCAGGCCTGCCACAATGCAGGATCTTTTTCAAACAGGAAGTTTTCAGCTGAAAAATGTACACACTTATTTGTGGAGCTTTAATTAAAGCTTAGCCTAGGTCCTCAGCTGGATGGTTTGTAGCCCTGATCTATCTGGAGACATTAGGAGAAAGAAGATGAGTAAAGGCATTCCTGATGTCTGTTTTTTCTGTTATTTTTATAAAGCAGGCCCGCTGCTGAACGTCTGGCAAATATCACATGCCGAGGAGTGTTCCTGCGGTCAAAAAACCCGGCGCGCAGTCTGTTCAATAATGAACTTTGGATGATATTTTGGAAATAATAAAACACAAAACAGCATACTCTACGTACACAACTATACTAATCTCTAACGAAACTGAACTCGCGGTCCAAGTTGTAATTCGTCTGCACGTACTGTACTGTACCTCTGGATCAGATAACATCTGTATCTGTGTTTACACATCGCCCAGTTTAAAACGAAATCTTAGCAGGTTTAAAGTACATATTTGCCTATTTATGCCTATTAAACAAATCTTTTTTTTCTCCCGTTCCCGTCCCTGCTTGTCTTCTCCTAATAGTGTTTGATGTTTGATGGGTCTGATCTAATGAAATAAAAAGGCAGTGATAAGAATAATTGCAGATATCATCATATTATTTCAGATTATGTCTAATCTTTCATCGGGTCCCAGAGATGAAACTTTTTAACCATGTGAACGCTCACTCTTCCCTCTTTATCTGCGCCCGGCTCGGTCGACTTTCGTCAGTTGGATGTTTATCGTTGTTTGCCCGGTTACTGTGCTAATTATTCATGTTAATGCAGCGAAATGCTAATGTTGACTGACTACGACTCCAGCTGGGTGCATACGCATATGCTCTCATTACCTCCGTGTCCTCAGGCAGAGTTTCAATGCTCGAATGCGTCAAAAACACTTAAAGTGCTTCAGTTTCTAAGGCTTTCTGCTCCTAAATTCATGCTAAAAATCACTGTAGGCAAACATTGCTGGATTCCCAGACAGTTCCTCAGGTTCCTATACATGTCCTAATTTAGGAATATCAAGAAAAAGCAATGGTATGTACAGGTAGAGCTGAATGGATGAAGAGGCCTTTCTGAGGCATCTCCATACCAGATGGTGTCCCACCCTTTGACCATATACATGTTATTCTTCAATACATTGATTCCAATCAAATATTAATAAAAAGGGACCGAACGTGGTGTCCCAAGCCACCTGACACATGACATGACCAAACTGATGTCAATTGTGCTCCTAAAAAGAGAACATAAGGGGTGGTGTATTATTGAATACAATGCTGAGAGGAGCCCATGAGACCAGCATTTCACTATTAGTGTGTGCCGCTTAAGCAATATGACATGACAGAAGGAATGACAGGCATCACAGCCGTGCTGATATCCAGAAAAAAAACAGCACGACCTCGAGCGTGATATTGCTTTTACCCCTACATACGAACGAGTTCCATTCCGAGAGCTCGTTCGTAAGTCCAATTTGTTCGCAAGTCCAACAAACATTGTCTAGATGCTAGGATACTAACACGAGTGGTTCTACACGGTATATTACAGTACGGTGTCCTTTAGAATCGTGCCGATGGTGGAACAATTCATGTTAAAAGAAATGAACAACGTCTGCCGTCTTTTCACCTCGCTCCATTCTATCAATTATTTTCACTTTTGTCTTCATCGTTATTGCTAGCAGTACCAGCCTCGTCACCGCTGCTTTTGCACTCGCTTCTGGACTTTCTGGGCTTGTAGTGCACTTTCAGAGAATGCACGCTGCATTCACGTGACAATGTATGCCAGACCTGTGACCTACTTTCTACTATTGAACATGCGCAAATGCGTGCTCGTATCTTCAGAAATTCATAACTCGAATGTTTGTATGTAGGGGACTTACTGTATATAACCGTCGACACCATTTATTACCAACAGATTGTGATATGTTTATTTAATCAGTTGCTCCACCAACACATAACTGGCGACTTCCATGACTAGCAGAACTAACTACCTGCAACTGAAGGTGCTGGCGCCTGACAGTCCTCCCGGTATATGTAGCCAAAAGGTGAGAAGAATAAACCATGGAGGTGGTGGACAGTCCAGTAAATCTCAAGTTTCTATTAATATTTTTACTTATTCCACTTTCAGCTTTGTTAACATTCTGGTTCCGGGATTTAATCCCAAATAGCGTTAAATGGAACGCTAGTGCACTTTGTAAGGTGTTCAATCACTTCTTCTACACGCCAAGTAGAAGAGGTCACTTGGGCGTAAATAAAACAACCAGAGGCAATTGTCTGTCCAGACCTGTGACTGGTCTTGAAAGTAAGTTTTTGGCATGTAGCTGCTCTCTCGTCAGTATGGTGAACCGTACAGACCTCCTTTCACCCATGCTGCGACCGGCAGTTAACGATTGTAGAACACCTGGGACGTGGAGTGATGCGTACACAGTAGTTTAACGTCTCAGTGCCTTTACTGTCCATTATCAACACTCGTCCTTTCAGATTGCTCAGACAGAATTAGCTGTTGTCTAACAAGTGATGAGAGATTCATCACTCACAAATAAACAAGAAGCGGAGTCCCAATTCAAAGAAGAGCCTGGCACAAGAATCTGGTTTGATTGCCCATTGTTACACCCTCTGGAAGTTCTTACTTTCCTTCCAGTCTCACATTAGTCATCTCGCACATGTTTTTTTTTCCCGCATGAAAGTTGCACAAGGACAGTTCCCTTGATTGCTATTAAGGTAAATAGAGAATGCTTGGAGTTTATAAATATGAACTGAAATATGTACTACCATTTATTTGTTAGGACTGGTCTGAATTTCAATTATATAAAAAAAAAAAAAAGATCCAAAAATGTTCAGGAAGTTAGAAGACGACAGTGAGAACATCAGACCTGTGGAACCAAAGCCCCTTTCACACAGCTGGTGCAGGGCGGAAATATTGCGCCGTCATTGCGCTTCTGCGCTCTGTACTAACGGAATGGAGGAAGAATCGGGGGTTGTTGTTGTTGTTACACCATTAATCCGGAAGCAGAGGTTATGCACAGGGTCAAGACGAGGTCTGTGTGAAAGGGAAGTTGTGAAGTGGGGGTTTGATGTTTGATGTGTGCGATATGCCAACAGTGAACAACTAACAGACATTGATATCTTATATAGAGGAAATTCCGATGTACTACACTTAAGTGCTAAAGCTGTAGTGCACCAAGTGTGAAAAATGTATTGAACAATGATGTGAGTCAGCAAGTGCCCATCTATATCGTTTAATCCTGTGTCAAGGTTTGCAGGGGGCATAGAGCCTATCCCAGGAGACTTGGGGAACAAGGTGGAATATACCCTGGATGGGGTGCTAATCCATTGCAGGGAACAACAACATACATACCCTCGCTCATTGGCAATTTGGGAACGCCAATTAGACTAATCTGCATGTCTTTAGACTGTTGGAGGAAACCTGAGAACCCGGAGGAAACCCACTAACTTCACTGGGAGAACATGCAAACTCCATGCACACAGACCCGAGGCAGGAATCGAACCTAGACCCAGGAGGTGTGAGGTGACCGTGCTAACCGCTAAGGCAACGTGCCGCTAGTCGGGCAATATATTAGTGTGAAATACCAGTGAATTAGAGCGACAGCGATCTCGAAACTTCAGAACAAACTCGGTTTAACACTCGGTTCTTCCACTTGTTTTAGAAATGAAGGGGTATGCACGGTATTTCCTACACATGACATTCCGCCGATGCATACGTGTCAAACGTCACACCTCCACTCAGCCGAGAATGGCATGCGCTTCTTGAAAGCATGCATTGAGACGGCGTAATGCTGAATTTGTGAGTCCTCACTGTTAGATCTGCGTGAAAAACTGCCGCACAATGGGAATACACACTATTCCTTTTTGCAGTTAATAGCTTGGCATACCAAAGCATGGTTTTGTATTTGCTGGGTTACACACTTCTGTAGGTGCTAAGGTGCTTCAGAGTTTATGAGGCAGTCAGTAGAACATGCCTACTCAAGCCTCGATCATGCTACAGCGCTCCAGGGGAACTGGGGCACCATGGCTTGTTTTCAAAGGAGGGATTGATATGATTTTAGGGCCTAGCAAGCTCTAATGGCTTGATGAACACAGAACCCCACCCAGACTCCCAGAGGGCACTTACAGAAAACCATCCATTAAATTTGGCCCACAGCACCTGCCAGAAAAGTGCCCAGGTCTCTATCTATGGTGCACCGCATAACCCCAGCCCAGCGTCACTAAAGCCAGGACATGACCATTAAGATCCATTACATGTTCATGTTTTTAAGGTGACTTGTGGCAGAGCCCTGGCCATTACTTAGAGTTGTGCAGCTGGGGATTTCTCTTATCTGACTTTAGGAAAACACCACCCTGCAGAAAAGCACTAGAGTTCATCATGAATAATTGACAAACAGGCAGAGGCCATTAAGCAGAGCTCAGTGAAGAAGAACTTCACGTGTTTTTTTTTACTTGTTAGTAGGGATGAAAATACAGTGTGTTTTTTGGTGTTTTTCGTTTATTATTGGTAATCTGGAATTAGATAGATTTCATCCTGTATGAAAATACAGTAATTGGTGCTTTGAAATGCACTAACCAGTTTAGTCCTGCTCTCTCGCTCTAACACACCTGACAGATTTTAGTGTTTTGTTTGTTCTCCATACTGTATCTCCCTATTGATCTCCATATTAAGAGGCTTTATGGCTCTTGCTGGAGAAATGGACATCTTTAGCTGTGTTAAATTATTTCTCTTTCTTTACCAGCACTGTTCTCAGACACTTTGGGGATTTGTGTTTTCTAAAAGCACTTCTGTACTCAGGGGTGGAGGGTGGAGAGGATGAGGATTGATCATCGCCTACTTCGGCTAGCCCGTGAGACTCGGAGCTATCCGTTGTGTTCAACCATAAGAACTAGGGATGTGTTCATGCAAATACCGGTATCTGTTATTATGGCATTTAGAAGTCTCCAACTTAAAACTCCATTTACATGAACTCGGATATTCCAGTAATAATCAGAATAATAGAACATTTTAATAAACTTGGTGAGAACAACTCGTAGTAAAGCTTTAACCAATCAAAGATAATACCGCCTATACCGCTTTATCCTGTATACAGGGTCGTGGGGGGGCCTGGAGCCTATCCAAGGAGACTTAAGGCATAAGGCGGGGTACACCCTGGATGGGAGCAGTATTGGGATTAGGATTGGTATCAACCAATTTAGTAGAAATATCTCCAGACACCCGATACGATATTATCACAGTGCCGATTAGATTAATATTGTGATTCTGTCTCAATGAAGAATCACGATATTCAATATTAGATTTTTTTTTTTTTGAAAAGTTTTATACCTTAGCTTTATTCATCAACTTCACAACTGGATTTAACACGAGTAATTAAAATACAGCATTAACATTAGTTATCTCACCTAAAACCCAAGCGCAGCATCTAAACTAAACAAAATTACTTCAAATGCACAACTGTACCTTAACATTTAACTTAAGTTTAACAAAGTGCACCACCCGTAGAATTATACAGAAATGCGGCGGTCGGTTACCCCAGAGCACAGAGCAGACAAACAAATTTGTTTGCATTGTTTCTCATTATCCGCAACTTTTGATAATGCAGCATATTAATAATGTGTTTCTATCGCATCAATCCAGGATCACTCACTCACTTACTCTTCATCTATACAGTTTGGGGACTTGGGGCACGAGGCGGGGTACACCCTGGATGTGGTGCCAATCTATCGCAGGGTACACATGATGAGACTGAAATGTTGCACTCAGTCGTAAGGCGGGATTTATCATCAAATGAAAAAAGTTGGAGAAAAGTACGTCCTTTTCTTCCAGCAGATTAAATGTGGAACCACTTTGCCGCTTATTCTGATTAAATGCTTTGTGCGTGCAAACTCGCATCTTACTGGATCAGCGTCAATAGTTTTTTTTTCCAGATTTTCTCTTGTATCCAATTCCTCCGAGTCACTAGGGGGCTCCCACATTAAGGCTACTACGACCATTCAGTTGGGAGGGAAGAATATCGAAGACTATCACATTTCCTCCAAACCACGTAACGCCACCGACCGCATCTTTTCGAACTGCTCGCTCACGCACGGTTGGGAGGACGGTGCTATCCAATACCCCTTCCGCATGGGTGAGCTCACAGACTCCCCTGATTGGCTGTAGAGCCGTGATTAATGTGGGAGCACTAATTGCCTCCCATCCCACCCCGCTGAGAGAGCTCGGCCAATCAGCTCTCTCTAGACCCCCGGCTGAGAGAGACTACAGCGTCACCCGGGGATCGAACCAGCGATCTCCGGATGATTGGGTGAGCACTTACCACTGCGCCACACGGGGGCTATAAATTATTTAAAATATGATTTTGAAGTCGATGAGGCATGATGCCTGTATCGGCCATACGAAACAATCAGGATTCATAACTGAATCGATTTTTAAAAAAAAATATTGTACTCATTCTGAAAAAAGTTATCAATGCTCTAATCTGTAATAACGTCCAATCTGCAGATCTGTCAGCAGTCGGACAGTTTGTTCTCTACCGACCATGAGCCGTCCTTTATGATGCCGGCGTGACATCTTTTTTGAATTGCAAATTCTTCCAGATGCCAACTCAAAGGGTGTCTTTGTAGCATTGTATCTTCATTCCAATTAGCATCAGCGTATTGAAACGATGCTGGCTCTCCATTAGTTGGCCATGGCAACAGCGAATGACAGAAGATCTTATTTTTCTTGAGAACGGCATGACTCATCAGAGAGAGAGAGCGAGCGAGAGAGAGAGAGAGAGAGACTGCCTGATTCGGCTTTACCTCTTTGTCCGTCTTGCGCATCTCTATTTTTTATTTTTTCTAAGAGCATCGCTTTAGAGTGAAACTTAGTGCCAGCTTCCATTAGTGGAGAATATCTAGAGCTATAGTCTTCGAAAAAAAAGAAAAGAGAAAAAAAAGAGGAAGGGTAAAGCAATTGCCTGTGTCTTCAGACAGAAATAAGCCTATTAATCATGTAGTAAGTGCCGATGTGGAATTCAAACGTAGATGGATTATTGAAGTAAAGCAGTGTATCGGCCAGGGAGTCCGACACGTGAAGCAGCACTTATTTTTAGTGTAAATGGACTGCACGGTGTCAGGGGAGAAACCCGGGTCTCTAACGCTAAGAGTGCGGAGCGGCTCGGTAAAACTAACCGCTAGCTCGAGCTAGTGAGCGGGAGAGCCTGAATCCGGCCAAGTAGTGATGAAGTCATGTGATGAAGCAAAGCCAGAGTTTTTGATAGTCTCGGCCATAATCTCCTGTGTGTCTCCTGTGGGGGAGGAACTGACTGTTTCGGAGAAAAGCTGTGTTCTCATACTGATTCTTCAATTTGAACCGGGCAGTTCTGAGAGTGTAAAAAAAATAAAAAATAAATGCTCAAGGAGACGTGACGAGGTAGGTAGTCATACTTGCTTCTGGGCCATACACTCGTAAACTCGAACGCGCATGGCAGTGTGAGTCACACTGGAGGCCTTACCCTACTTACAGCAGGCTCAGTGGAAATAAAAGAATGGAAAATAAAAAAGAAATAAAATAATTAAATCTTTCTGGGCATGTCATGTGCTGCTTTTTCCACGCGGCTCTATGTGATGTCGAATGTCAGGGTTTTGCTGGAGATTCCCCTCGTTCCCGCTACAGACTGTTGTAATCTGTTTCCCATCTGCTTCTAGTCACCTCTAAAGGGGGAATAACAAAGGTGGCCTCGAATAATCTTCGCTTCAAAAGCAGTGAAAGTGAGCGGGGAGGGAGACGGCGGTAACGCATAACATTCTACTTAAGTACTTTTCCCCATTCCCTGTGGCTCAGAGGCAGTGGAAAGTTCAGAATCAGAAAAGTTTTGAGAGAAAAGTGTTGCTCTGACAGGAGTGTTTAAGTCTAACCTGAAGTCTGAATGAACTCTTAACTGCAGAAAAACAGTTAAATGGTTAAAACTAGGGCTGTAGCTATCGAATATTTTAGTAATCGAGTATTCTACCAAAAATGTAATCGATTAATCGAGTAATCGG
>JAQMYG010000003.1:21740506-21773314 GCA_030014215.1 Clariallabes teugelsi
TTATGTTACAACATAACATGATTTATCAGATGCCTCATGCTTTCTAGAGCTTTTTGCCAAGTTCAGATGAGGTGTGCACGTGTGTGCGTGCGCGCGTGTGTGTGTGTGAGTGACTGAGAGAGAAATCGAGCAAACCAGAAAATGAAGCAATTTGTCCCTGGAACCGTACACACTACAGGACCTTTCCAGCCCACATCCCGACCTGTGCTATCCTGACACACCTTAGAGTATCTATTTTTGTTTTTTGCTCCAAAAATAGCAGATCCAACTTCCATACATATTAAGTTCCCGTACAAACTACGCTGAGAGAATGGCCTCGGTGTTTTGCATAGAGCCGGCTTATCGGGTTACTGAGCAAACCTGCAGCGCGCCGTCTCGCGCATCAATGCTCCTGTGTTCGCTTTCTGCGGCACTTAACCTACTGAAAATCATTTAAATAGAAGCGAAGGGTAAACGCTCGATCATCTATTAACCAGAGGAGTTCAAAAGTTTCCCCAAAGATGACATTTATAAATAAATAAAAAAATTTCATCCTCCAGCTGCCTCGGACGAGCTGTTTGATCTCGTGTCTGCAGTGATTCAGTCTGAAGTTTTTGGCTGGCGTGTCAGTGTGATTAAAACAGCATGGCAGCGGTGGGTTTTCACAGTAAAAGGAATGAATTGAGCTTTGCCGTTCTGTAGCTTCCTTACTTCCTATCTGATTCACAATCTCGGCTCTCAGTGGCGGTGAGTGCAGTGTTGCAGTGATTATCATTTTGTGGTCGTAGCAGCCTAATTCTAACGCTATCCCATTTATTTCGCCGCGCAGCATGTGAACGTCTCAAGCCGTAATCGATACCTATTAACCGGCTCTGCCACACACCTTCTCCGATAAACGTTGAGAAATTTTATATCAAGATCAATATGTTCCTGGTCTGAGGACGATTCTGATGAGTTTACGTTCAGTTTATACGGCCATGTTTAAACAAGATGAGGCAGAAATAAAATCCTGAGCAAACAAGCCTGGATGTTGTGTTGGAATGCCCTCTGTTTTTATTTAGCGTAACGAGGACGAGCGGATGAAAGGTCTGATTTGCGGTTTAATTTAATTTCAGTCCTGTGTGATAAGTGAATGCCGTGTAGCTGTAAATATGGACAGGAACGGCCCGGCTGTCGGAGCTTGTCCGCCCGCTGCTTGGATTTATGAGACTCGAATAAACAACCTCAATCATGTCAGATCGGTGATGAAAAGAGAACAGTGACAGTTCTTTTAGAAAGAGGAAATAGGAGGATGCAAGAAGCACTCGAAGCAAAGTCGTGATGATTTCACATCTTAAGAACAACACTATTAAAAACTATAATAATCTTAATAATAATAATAATTATAATTATTATTATTATAATAAAGAACAATTAATAAACACAGGTTAAGTTCGCATATTTACTTTGACTATGTCTTTAACAACTTAACGCAGGTCTCGACTGTCCCCCAAAGTGTGTTAATGAGCCACCTGAAATATCCCCTGAGATAATGCGGTACTGTTTAACTCCTCTTCCGAACACACTGTTTCAGTGTCTATGTAAATGACCTGCAGCTGAGCAACGCCTTATATGAGGTCACATTAGTAGAATGTAAAAATCTAATTGGCTCGTTTAAGCCCTGGTCAATACAAAACATGGAAAAATGACAGAAAGCAGGAATGTTTTTTCCCCCTTAATTATTTAGTTCTTTAATTATTATTATTTTTTTACATTATTATTTTTTTTTTGTGGACTTTTTCCTGATTTTCTCCCTAATTTAGTCGTGTCCAATTCCTCCCCGTCACTAGGGGGCTCCCACATTAAGGCTACTACTACCACTCAGTCGGGAGGGCCAAAGACTATCACGTGTTTCCTCCGAACCACGTGACGCCAGCCGACCGCATCTTTTCGAACTGCTCGCTCACGCACAGTTGGGGGCGGCGTAACACACTCGGAGGACAGCGCTATCCGCTCCTTCGATCTCCGGATGATAGGGCGAGCATTTTACCACTGCGCCACTCGGAGGCCCCATTTAATTATTTTTTGCCTGTACACGCACACTGGAGACGTGTCTGAATATCTAAAATGACTGAAGACCGAGTCTTGCGGAATCGGTTCCCCTGCATTCGTACTTGTTTGTAAAGAGCGTATGTATTGATCGCTCCTCAGAGATCTTGAATGATACTGAAAATGCTAAAAAGTTACTAGAGATGCGGCGGAAAAAAATCTGTTCAGTCATGTTCAGTCTTTTCTTTTGAGAAAAGAAAAAAATTGGCCTTTATTTCAAACGACAGCTGTGATCGATCCATAAATAGCTCTTAAAGAAAGAATTTAAACATTACTGCTGAGAATAAAAGTTCAGCTGAAACAGCATCTGCAACATTCCTCTGTGTCTCTCCACTTTCCCATATGTGTGCTTCAGGGGCGAGACGTCTTACATACTCGCCTGGAACAAACCCCTGATGCTTTCACTACCCGAGGAGCATCCGTTTAAAACATAAGGACGTATTTGTTGCAGCAATAATTGTAGGATTCGTCTGTTAGCTTGACCTACAGTAGTCATGTCCTTTCCTATTTTCTAATCAGCCTTACAGTATATTAACCTAGCCACCTCGGTGTGAGCTTCTGGCTGCCTCGTTTTGGGTGATTGGTGTCCGTCTGAAGGATAATGGACCCACATGAGCCATCTATCCTGATTATCATCTCTGGTTTTATAGGGACATTAGTGATATGTGGAGAAAGGGAGGGGGACGGGGGTGTTACACGAGGAGATGAGGGGCGGGGGGGAAAGGAGCTGTGATGTGATTCTGGGCCCCTGCTGTCAGAATATCTTCTTCCACAGCCTTTGGCCTCTAATCAGCAGCGACAGAACCTCATGAGATGCAAACGAACCTGGCTGTGGATTATATCCACTACAGTATCTGGCTCTCGTCCCTGCGTTCCTCTCAGAGGTGCAGTACATGCGACTGGGCGTGATGCCGTGATGAGTTTTTCAGGGATCGGTTCTGTTGTTGTTCTTCATGCATGTACTGTTCAGTGGTCACTTAAAACAGCAGGAGCAGATATACTATTCATGTCTGAAGTTTTGGAGCGTTATGAACTGCCATCCTGGAAAAAAAAGAGAAGCTCAATCGCTATCAGTGTTGGAACTGTTACAAACGAATTTCGCGCCGGCTTGCAGCTCTCAGCAGGAGGAGGCAGTTTGGCCCGGGAAACTCTCCTTCTCCCCCCCCCCTCGTGCTACCACCTCCAGACATTCCTCTCATTAATTAGGGCTAAAAACCTGAGTAATTCTCGTCTCCTGTAGTCTGGCTATTTGCGCCAGGCCAAGAAAGCTTAATTTGCTCAGCAGCTGAGCTCCGTGAAAGAATACGGCATGTACTCAAACGCACCAAAAAAATTAATTGAGTCAAAAAACAATACAAATCTACAAAGGGCCGTCTACCTATCGATGATGTCGTCACATTATCTCTGGTCTAATGCAGACATTAGGTCATACCAGGGGTTTAGATTTTCTCCAGCTCATTAACAGACAAGCAAATTTGCAAAACATTTCCTATTATCTGATGTCACCCAAAACAAGGTCTGGTTCTCTGTTGAGTCTGGTTCCTCTTAAGGTTTCTTCCTACTGCCATCTCAGAGAGTTCTTCACTTTCCACCGTCACCCTCGGCTTGCTCATCAGAGACTGATCATTATGATTTGAACCTTCAGGTCCTGGGTTCGATTCCCATGTGTGCATTGTACAGTTGGTATGTTCTCCCCGTGCTTGGTGGGTTTCCTCAGGGTTCTCCGGTTTCCCCCCACACTCCGAATACATGCAGATTAGGCTAATTGGTGTTCCCGTATTGCCCGTAGTGTGTGAATGTTGACCGGAGTTCTGACTACGGTTGGACAAATGGGAATAAGTACAATAGTCACCATTGGCTTCCATGTCTCCATGTCCCTAGTTGGACTAGGGACGTTCGTAGATGGATGGATGGATGGATTTGAATGAATGAATGAATTGAACATGCTTTATCTAAAGCTTACAGAAGTGTAAACCAAAACCTGCTGCTCACTTCAAGGTAACTAATGATTAGGTACTGTAGCTCCTGTAGCTTTTCAATTCCTAACCATATAATGAACAAGTCTAGTAGCATAAATTCGTAAACACGCACATGTAGACTTTTGTACCAGGAAATCGTAAACAGGGCTAAATTAAAGGATCCATTAGATCCCTCATGGATTATTAAATATTGAAGAGCAGCAGAATAAATGATATTGTTGCTTCTCGTGTTTAGTTTTACCATTGCACGAGAGGTATAACTTGGTGGTGGTGTTCTTTTTACATGGAAAAAAGGTTCTATGATGATGTTCTGTTAAGGACGTAATTGTAATTGACAGCACTCCCACTTCCCTTTGTCTTTTCATTTAAATTTGCTGTCTAGGAAAGAGAGGCTGAATGAATCAACTCAGAGCCATTTAGCCATTATCTGTACACTATATTGCCGAAAGTATTCGCTCGCCTGCCATCACATCCATATGTTCTCCAATTCTTTATCCATGGGGTTTAATATGATGTTGGCCCCGCCCCCTTTGCAGCTAGAAGAGCTCCAACTCTTCTGGGAGGGCTTTCCACAAGGTTTAGGAGTGTGTTTATGGGACATTCTATTCATCCAGAAGCGCATTTGTGAGGTCCGACACTGATGTTGGACGGGAAGGCCTGGCTCGCAGTCTCCGCTCAAATACATCCCATAATTCATTCTATCGGGTTGCACAGGATGTGCAGGCCAGTCGAGTTCTTTCACACCAAACTCGCTCATCCATATCTTTGCTTTGTGCACTGTGGTGCGCAGTCATGGATAAGCGAGCTTGGTGTGGAAGAACCTTCTCAACCTGATAGAAAGACTTCCCAGAAGAGTTGAAGCTGTTATAGCGGATAACGGTATAACTATAACATGGCTCAGCAAAATATGAAAGAATGGGTCACATACTACAAGCAAAGAAATGGCACAGATAATCACGGTCATGTCTTTTTATGACAAAAAATATATATTTTTTCCCCCTTTTTTTTTTTTTTTTTTTTGACATTGGGTTCCCTGTTGAGTCTGGTTCCTCTCAAGGTTTCTCTTCATCTCAGGGAGTTTTTCCATTGCCGCTGTCGTCCTCGGCTTGCTCATCAGGGACAATCTTATCATTTTCATTCATACACACTCACATTTCATACAAACTTCCATAATTCTTTTGATTGTGTGAAGCTGCTTTGCGACAATGACAATTGATAAAAACTCTATACAAATTGAATTGAATTGTATTTGCGACATCATTCCCATATTCCGGTGGTGTTGCCGTGTTGCCGTGTTGCCGGGGCAGATTAGTGTTGCTTGAGTTTTAAGGGTTATTACTAGCTGACGCGGCCCGGCGGTGACTGTGTGAGCGGTGGGGAGTAAAATAAACCCGTCACATTTCTGAAATTCCCACCAGAGTGAAAGATCTGTCCAGTTGTAGCTTCAGCACAGTTTATTTGACCTTTTTCCATTTTTCTCCTGTGGACCTTTACTTCCTCTTCTGTCTGCCACCTGTTTCCTTTTGGTCTTGGTTCTCTGTCAGTTTTTTTTTTTTTTTGTTGCTTCTTCCATTTCATGATTTGGTTCTTTCATGAAACACTCCTGTTACTCACTCAAAAAGTTCCTCATGAGAGGAGGCATGAACTGGACTTGTCTTAATTAGACATTGTTTCTTTCTGCAGCCTCTGGCTTCTCTTAAAGACTCGGTAACGAGGCTGCCTCCGATATCAACAGTACTCAGAATTCACAAGTGCCCCAGCCCTGTAACACTGCCCCCCCCCCCACACACACCCCCACCACCACCCCCCTTCCTCCTCCTCTCTGCCTCCCTTTTATCCTATGACTTGGCAGACACAGACACACAGAGACATGAGTGTCGGGTTCAACCGAGTCCAACACCTTGGCCGAGAGAGAATGCCTCTCTCCTGAATAGTCTTAGTTAAACGGTGCCTGGTTTACAAAATCCCTACATTAAGTCTGAGATTTCTTCTGAGATTATTTCGATTTAATGTTTATAAACAAACATATAATAAAGTATTGTTTGTTTATAAACAAATCTAATACATATATCATTGTTTATAAACACACAATGATACATTATTGTTTGTTTATAAACAATGATGTATTATATGTTTAATCTACTGTATCAAAAAAAAAAAAAGTAGATTTAAGAATGAATAGACTACAGATGTTAAAAGCTTGGTCACAATAAGAGAGAATAAAGATCCAAGTCAGATGGTGGGTTTAGTGTCTCTGTCTTGTTTGCTTTAGGTCTAAGAACAAAGCTCTGTTGTAGTGACTGCAGCACGTCAGCCTCTAAAACAGTTCTTTGTGTGTTTTTTTTTTTTTTTTTCTAGGTATTTAAAGGTGAATTTCAGCTACCTGACTTTCTTAAAGAACAATCACAGGTATGGTGGCTTTTTTTTTTTTTTTTTTTTTTAAACCCCTTCTCTGTTTTTCTACTTTATTTTCTAACCTTTCTTAAAATACAGTAGTTTGTTGAAGCAGTCCTGATTTTCATTTCCAGATCCTCTCTCGTATCAGATTAATCGTCTCCTAAAATCGCTGGCACTCGTTTTAATAACGATTAAAGATGAATCTTGTAACTTCCTACGATCTGTGATTCTTCGCTCTCCTCTCTCGCCCTTTATTTTTCCTGTTTGGAGAAGCGTCTTCTGATGTTAGATTTCTGAGCGTTCCATAGAGAAGGAGCGGAAGTCAGATGATCCCTGGCTGGTCTGGTGGATCAATACTGCCCCCTGTTGGTCTGTTAAAGGGAAACATGGTGTACTGTAAAAGATGCAAGAAAAAGAGATAGATAGACAGATAGATGGACTTTATTGATCCTGTGAGGGAAATTATTGATGGGTGCTTGTTGCCATACACTGCATGTTAAAAGTTCGGACAGGTGGGATCCTTTAATTAGTGTTATTGATATTAAACATTAAAGCTTACTCAATTGCATACTGTATCATTATTGACTGATTTTCATGAGAAAAAAAAGCGCTTGATCTTAGTGTCATATTTGTAGTAGATCTGTATATGTAGATATAACATTTCACAAGTAGTGAAATTATTGTCTTCTTTTTACAGCAACAAAAGTCTTCAGAGAAACCAAACTCGAGTTAGAAGAAGAGGAAGTCGAACGATAAAACACACACAAAAGTGAGTGACCCATTTAAAAAAAATTTTTTTAATCAAAGCTAAATGATTCATGTACTGTACTGTATAAATCTGACACGTTTTTTTTTCCTGTATTGAAAGTCTGGACCGGTACATTGTCTTAATGTCTTCTATCTAATACATAATTAACATGTAAAGTCTTTAGTTCGTCATAAGCCTTGATAATTACTCATGTCTGGGTGTCCTGAATAAAGATTATATATTACCAAGTGGAAATATCTTGAATATAGTTCAATTTATCTACACGTGCTTGAAATAAAATTACAACAATTAAGTTTTACTCGCTCACTCATTGTCTACACCACTTTACTTTACTGCGTACAGGGGCCTGACGCCTATCCCAGCAGACTTAGGGCACAAGGCGGGGTACACCCTGGACGGGTGTCAATCCATAGCATACTGTACACACACACACTTATTCACACAGAACACGCAATTTGGGAACGACAATTAGCGTAACCTGCATGTCTTAGGACTGTGGGAGGAAACCGGAGTTCCCGGAGGAAACCCACCAAGCACGGGGAGAACATGCAAACTCTCGAACCCGGACCCTGGAGTGCCTGAAATTAAGCTTTATTTCTAATCAAATCTTAGCAAAAACTTCTTCTATTTACACATCATGTTGATTTTTAGATTAATTTTAGATCGTCGTATTTCTTGAAAAAACAATGTTGTCGGCCAATAAAACAAGAAATTTTAGCTTACAGTTTTAGTAACATTTGACTAAAAATAAGCTTACTAATTTTATATTTGGTTTGTTGTGAACTTATTTTTAGAAATTATAAAAGCCAGACTCAGGAATACTTTACTTGCCAAGATGTATTTTTTTTTTCTCGCAGCGTATTGTTTCCTCATCTGCTTACTCAGCTGCTTATCTCCCACTGTGTTACAGAACAAAGCAGGAACAGATGCAGCAGGACCATGGAGTGCTCACGTAACCACTACTGGGACCTCCGTGCTGTCTCTCACCCACCACACAAACCCTCAGACTGTATCACCTGCATACAAAAACACACACACACACACACACACACACACACACACACACCTTCTCTGGCTCATGGGCCTGGACCACTATATGGAGAACTTTTGGCCTTTGATGTTGTACTGTAACAATTGTGGCCTACGAATGTCATTGCTATGTCGGATTTCTTCCCATTTATGTTTTTTTTGTTTTGTTTTTTTTGTCGTCGTTTGTTTTTTTTGGTCACATGATAATCATCTGACTTTTTGTTTTTCCTGGCTACATAAATCTGTGATTCTGTTATAAGAAAATACAGTGGCTAGCAAAGGAAATATTTATGGAAGAAACTTAGCTTTTTGAAGATGCAATATCTATTTTGATGTTCTGTTTTTATTTTCATGCCTTTGTATTGTGCAATTCCTCGGGTACATGTGTACAAGATCACGGTCTGGAGGCGTCGCCGGTGGTAAATATAGAATTGCATTTTGTACCATCATTCACTAGTATGATCTTTTGTACACAGAGAAATGTAATAAATGAATTGTCAGTGTTGAAGGCAAAAAGGAGGTGCTTGCAGTTTTTCTGTTGATTAAAAACATGGGATGCAAGAGGGTTCATGCTCAAATCCCATTTGAAAAATCACTATAGTATACTGTATTATAGATACTGCTGTACTTCAAGGTGATCAAGATTCTCCCATGGTGCTATTATGCTAAACTACGCTACATTATGGCTGCACCGTAGCTTAGCGGTTAGCACTGTCGCCTTGCACCTCCGGGGTCCGAGTTCGGATCAAGCCTCGGGGTCTGTGTGCAAGGAGTTTGCATGTTCTTCCCGTGCTTGCTGGGTTTCCTCTGGGTACTCCGGTTTCCTCCCACGATCCAAAGACATACAGATTAGGCTAATTGGCGTTCCCAAATTACCAGTAGTGTGTAAATGAGTGCGTGAATGTTGACCGGAGGTCCTATCACGGTCCTAAAGATGGGACTAAAGACAATGGGAATCACTATTGGCCTCCACGGTCCCTTGTTGGACTACAGAGGTTCCTACATGGATGGATGAGACACTAAATTATGGTGATCTATGTTTGCATTTTATCTATCTGCTGGTGCTTGTGGATGATACACACATCTCATGCTGTCTTGGGTGTCCAGGTCGAACTAGGACTTTTAATTATAATGAAGTAGTCAAGAACAGCGTACAGAATAACTGATGTGTCTCTTCTGCAAGTTGACGACAAGAACATTTGCAGTGATGGTCATCCACGTACCGTACTGTGCTTGAAGTCTCCTGTAAATGTCATTCATGAGGCTCGACTTGGAACGCCTCTCATATACGATTAGCATTATTTATTTTTCTATATTATGAGAATCTATTAGCATTTCTGCCCTGTATTTAGTTACACTTACTCTTCTCACTCACTCTCACTCACCCATCTCCTATACCGCTTTATCCTGTAGTCAGGGTCGCGGGGGACCTGGAACCTATCCCAGGAGACTTAGGCCACAAGGCGGAGTACATCTTGGACAGGGTGCCAATCTATCGCAGGGCACACACACACTCACTCACACACACACACACTACGGGGAATTTGGGAGCGTCAATTAACCTTACCTACATGTCTTTGGACTGTGGGAGGAAACCGGAGTACCCGGAGGAAACCCACCAAGCATGGGGAGAACATGCAAACTCCATGCACACAAAGACAGGAATCGAGCCTGGCCGGGAATCGAACCCGGACCCTGGAGGTGCAAGGCGACAGTGCTAACCACTACACCACCGTGCCGCCCACTTACTCTCCTTGTCTGCAGATATTCATTTTTTGGGCTTAGACAGTTAAAATTTGTCTCTGTAGTGTCAATGCCTGTGCAGAGTAGATTTTATTGACTTGACAGTGAGTGTTCCTGCCCGCGAGGGAGGCCCTTACTTTAAAATATTCCACATTTCCTACTATCCAACTTGCTAGATATTTATTAGAATTATTGAGTGATTCTGCCTTGACATATTATACTGTACATTATCTACTGCAAAGCCTGGTAACTTATCTAAATTGAATCGGGCATTCCCTACAGACAATGCACTTTTTTTTTCTCAATACAAGGATGGTAAGGTCATGCTACACTTGTACGGTCTGGTTATTAATGCTTTAAGGTTTGACCATCTCAGCAATGATTTGTCTGACTTGGACGTTGGCATTCAGCGCAGCCTATGTCAGCATTGTGCGATCAGCTGGCAGATTTCAATTCTGGCTGAGGGTTGAATCTGGTCCAAGCCCCTCAGTCTGAACAGCTTGCTAGTCACAAACACCGAGGCCCAGCGATGACCGACAAGCACAACAAACAGCCCAGAAAACAAACTGAATTACACTAGACAAATCAACGACTTGGTAGCAGCCATGGCACTACTGCAGTCAATAATCAAGAAGCTGTGACCCTATCAGAAGGTTAGACTTCAGAACCCTCCTTACACCCTCAAGTAATCCTTTTTGCAACTCATTGGAGGAGGATGAGGATGCTTTGTCTACGGCCATGTCCGGAGAGTCATAATGACTTACAAGGTGAACCACCACTTTTAATGGCACTTCGATAAACATCTAAACAGGGGTTTAACTCTACTGTACTTCCACTGGTTCGCAGGTACCTACAACAGACTACATGATTAGATTGCCACAAACTGCTATAACCCAAGTACATATGGACATTAGGCACATAAATTGTTAAGACAGAATGCCCTGTATTGAGTATAAGGACACGCTGGTATGTGTTCTGACTAATATGATGAATCATGAGCAGATCACTTTTGGCCGTATGCCTGCTGTTGATGGTTGTAATACATTAATGGTGCTCTCATCAGATATCAAAAGCTCTATCCCCAGATATACACTGCTGAGTGCAGATCTAGCGGTGGTGTCCAAAACAACTCCATGTCACTCTTGAACCAGCATTATGTAGGAGGTGCATTAGAAGGCCACACCTTGGTTCTGTATTGCAACACCTCCAAAAGGCCTAATGCAGGGGTATTTACAGTAGATACACTCCCTCAGACCTCTGGTAGGTGTCTGAGTACCCCTCATCTACTCCATGGGATAGACCCTGGGAAGAAATACAAGACTATTGCTGAGCACGTGTCCTGGAGCAATGGGAATGCAACTGCTGTTGAGACCATTGGTCTTAATGAGAATTTTGCAGGGATACAGAGTAGGGTAGTGGTGGCTCAAACCAAAGGCTGGAGGTTCCTGGGTTGCAGATTGGAAACTTAGGGGTTCAAGCCCCAGCGCTGCAAAGTTGCCACCGTTGAGCACTTGATCAAGGCCCTTAACTCTATCTGCTCCCGGGTTGCTGTATCCTGGCTGACACTGTAGCTTCTAACTGAGATATGCAAGAACAAAAAAAACAATTCCTGTGCCAGCTACCAGCCTTTTGATGAATACGAGCCTCATATTTCAGGCTCCAACACAAAAACATATTCATGTCCCAGCAAATGTATACCCTCTGACATAAATGCTATAGAAAAGCTAATTTTCTTACTCATAAAAGAGTTTTGACCTAGTTCCTGAAGACTCTCTCTTGCTATGGATGACACACAGTTACAACAAAGCATCCACAGGAATGCCCTAGGTCACATCCTTTATCTTTGTGAACAAATCCATTGATTTTGATGCTCTCGGTGAGGGTGACCTTGTGCAGTGTTGACTGCTGTGTCCATTACATGATCAACAGTACTATTTGGACATGCTGGCCGGAGGTAGGTACACAGGTACTTTTTTGATGTAACGAGTAATCTAACGCTTGGTACTCTAACGTTACTTTGTAACACGTTACACCCAACACTGCCCAAGTCTAATTTTGGAAAGAGCGGCACGGTGGCATAATGGTTAACACTGTGGCACCTCCAGGGTCCAAACCCTGCCGTGGGTCTGTGTGCGTGGGGTTTGTATGCCTCCACGTCCCCCTGGTTCTTCCCACAGTCCAAACACATGCAGATTAGGCTTATCAGTAATCTTATATGTCTTCCATTTTCTAGTAATTGCTCTCACAGTTGATTTCTTCACACCGCGCTGCTTACAGTACCTACTGCAGATTCAGTCTTCCCAGCCTGGTGCAGGTCTACAATTTTGTTTCTGGTGTCCTTTGACAGCTCTTTGGTCTTGGCCATAGTGTAGTTTGGAGTGTGACTGTTTGAGGTTGTGGACAGGCGTCTTTTATACTGATAACGAGTTCAAACAGATGCCGTTAATACAGGTAACGAGTGGAGGACAGAGGAGCCTCTTAAAGAGGAAGTTACAGGTCTGTGAGAGACAGAAATCTTGACCAAATACTTATTTTACCGAGAAATTTACCAATTAATTCATTATAAATCCTACAATGTGATTTTCTGGATTTTTTTTTTCTTATTTTGTCTCTCATAATTGAGGTATACGAGAACCTATGATGAAAATTACACGCCTCTCTCATCTTTTTAAGTGGGAGAACTTTTGCACAATTGATGGCTGACTAAATACTTTTTTGCCCCACTGTACAGAGGAGCACAAAAAATGTATACAGACTTTAACATGAATAATATATGCCTATATAATATATATGTTCCTTCTGACGGTCACATGATAGCATCAATGATGGTGCGACTACTGACATCTTTAGTTGTGTAGTTTTTACTACACATTGCTGATATAATTCAATTTTCAATAACGGCTTTTTTCAGTGATTTCTCGCTAATGAATGTACATCTACAGGGAGGCACCTCTACTAGCCAAAGTTAAAGTGGTTTAGACTCGTTGAGCGCACTGGCTGGATTTATATTAAACACCATAAACAGGGTAACGTCCCTATTGTTGTTGTTGTTAGTCTTTTAGCTGCTTCTGTCAAGGAGTCTCCACAGCCGGCCATCAGATCTGCACAACAACCGGTCACAGGTTTTACGCCAGATGCCCTACCTGACACACCCGTTCCATCTTATCTGGGCTTGGGATCGGCACTGCATCCAACGGCTGGCCGAAAGACAAAAACTGCGTGTAGCCTGTACACTCTAGGAACTCCAGACAGCTTAAGCTTTCAGACTGATAATGTTGATACCATTTGAGTTTTTAAGCTCAGCCTTCATTTGTCACATATACATTACTGCACAGTGAAATTCTTTATTCTTCACATATCCCAGCTTCTTGTTAGTAGGCAGGGGTCAGAGCGCAGGGTCAGCCATTTTACGGCGCCCCTGGAGCAGACAGGGTTAAGGGCCTTGCTCAAGGGCCCAACAGCGGCAACCTGGCGGAGCTGGGGCTCGAACCGGCGATCTTCCGATCTGTAACTCAGAGCCTTAACACACTGAGCCACCACTGCCCCATTAAACATAATATTAAATATAATATTAAAAAAAAACAAGCATGATATGATGCTCGGGACGTTACAGTCCTCCGTGGTCCTTAAAGTTCTGGTGGTAGACGTGGTTTTTACTGAAGTTATCATGTTCAACATGGATTCTATCTAATGAAAATAATATTTTGGATATTTTTGGAGACATAGCTCCATTTTGAGTACCCACTTAAGCATGTCTAATTTTATTTTATTTTTTTAATGGAATCCATCATTGGATAGATCCTTACACTGGTTACTAGGTTGGTAACCAAGTACCATCAGTCAAACTCTGTTGGCAGGTTTTTTTTAATGGGAGAGAAGGAGAAGAAATTAACCCTAATATCTAAGAAACAGAAGATTGGCCATGACTCAAGACTCCTGGAGGACGTTCATTCCACCACCTACAGTAGGTGCCAGAACAGAAAAGAGACTACATGCATGTTTTCCTCTGCCCCTGAGAGGTTCTGGGACCAGTCGAGCATTGCCAGAGGATCGGAGGGAACGTGGTGATAGAGCTTTGAGGTGCTTTGTAGGTAAGCTTCACTGTTTTGAATTTGATTGCGGGCCGCTACAGGAAGTTTCCTCATGGTACAGCTGTTAATATACAAAGATCTGAATTGTCTGTATGCAAATATATTTGGACAAATGAAACGTGATTGTGTCAAAATATTTTAGGAACAACTTTTTTTTTCTTTTGTAATACATTCAAGGTAAAATTATACATCCATTAAAATACATACTTCAGCATTCAGAGTTTGGCATCCAAAACAAAATATATAATTTTGAAATCCATAGAATCCAGGGCACAAACATGAATAAGGACCGTAACAGTCAACATGTAACAAAGGCTTCCCACATTCGAACTGTACAGTTCTCCAGTTATACAGGGTTCACTGAAGCACATCTCTACAACCGAAAGTCAAAAATAACGTTTGAAATACAGTCGCCTTTATGGGAATCGAAGAACTCCTGGGCTTTTTCTTTCTATCCTTTTATTTACACTACAGTAGCAGGACATGGAGGGGAGACGTTGGGGTTAGGGGGACGGTTAATAAATGATATGCATCACAGTAAAAATTACGATGATTTATTTTCGTTCAACAGTCTTTGAGTTCTGCATGGAGGTTGCACAACTGTATGACACTAAGGACGGTGTTCTGGAGGCTTTGGTACACAAGCTCCTTTTGGAAGTAATCGTTCGTAGGATGCATCATATCCCTCACACATACAGTAGGGTACGGTACACGCTCGCGAGATGAAGACGACTGATTAGCAGGGTCTGAGGCACAGAATCTATGGAGGGCCACTAAGGAAGTGTTACCTGATAACAGATACGCAAAGCTTTGTAACATTACAAAGAATCTGAAGGGGGAATGGGGAATTAAGCAGGAGTAGTAGCTCAGGATAGGGGAAGACTTTACGGGGCAAATTGATGTTCTGAGCACCGGGAGTGCCGTGTATACCGAGACGGAGCTTTGGCTGGAACGTACAGTAAGAGTGACCGTCTTCTGCGGGACGCTGCGAGATTTTCGGATGAATTCAGGAATGTCTATACTGATCAGAAAGACCATACTTTAGAGTGCTTTCTTACTAAAGCTGCAATGAGTGAAGAGTTACATACTAGTTTATGCACCATTCTTGATGTGCGCACACGCCGAGACACATCAGTTTTTACACGGCCATCGTTTGGAAGCGTCTCGCCTCTGTGTCTCTACGTCGATCTCGTTTCAGAGCGAACCCCATAACCGGGGGGGGGTTGAGAGGATCCGGGTGATTGCACTTCCCCTTTTCCCTCTTTCGATCTGAGGAAGGGAGGGTTGTGCAAAAGTGCAAAAGTAGCCTTTATTTTTTCCCCTTAGTAGTGTTCCAGACGATCTAGGAGAGAAAACAAGGCCAGCAAAGTCAAAGACAAATACAAGGTAGACAAATACCATGATAAGGTTAGATATAACTGGCACAGTCCTTTTGGTCACAAATCGATGCTTTAATGACTTCTTCGTGGCTTTAGTTCTTTAGCGGGTCCGACATTAGGCAGCTTCTGTAATGTTTCAGGCTCTGTGGGTGCAGAAGGATGTGCTCAACTTTACTGTTTTTAGTCCCATATCTAATAAAGGCAGACGAAAAAAAAAAAAAAAAAAACGAAGAAGGGATCCTCCTGAGAGTCAGTGATAAGTGCGGAATACTTTCTGTACATTTGGCAAAGAGGAAAAACAGTCATTGGTAAAACAGACCTACATTGTGGCAATCTTGAGGCTGAAGTCATGTTTCTCTTTTGTTTTTAGAAAGTCGACACTAAAAAGACCCAGTAGGATCCTGTGGACGAGTGTACGGGCAAAAAAGAAAGAAAGAAAGAAGATCGATCAGTCACAGTGTGCTCAAATCCCACATGCATGCAGACAACTCCAACAGCCGACACGATGGCGTTTCCGTTACAGGCAAAGGATACAGAAAGAGGACGATTTCAGGCCATTTAGTGTAATTGCAGGTGCCGATCAGAGTCATCGCTTTACCTGGGGAGTCACTGAGAGACAGCGCGCTCTCCGTCCCCCTCTATCTCTGAACAGAGGGGACTGCGTGACTGGACCATAGGGGCAAGGAGGAATGAGAAATAGTGACGAAGCAGGACGTGAGCTTCACTTGTTCTCTATCAGCGTTTGCACTTTGTGTACCAGCTCGCGGGCTATCCTCAGGATGTGCTGGACGTCGTGTCGCTCGGCCATTTCTGTTAGACAGAACGAAGGAACGTACGATTATCATAGAACAGGGGTGCTGAATTAACATTTAAGAACGTCCATCATTAACACTAATTAGCACATCATTAGTGTGCCTGCATATGCTTTAGGTATGTACAGAGGTGGGTAGAGTAACCAAAACATGTACTCAAGTAAGAGTAGCTGTACTTCAAAATAATATTACTGAAGTAGAAGTAAAAAGTAGTCATTCAGAATATTACTCAAGTAAGAGTAAAAAAGTATTCCGTGAAAAGATAGTCAAGTACTGAGTAACTGTTTCAATTTCATTAGACAAGTAATGAGTCGAGTGTAGCCGAATGTAGCGGAGTAAGAGTAGCGTTTCTTCTTCACAAATCTACTTAAGTAAAAGTAAAAAGTATGGTGCAGTAAAACTACTCGTAGAAGTAAATTTTTTCCAAAAAGTTACTCAAGTTATACCCCCATCTCTCCTACGCGGTTTCGCGCAGTGGGCGTAAATACGGTTCATCATGATTCACCGCGAGTTTTGGTGCTGTGAGTACGTTTCCATCATTCTGCGCGTGTTTAATTTTTTTGCCGGTCCTCGCGGAGGCTTGCTTACCTTGCAGAACTTTGCGGAACGTTGGCGGCCAATCGCGGCAGCTCACGGTGCCTAACTCCGCATCTCACCGTGAGTCAAACCGCAAAGGTGAGATAGGGGTTTAAATGTAATACCCCTATCTCACCTAGTTCCGCTGGCGTTCCGTGAAGTTCTATAAGGACCGCAAGCTTCCGCGAGGACCGGCAAAAAAATTAATGTTTAATTTTTCGCGCGGAAAGATGGAAACGTACTCACAGCGCCGAATACTCGCGGTGAATCATGATGAACCGTACTTATGGCCACCGCGCGAAACCGCGTAGGTGAGATAGGGGTATAACAGTAAATGTAACTCGTTACTACCCACCTCTGGTTATGTACAAGCAAACGCTAACAAATTCCCTCACCGTTGAAGAACTTGATAATGTCTGTGAAGTCCATGTTGTTGTCACGGATGATTTCCCGGTACACCTCCACCAGCGCCAGTGCAATGAACAGTACGAAATGCTGCGAGGAGATACGGGGTGCCACCCAGATCACCTCCCACACGGCAAATACGTCCTCGTACAGCAGCTCTAATGCACACATACAGTATACGCAAATAAAAATGACCAAAGGCTTTCACTATTTTGGAATAACAACAACAACAACAAAAAAAAACATTTGCATCGGAAATGCCATCAGACCTCTTTTGAAGTCCAACAGGAACCAGCGGTAGCAAAAGTAGAAGTGAGTGTAATCTCCATTCTGGTGCATCAGCTCAAACAACTCGGAGTCGAGGATCTGTAAAAGCAGCGAAGGTGACGGCTCATTAATAATCTTGTCTCTCATCGTATGACTCTGTGAGAGGGGAGAGGAAACAGCACCTGAATTAAGGACCTCATATTGGCGAAATGAGTGTCCATGGCTCCTCCGTTGGGGAAATTCCGACTCATCCTCTTCATTAGCTGTGTGAAACAGCTATAGGCAAGGCATTCTGACAGAGAGAGAGAGAGAGAGAGAGAGAGAGAGAGAGAGAGAGAGAGAGAATGGGAGAGAGAAGGCACGAGGGAACGAAGGTGAGTACAAATGGACAGATGTTAAAAGAGACCTAATTTAGCCTCGTTCGGAACGATCCGAGTCTTTGCGCTACAATATCGCGTTTAACCCTGCGGCTCTAACATTAGACGAACCACAATAAGACGGATAAAAGCAGGCTTCATTCATAGCGTTTAAGATCACATCGGGACACGACTTCAAAAATTCTCCACAGATAATGAGTCATTTTATAGTTTGCGGTATACTTCACATGTGTAAAAATAAAAAAATAATAAAATGAATAAATAAATAACATTACGAAGCTCCTTGGTTTTGCATATAAAAAAAGGAGCACGCGTGACAAAGTTACCAGAATAACTCATATCCTCCAGCACACTCAGTAAAACCTAACAGCTGTTTTACTTATAGTACTGTGCAAACGTTTTGGGCACATACAGAAAAATGCCATAAGTATGAAACATTCATAGAAAACATCTATAAAGAGCACTAAAGAGTAATAAAATCAACACAGTCAATATTTGGTGTGAAATCTCTCAGCTTGTAAATAATCAGCAGTGTTACATACAGATTTGTGCAGTTTTATAAGTAAAACAGCTGTTGGGGTTTACTGAGCGTGCTGAAGAATATGATGTTCTTCTGGTAACTTTTTCATACCTTTTCCTTTCTATTCTCATACATAACCCAGGAACCTAAATTATTTGCTATTATTATTATTATTATTATTAGCTTTCAACTAAGGAATGGTCTGTCATAATATGTTGTTTTCTTTACAGGCATGCATTTGTACCAAAATTTTTGGAAATGATGAACGTTTATGTACATAATATCGCAGACGTGATAAGCATGCTGTATATAACAAAACACAGTACTATAATAAAATAAATATAGAAAAAAAGGCTTACTTATCAGACTTGGAATGTACCCCAATTTATAGGATGATCTATTAAATAGCAAATTCATTTATAAGATTATTCTTCAGGAAAAATACATTAAGAGGGTCAATTTTCTGCCCAGTTTTTTTTCTTTTCAGTTTTTCTGCTCAGTTAAACGTTGAACCAACAGACAGCAAAAAAAAAAACAAAAAAAAAGTTTAAGCAATAAACTCTGATTCTCACCATCATCCAAAATGACCATCAGAGGGGCCAGGAGGTCACACATGCCCTGCACGTAGCCCACCTCTAGATGCTCCCACACGTAACTGAGTGGAAATAAGGGGAGAATGGAGAGTTGAACAAATGTACACTTCAGACAGGTTGTATGTTAAAGTACAGTACAGGTTGCCGTACACTGCCATCATGTGGCTGAAAAACGTAATCGCGCCTAAGGTAATTAATCTCACAGTGAAATTGTCTCTGTGCCTTTAAACCACGAAGGGACTCTTACTGTAGATGCCATTTTGTCTCTGTTTTGAGCTGTTTTCCACTGTATTGGACTGTGAACTCTGTTTTGTTGAGGATTTCCCGAAATTATGATTATTCACAATCGGGACAATCATCGCGCTCCCGGACTGATTCATCGAACCCGGAGAGGGCGACACATCCCCTCCCACATCCACAACACACACGCACACACATACAATATACCAGACTTTAGAAATTCCCTTACACACTGAAAATATTTGATCTAATTGTAAATATTGGTATCTGCTGCACTGCAGTGTCTGTTTTTGTACAGTACACGTGAGCTACTTCCGTGATTGAACCGGTCCATTCGTATCTGCCGAAATTCGTAACTCGAATATCCGTACGTCAGGGGACTACCTGTACTAGGTACTATTACAGTATTAATGGGAAAAAGCCAAGATCCAAGTCTGTCTCACCTGCACATAATATTTCGCAGTTTCTCCAGGTTGCTTGTGGTGAAGTAGTAGTAGTTGCGGTCGCAGCGTGCAACATCTTTGTCTATCCTGTGCAGGTTCAGGGCGACTGTGTCCAATAGCTCAATCTGTAGTAGTAATAATCAAAAAAAAAAAAATAATAATAATAATAATAATGATGAGGATGATGATGATGATGATGATGCAGCCCAAAAGACAACATTAAAAAATATAATTAATAAATAATAGTTATAGAACAGCATACAAGAAATGAAATAGTTATATCATATTAGTATATACAGGAATATGAAGTACAAAGTAAATGAGTAAAAAAAAAAAATACAATCTAACATTAAACTATGTAACAGAATAATTGAACAAACTACTAATACAATTAAACAGTGTCTTAGTTAAATGACTAACTATATACATGAAAGGCTTCATACAGGAGACTGAGTTTCCATTCATTTCCATTTTTATTTCCATTTCAATTTGTTATTTTGTCTTTTGTACAGATAGGTTTTATATTTCTTATATATATATTTTTTAAATTATATTTTGTTCTACTTTTTATTTTTATTTTTATATCAGCTATTTATTTCTCTTTCTTATTTCTTGTTAATCGTTTTTAAACTTTTTAAGGTCACTGGCGGTCGTATAAGCATTTCACTGCATATCGTACTGTGTATAACTGTGTATGTGACAAATAAAATTAGAATTTTGAGTTTACCGTATACGAGGAGAACGATGGTGGAGTGCCCTCACTGTTAGTGACCAGCTTATCCAGCTGACTGCACAGTCTGTCCTCACTCAGCGAGTCTCGCGCACTCGGTTCTCCCGGTCCACCCCTGGTTGTGGCCTCGTCTCCCGGTTCCTCCTCCATACTCTGTCCATCATCGATACTAGACAGAATCTGGGAGTGCGCTGAAGCTACTGAGTAGTTCCTAGACGAAGGGAGGCCCGAGTCTGGAGAGTCAAACTCGACTAGCGACCTCTCGTCAGGAGCCAGGGCCACTGGATTAACCACTGTGGTCATGGTGGGGGTGTTATCGTTCTCGCACGGGGTGTCCTGACTGAGCCCATCGGGTTCGTCCACTGACATGAACACCTGAGAGAGAGAGAGAGAGAGAGAGAGAGAGAGAGAGAAGATGTCAAGCAGCAGTTACAATATAATAAGTGGTACAGTGCTGTCAGATGTTAATGAACCTAGACTCCCACATACGTCTCTAACCCCCTGATCACTACTTGGTGTGTGGAACAAGTCATTGTGCTCCCTAGTCCACTTTTCTTTTAAGGATATTTGGGATTCAACCCTGGAACCCGGACGTCAGTGGATATTCTATATCGATGGAAATATAAAGTAAATCTCAAACATTTCTCAGGACTGTCAACCACTTCTATTGTTTATATTCTCTTCAATGTTTGTTTACATTGTACCGCTACGAATTTAACTACTTTTATAAACTGTTGTTTATAAAATAAAGAAACAAACAAATCAGAATCTATTATCATTAAACAAGGTTTGTGGAACTGTTGTATAAAAATAATATCACATGAGACGGAGTGCTGTTGTGCTGAATATCAGCACAACAGGCTGCGGTAGCATAAGTACTCGGGCCGCCGCCTCGTCCCTGCAATCACATCACATTTGTGCTGATATCCAGCACAACAGCACTCCCTCTCATGTGATATTGCTTAAATAAACATTTGCTCAGATCTCCAGAATACAGAGTGTTCTTTTATCCCAAAACTGTTCAAAAAGGCAAGTTATTACGAATTCAATACTACTTTCAACCCTATTAATTACACTAACTGTCGGTCGCCAGCTCTGCCTAACTAAGTTAGTTAGTTCCGCCAGCCGCGGAAAGAAAATGTGTTGTTTATAAATAACTGGTTAAAGAAACAAACAAATGAAACTGTTGCATAAAAGCAACATCACGAGACCCCCCACCGTTCTCGCCTCCATATAATCTCACCTTTCTCATGGTTGCAGAGTTTGATAGCTCCTCAGCTGAAGAGAGAAGCTTACCTCGTTGCTGAGAGTCGAGTCTCTGTGGATGAGTTTCATGACGTGGCTGTCGATGCTGCTGCCCGATGAGAGTTTGGCGAAGATGGCCGACTGCATCTCCTTCTCCCGCTGCTTCACGATCACCTCGCAGGCCTTCCACTCTCTCATCACCTGTTTATAACGTGCTGCGATCTTCTCGTCAATCTGCAGGGGGGTAACACAAATCAGACCAGGAAGAACCTCTACTAGAACTAGAGTTCGTACACGAAAACCGAGGGATTCGTCTTTACCTGCGTCATGTCTTTCTTCCCCATGCCAAACTTATAATGGCCCAACAAAAACGGCCAGACCTCTTTCCTGATCTCGTGCTGCACGCCGCCGTAATAGACCAACCGCAGGAGCTCGAGCTCCTTGTAGTTCTGGAATGAATACGGGGAAGAGGAGAAAAGGGTGACAACTCCAGTTAAACACCAAACGGGCCTTATTTACAGTAGCCCACACCGACCTTGCAGTCTTTTTGATATTTGCTCCAGATGTCTTTGCTGAGGCCTCCAGATGCTTCACAGGGTTTGTCCGGCGGCACGATGTTGTGGTTGACCAGTGCAGACAGATGCGTTCTCACGGTGGACAGATGCCGACAGTAGGCTAGCCCTAAAGTAATGGTATTTTTTTTTAAAGCCTGATGAGAATGACTCAATTGGAGCGTCGTGTTTTTACATACTGCATGTAGATAATAGTGTAAACTCACAGCCGTAGAAGGCTCTAGAGACGATCTGCCTCTTCATGTTATGACACAGCATCTTGAGGGGGATCCTGCATGCGGAAAGAGAAATAAGCACCAGCAGAGATCAGCATCCGGTGGGAAGTTAGCTACGAAAAGGCTGCGTATCGAAAAATAAACCGATGCCTTCTCACCGGTCATGCATGCAGTTACACGCTCCGGGAAGCTCTACGGACAAGCTACCGCCCCCAGCAGAGCACGACAGGCACGACGAAGCATGGCTGGCGTTCTCGGCTTGCTGCCATGACGACGGGCTGCCTCCTAAGCCCGGCATCTCCATCACCTCCCCATGGTCTAGATAGAGAGAGAGAGAGAGAGAGAGAGAGAGAAAGATGAATGAGCTTTGTGAAACCTGCCCTAGTAACCTTCATTACATGATTACTCCTCCACAATTCCTTTGTGTTTCTTAATGCGTCATCGCTTTAAGTCTCTCTCTTTTTTTCTTTTCTTCAAAGAACTGCTGATGGCTTTGCTTAAACTGGGCATTAAAAAAAAATATCTCAATGGATTAAAAAAAAGAATTATGGTGGCAACAAAAGTTCAATTTTATTGATCAGCACGTTCTGTTACAAATAACGCTAATTATAACAGACCAACCATTACATCAAATTACAAAGGGCAGTGATTCATCTATTCCCTGAGATCCTTAAATACAGACACAGGGAGGTTAAAAGGGATTCCTGAGGTTGCATGCATCTGTGAAGGAATAGAAACCAAAAGATAAAAAAAAAAAGGCATGAACGATGCAAGAGGGGGGCGGGCCATGCCAGAAGACCTGCCAATCACAGCGTGCCACCGCACGGACAGAGCCAGGCATTCAGATAGCTACGAGAGGAAGAGAGAGGGGACATACAGCCACTGCTCCCACCATGCTGGATGCATCAAACCAAATAACAGAGTAGTAGAGAGGAGGACAAGAACAAACCAAAAAAAGGATAACTAAAGAGAAAGAGGGAAAAAAATAACAAACAACAAAAATCATGTTGTTAAAATGTAAATGTACTTGAGCCAACCAAAAGAGTTCAATAGTACACACTGAGCAAATGCTCTTCACCTTAATTCTTCAGGCCCGAACTGGTAACACTATAAGCTTCCTGTTGGACCGTGACCAAAAAATAAATAAAAAAGACAAAAAAAACAAAAAACAAAGGAGAAATAAAAAAACAACAGAAGGACAGAATGTCTGAATTTCACTGCTGGTGGGTCTCTCGTGTGGGCTATGAAAGTTTAAAATATGGCAACGTTATGGTCAAATAGGTGATGTGTTCACGGAACGATTCACGTATCTACCACGCCAGAACCCCACAGGACCAGACTGTTGTAATGAAAGGTGACCGCAGTTAGTGAAGAATTATAGTGAACAGCATTGCAGAAAACTGGCTGTAAAACAGGAGGGGGAGGGAAATATTCAAAATTAACTCAATGATCTCAAACTGAACAAAAAAATAAAATAAATAAATAAATAAATAAAAACAACAACAAAAAACAAACAAACTGAAAAGTCAGAGAAGGGGAAGACACAGATTGGACAAAGCAGCAGAGGTGCACATTCCGGTTAAATAATAATCGAACCAAAAGATACTGGTAGGTGCAGTTTTCCCATGCAGAGTCGTCAAACACGATGGAGTGAAATCAAATGAGAAAAGTGGAAGTCAAAAATCAGATCAGGTGATTCATCAAGTCAAGTCGAGTGAATCAAAAAGAACGCCAAAGGAAAAACCGAGCAAATAATTGGAAGCATTGCTGCCCCGCCCAACAGTGCAGAGAAAAGGGAATGAGAGTTGCCCTAATCGGGATGAAAATCACTGTGGCCTGGTGAATGCACACCCGCTCCCAAATACATCCTCTACAACCAACCCTGAGATATGCATATGTGTGCATTTCTATAGAAACTCACTGCTACCATGAAAGGAACAAAAAAAGAAATCAGCATCAAGAGTGTCACACTCTGATACAGTATGTGTGAAGATCCAATTCAATTTAATTCAGTTTTATGTACATACAGCTCTTAACAAAGGTTATTGTCACAAAGTAGCTATACAAAATTTTTAAAAATGAGATTAAAAAACGTGGTGGCACGGTGACGTAACGGTTAGCACTATCGCCTTGCACCTCCAGGGTCCGGGTTCGATTCCTGCCTCGTGGTCTGCTTGCATGGAGTTTGCATGTTCTCCCCATACTTGGCGGGGTTTCCTCCAAGTACTCTTCCTCCAAGTAGAGATACAGATTAATTGGTGTTCCCAAATTGTCCACAGTGTGTGAATCTGTGTGAGTGTGCCCTGTGATGGATTAGCACCCCCTCCTGGGATAGGGTCCAGGCCACCTCGAGTTTGAAAAGTGCGAGGAAATGTATATAAATCATAGTTATCAGATTGGTCCTAAACAATTCGAGTCCTGGAATATGCCTGTGTCATCAGGAAAGAAAAAAATATGCTAATTCAGTACATTCAGCTGACTTCATTTTATTGCCACATATCATTGCTGAGTCTAGATCTGACCAACTGCAGCAACCCCAGATCATAACCCTGCCTCCAGAGGTTTGTACAGTGGCCACTATGCATGATGGGTGCTTCGCTTTATGGGCTTCCCATCTTACCCCGATGCACACGTCGCTCCGGAATAGGGTCTGGACTCACCAGGTTGTTACCAACGTTTACTCAAACATTTACCAATCCAATATGCATATTGTCTTCCAGACGGTATGTACTGTACATTGCTTTGATTGTTGGATATTTACATTCAGATCAGATGAGCAGTTTTCAGTCTTCAGTCTTGTTCTTGGTGTGTTTTGCCATCGGTTTTGCCTTCAGCAGCAAAATTCATGCTCAGTTGGATTCAGGTCAGGGGACAGACTCTTGCCAGTGCAGAAAATTCCCCTTCTTTGGGTCATTAGTCCAATTAGTTTTAAAGCACTTAGCTGAATCATATCATATATCATATCATATGATTAGTAAATTCAGTGAGCATTCACACGCCTATCTCCTGGAGGGTGTCCTTGAAAAGATCCAGCACAGATTTTTTTCCATGGTCTTTAGTTGTTCCCAAGCTCACCCTCAAATTAAGGCAGAAAATCTGCGCTTTCATTATTTTATTTCGACTATTTTATTTCAGTGTGCTATAATAGACCGGTCAAATAACAAGGACTTTGTTAATGTCCAAATATTAATGGATATGACTGCATATGGCACCAGCAATCATGATCACCACGGAGCGTTCCGACGAATTAATGATAGAATTAGAGAATCCTTTGTTCTTTTTTGATGTTTCCTTTGTTGTTTTGATGTTTGTCACCTTACACCACCAGGGTCGGGGTTCGGGTTTGCGAGTTCTCCCTGTGAGTGATGGGTTTCCTCCGAGTACTTCGGTGTTCTCACAGTCCAAAGACATGGCAAATCTGCGTTCCTAAATTGTGTGAATGACAGATCGGGCGTCGAACTGGCAACCCGACCCCTTAAGAAACTGCCTCCTCCAAGGTGGGTTGGGGGGTATCAGTCGGCCGATGTGCCGGATGGACCGAATACCAAAACACCTTCTGCACTGCTCAGTGACATTAAACCAAACATGAAGTAGACTGTGACCACCTTCTTGAAGTTCCTTCAACTTTGCGGTTTGTCAGAACCGAGCTGCTATATTGTTCATTTCTCTCTTGTTGTATTGAAATGCTTTTCTCTCGATCATGATACACTGATGGATTCTGATGGTTTCTTCTTGCAAGGCAGCACAGCCCTTTAATATACTCGTGTGTGGGTGTGATGCAAAAAAAAAAAAAAAAAAAAAAAGGCAGAGATGGAGTGTACTGTATGTAGGGCTGCGCGATGTACCAGTTGTTAATTAGTATCACAATATACAGTACTGTAGGCCTGGAAGCCTCCATGAGCAGCAATGGTTTTTTAAATTTTACATATTTACACACCATTATAAATGTCACCGGTTTAGTTTAAATATCGCATATAATGATATCATACCATGTAGCAATTTAATGAACGATATGCTCATTTTGTCTATATTGTGCAATAATAAGTGTGTCCCTGTGGCCATGTGATGACAGGACTAATGCCAGCGAGACAGTTTACCGAAGGTAACCCCCAGCAACAGAGGAGTGCAAGGGAAAAAGTGACGACAGAACAGGGGGCGGGGGTGTGAGAGAGGAGGGGAAACGGCACTCGTCTCTCTCTCTCTCCCTCCCATACACTCATACACTCATATACACCAAGGCTTGCATGTCATCATTCATTCTGTTGAGCTTGCCACGTGTCGAATATAAATCAGGGCTAATATACTGCATAAATGGTTCAAAAAAAAAAAAAAAAAAGGATAGTGACTATATTAAGCTGTGTAAAAAAAAGGAACTGCATTTACATCATCATCATCATCTCTCTCTCTCTCTCTCTCTCTCTCTCTCTCTGTGTGTGTTGTGAAAAGCTTTGGAGCGACCCAGGTCTGGTTATTTGACCTCGCTTTTTGTTTTTCGTGTTGATGTTCCCATGGTTACAGGCTTGGCTAATCACACACATGTCCGCACGATGGACTTGAACGTACTAGTGCAAAAGCCAAATGGTCTGATACACGTTAACCCGCACCTGCACTGTTGGACTAGGACTTCAGGGGGATGGGGTTGGGGATGAGGATGGGGTTCGGAGGGCGGAGCAATCAGGCAAGCACCCGGAAGCAAGTTAAAAAAAGTCATGCCATAAGCGAGTGATGGAGAAAGAGTAGGATAGAGTGAGTCGGGTGAGGTGGGGTGGGGGGTGGGGGGATTGGGTGGCGCTCGTGATAAAAACCTTTCATGACATTAGGGTCTGTGAGGTTCCGCGAGCAGATCATTGAGATCATTGCGTGAAGTCTATCTTCCTCCTCCTCATCGTCGTCCAGAGAGGGCGCGCGACTGCCCGTGGTGTGGTGGTAGTTTATAGTGACTGCTCGGGCAATAAGAAAACACAGTTTAGCACCCTCCACACCGAAAGCACGCCACACACACACACACACACACATACGCAAACACACACCAGTTTTACTCATCACTTACCCTCAAGTCCAAGTTGAGCGTCATCAGGTCTACTAATCGGATCTAACAATGTGTCAGAACGTTGAAATGCATTATGGGGGTTCAGTACCTGCTTTGGATAACATATTGCATTTCGCTCCAGGATTTCCTGAGCACACGTGTCAAACCTGGAGCAGATGGTGGTGTTGACACTGTTGATGACTGAGTATAGCTAACCAGTGAACCGGCCAAATCGATTTAGACGCATCACACCGCCTATTAGCCATAAACTATTTCATATATCTTACATTTACTGCATTTGGCAGACACCCTTGTATCCAGAATGACTTACATGTTTGATCTCATTACACAGTTGAGGGTTAAAGGCCTTGCCGACAGTGGCGGTGTTTTGGATTTGACCTCGGTTTGACCTTGAGATCCTCTGATCAGTAGGTCCAACACCTTAACCACTGATCTACCCCTGTATGTAAATGTGTTTTATATATGAAGGCAAACCTTTATTTATGTGACCACAAAATACAGAATACAGTATTAATCCTATTAATAAACAGTTCATTTATTTATACTGTACTCCAGTTTGTGGCTAAATGCACTCTGTGTGAGGTGAGGCACATATTAATGTAAAAATGTTAATGTAAAAGCGTCAGTGTGAAATAGCAGAATTGGGCAACCACAGAAAGCTTTGATAGAACATGGAAATAAATATTCAGTGACAAATTTGTCTAAAATTTAAGCTCTTACTTAAATATAGTTCCTCATGTCATAGCACGTACAAGGGTGAGTCAAAAATGATCCACACTCTGGCTGTAGAACTTTTTTTTCATTAACATTTAAAAAAAAAAGAGGGCCACCGAGTGGCGCAGTGGTAAAGTGCTCGCCCTATCATCCGGAGATCGCTGGTTCGATTCCCGGGTGATGCTGTAACCTCTTGCAGCCGGAGGTCTAGAGAGAGCTGATTGGCCGAGCTCTCTCAGCGGGGAGGGATGAGAGGTACTACACTACGGCTCTACAGCCAATCAGGGGCGTCTGTGAGCTCACGCAAGCGGAAGGAGCGGATAGCGCTGTCCTCCGAGCGTCTTACGCCGCAACGGTGCGTGAGCAAGCAGTTCGAAAAGATGCAGTCGTGGTTCGGAGGAAACACGTGATAGTCTTCGGCCCTCCCGACTGAATGGTAGTAGTAGCCTTAAAGTGAGAGCCCCCTAGTGACGGGGAGGAATTGGACACGACTAAATTAAAGGAGAAAATCAGGGGAAAAAACTCAGTAAAAAACTTTACTCTCAGACTCGTAGTGATGAATCCGTGTCCCGTCACCAGTACCGATTCTCTTTAAGAAACTTTCACCTTCCTTAGAGCATCAGTCCAAATTTTGTTATTAGATATCCAAACGCTTCTGTTTAACCTCTTCCGTGAGATGTTTTGGCACCAGGTACATCCTCGGACCACAAAAACAAACCCGGAATCCATGCACGCTGCTCTTCTTCCGTGCAAATCACAAGTGAGCAGAAATTTAACACGTTCACATCTGCACAGCAGTGACTGGGGAGACAGGAGCCTTGAACGGAAAGCACTGATAAGAAAACGCCCCCAATAGAAGTTTTGATAGAGCTGGAGTGCGGATCATTTTTGACTCAACCATGTACACACTGTGTAGTAGAATAAATGCGGAGTACCTCTGAACCACAGTCTTTACAAATCAAGCCCAAATTAAGTCTTATGCTGGAGTTATTACGTGCAAATTAAGTCATAAAAATCCACTTTACTTCTACATTGTTAAACACACACATGTGTTTCTGATAGCGGTCACATCCAGGAGGATAAAATCAACACTAGGGCCTGAAATCTGTGGCAGTGGCTTTCCTTAGCATGGATGGACGGATGGGTTGATGAACGGATACATGTTTGAAGAGGAGAAAGTAAGCGAGATCGGAGCTAACTCACTGGAGTCGTGGCGGTGTCCTGGGTATACGATGCGGAACACGTAGTCCGCAGCAACAGGCTCGTCATCGCTGTCCTGATCCACCAACCGAGCCGTACTGTTTCTTTTACGCAGCTTGGGGAAGACTTTACCCTGCCAGATACACGGGCACGCAAACACATTTAAATTGAAACTTTGCAAAACTGAAGTTGCATAAAGAGGTCCTTCAATATAATGAAGACACTCACCTTGCCCTTCTGGGACCAGAGTGGGGGCTCCAGTTGTCCCCGGGGTAGTAAGCCAGTCTCCAGGCAAGACAAAAATGCCAGCAGGTGACCTCCAGGGGGAAAGTGAAGCGGGGGCCGCTGGATCCCATCCTGACTTACCAACACCAGAGTCCCACCGCAATCAGCTACGAGAAGACACCATGTGTTATATAAATGCACGGGAGGTTTAGGGGCATTTATAGCACGGTGCAGAAATAAAGTCTAGTCCATGTACAGGAAGGACATCGGACTGTTATGTAATGTTCTTCTGTAAATCCCTCAAAAAGGAAACATAAGATACAACTTTCAAAAAGGGATCCAGGTAGATCATCTCTAGAAAGCTAGAGCACCTACAGTAACTTTCATCTTTTCATCCCAACACTGGGGGACCCTTGCAAAAGTGTTTTTTCTTTTACGATGCCGTGAAAAAGTATTTGCCCCCTTCCTGTCACACTGAAATGATTCAGATCATCAAACTGTTGGTTTGAACTGTTTTGACCAAGAAGTGGTTGTTGGTCTTTCGGCTATTCCTGTTGAGGGGGTCACCACAGTGGACCATCTAATCCGCACAACAACACGGCACAGGTTTTATCCTGGATGCCCTTCCTGACACAACCCTCCCATTTCATCTGGGACCAGCACTGCACCTAGTGGCTGGGATTTGGGCTCTGCCAAGGAATCGAACCCAGGACTTTTGCATGGCAGGGGAGAAACCTATTCTAAACCTCTATTCTATTCTATTCTATCCACTGGGATTTTCACGCACTATCCTGGCTAGGGTTTACAGAGAACGGTCTGAAAAAGATAAAAAAGATTGAGCGGCAGTCCTCAGGATAAAAAAAATGCTTTGTTGATGCCAGAGGTCAAAGGTGACTGTCCAGATTGGTTCGAGCTGATAGAAAAGCGTTGCCTTTTCTCAATAAGTCTCAATTTGTGCCGTGATGACAGAGTCAGAGTCTGAAGGCACAAGGGTGGGTCCAACCTACAGTAGTACTAAGCAAGATGTACCTTATAAAGTGGCTGGTGGTGATACAGAGCAAATCTGTTTAAGCAATTATTATATGTGACATATATGATGTTGCATTACATAATGGATAAGCATCATGCTTTGAGGTGAAGCCACATTTATGATTGAGTGAAGCCACATTTATGCCCGTATTAAATAATGAATACAGAGAGAGACTTACGTCGTTGGTGACAGTGGATGCAGACAATCTGTCTTAAGGGTACAGTCAACGCGTAGTCCCAATAAATACTGTGGGCAGAGGATTAGTATCTGTGTGTCAGAGTCGATTTCTGTGGCTACACTGTTATACTGCTTAATCAATGAGAGTGTAGAAGCTGGTGTGTGTGTGTGTGTGTGCTGAACAACCTCTTCTCCAAGTCACAGTCCCCCAGAGTGCCGTTGATTAACTGGTTGGGCGTCCATTTCAGCGTGAGTGTGTCAGCAGTCTGATGTAGAGACAGGTAACCCCTTAACACCTCCATGTCCTTCTTCTAAACTCAAATAAACAGACTTGCGTTACTTCGAGTTCTCAAAACCTGACGGTTCCTTATGTTAAGGTTAATGAAAAAGAAATGTACGACTACGACTTATATGACTACAGTCAAAAAACCTCCACTAGATTATGTCCCATTAATGATTTTAGGGGTGCTTTAATAAGGGTTTTTGGGGCCAATCACCGACCCCTTGATTACAGAAATCAGAATCGGCTGATACCTATACCGAGTGGATTATCCGATCCGCGTACATTTTGGCACAGTTTTTAAGCCGGATGCCCTTCCTGACGTAACCCTCCATTTTTTTCCGGGCTTGGGAACGGCACTGCATGCAGTGGCTGGTAGTATAAGGCTCAAACCCGGATCCTCAGATCCCCAAATCAACAACCTAGAACCTCTGACGCCTGAGCCGCCACTTCCTTCAAGTTATAGCTGTATATAAATAAATAACTATGAACTCCAAACAGCAGTGCACAAATTTATTTAAGTCTGAGAAAGTATCAGATTTTTTTAGCTTTCGCAACATATTTAATTCTCACATTATTTCATGTAGATTGTAAAGAAACTAAAACCTATAGAATATCCCATGCTCAACTAAAGAGCAAAAAAGTTTCAGGCCTTTTCATTTTGTCTCATCACAAGTTGAGAGTTTAGGGGTAGCTCAGTGGTTAAGGCACTGGACTACAGTTTGGAAGGTCCCAGGTTCAAATCCCACAACCACCAAGTTGTCTCTGTTGAGCCCTTGAGCAAGACCCTTAAATCCTCAACTGCTCACATGTATCTGGATAAGGGCATCTGCCAAATGTCTAAATGTAATGTAAGAGACAACCGATCTCTTACAGTGATAATTAGCGGATTTATCGGAGTACCCTTAAAATGTTTCGATAAGATTCAATTATTCGTCACATATCCCAGTAGGGAAGCTGGGGTCAGAGCACAGGGTCAGCCGGGATACGGCGCTCCTGAAGGAGATAGGGTTAAAGGGCCTGACTCATGCCCTGACTGTTGGCATGACACAGGGCTGATGGTAGCGCTCAGGTTCATACGTTTCCAGAAGGACAGCAAAGGAGCCACTTCTCTCTGGGAAAAACTACGGGGACAGATTGATATTCTGCAAAAGATACAGGGATTGGACTGCTGAAGACTGGGGTAAAGTCATTTCCTCTAATGAATCCTTTTCTGATTGTCTGGGGCACCAGGGGAAAAAAGCTTGTCCGGGGAAGAAAAGGTGAGAGCTACCACCAGTTGTGCCATTCCAACAGTAAAGCATCCTGAGACTGTTAAACGGGGAGAGGTTTTTCCTCAGCCAAGGGAGTGGGCTCACTCACAATTTTATCTAAGAACATAGTCATGAATAAAGAAGTGGCTCGGGGAACAAAACATTGAAATTTTGGGGCCATGGCCAGGAAACTCCCTAGACCTTAATCCAACTGAGAACTTGTGGTCAATCCTCAAGAGGACGGTGGACAAACAAAACCCCACAAATTCTGACAAACTCGGTGTGTGCGTGTGTGTGTTGGGAGTAGGGTTGGGTACCGAAAACCGGTGCCAATACGGAACCGGTACCTATAGAACCGGTATGTACCGGACCGAAACAGAACGCGAATTTCGGTGCCTCATTTCGGTGCCACTTAAATGCCTGAACTGTC